>JACTTY020000075.1:1800000-2136024 GCA_014595695.2 Epargyreus clarus clarus
ATATTACAAAAAAGTCTTCGTTGCCTTGACAGTAAAATCGAGTAGTATAATTACTTACTATTACTTATACTAATATATCATTACGAATACTACTAAAATAGTAAACGTCGAAAAATCTAAAGCTTGTGCCTGGGATTCGAACCTGGACCCGCAGCGTAAAGAACTACAAATCACTAAACTTTCACTTCTTTTAAATTAATTTCTTTAATTAATCTTTTCAGTGTGGATATACTTCATTATAGTTGCAAACAGCTACGTCGTCAGCGTTCAAGGGTAATTTGGAGAATATGGTGAAGAATTTGGAAATCAAATTCATACGTGGATAAGTTATTTCATTTTCAAAATGCCTTTGCATTGAAGGATTGCGAAGGATTGTTTTATATTAAATTGTTGAAATAAAAGGAAATGAAATTTGAAATTGTATTTATTTACTAGCCGACCCGGCAAACGTTGTGATGCCATATAAATAAAAAAATGTTAAGGGTGAACAACCCTTATTATCACTTAGGAGTATGAAAAGTAGATAGTAGCCAATTCTCAAACCTACTGAGTATGCATATAAAATTTGGTGAAAATCGGTAAAGCCGTTTCAGAGGAGTACGGTAACTAACATTGTGACACGAGGATTTTATATATAAGATTATGTATTCCTTATGTGCATACTACAGGAACAAAGACGAACTTAGTGAATATTATAAGCATAATGCCAGTCAATCTTAGAGCAGTACGTATGTGTTAATAGTACAACACTAATACGTAACTTACAGCGTATGTAGGTGTGTGTATGTTACAGATGATTGCTGGCTTATAACAACAGAGTAATCTATTGTTAATATTAGCAACAGTGTTGTGATATGTTCTACATGCGTCTTTGATTACGCCTGTAAGAATAGATTAGTAAAGATTGCTCACTCCTCTCAAGAAAATGTAACTAGTTTTGAGTATTGAAATTTTCACTGTCATCTATTTTGGTGTTTGAAAAATATTTAAAAAATGTAGTTTTTAGATCATTTACAAATGAAACGATATTTCTCCGCACTTTTTATTCGATTTCGTGTTTTTGCACCGCTTAACTGTGCATGTCGGTATTGTTCCGCGTAAATTACGACATGACAGCCATTAAATGGCTGACAGAATTGTCAGCCGTTTAAGCCATTTAATGGCTTCCTTCAATTACAAGGCGGTAAGATATCTATACTTATATATGCATGTAAGTAATAATTAATCTTAGCCAAGTTTCTCCTACAACAGTTAGATAAATATTGCATATGACAAATAGATAAATAAAAAATAACAAATTTCCACTTGACAAAAGTTTGGTATGAAAATGGGCAAACTGGTAAAGATTCGATTGACTGGCGTTAGTTCAGCAGTAGTAACGCTAAATTGCAAAGTTGATCTACAATATCATATAGAACCTATTGTCCTTAGACCATTATGAATAATAATAATAATAATAAACGTTTATTTCCATAATAACACAGTTTACACAAAGAATAAGTGTACATTTTACAGTAATATTAATATGACAAAAGGAATTCGGCTCAGCATTGCTGTCTCAGAATCAGGGATTCGAGTAGCGCTGTTTTTCAGCCGCTCCTATAATCCCTGTGGTGTGGTGTTAATCAATCTATCCAATGTTTTGCGCACCAAAGAACAAACAAACTGCGTACTGAAACTTGTCAAACTTTTTTTTAACTGACTAAGGTCACCATCCTGGAAAATCATTTTTGTGGATGTAACATTAAAATGCCTTAATTAAAATTCAAAATATTGTAGAATGTGGAACTAACTAATTTATTTTTGATGTTGACACGTAAAATTAAGATGTCGTTTCTTCAGTCTGTTTAGGCGCCATTTTAGCTACCACAACGAAATTAAAGTTTTAGTTACTCTCGATACGAATGCATTGATATAAAGGTGTATGCATATTGACCGTATACTGGGCGAGTAAACATCGAATGGTACTGATTGTTTTGTCTATTTGAATATTATTTTAAAATTTCAATAAATCATTGTAAAATATTTGTGATTTTTCTTACCTAATACACCCTAAATTCGTAAATGGTGTGGGGTTGTCTTAATAATTATAATAATAAAGAATAATAAATAAGCAAAGCAGTAAGTATTTATAAGCTTCTTTTTACACTATTTAAATCTCTTATTTATACGCAGTTGCATAACTAAGATTTTATAGTAGTAGAACCTATATTTGTTCAACTATAAGGGCACCACTGTCACACCTAATTCTGCCTTAATATCAAAGTCAAACGCGGCATGTTATCATTTAAAGGGTGATAGCAGAGGGTAGTAGGATATAATATTTCTAATTTCAAATAGCAAATTTTTTAGGCGTTCCTCTGCTTGCTCTGGAGTATACTCATATACTCATACCAATAACCTAACCTACCTATTAAGGGTTATACTACCTATTAATGTCTCACACAATTGCTACTCTCACCCAGTACACTTTGCCATAAAAACTAGGAACCCCAATAGATACCACTGCACTATAAATAATTCGTAAAAAACCGCCCAGTATGAAAACACCCTAACCCACATTAATATCCGCCCAGAGCCGGATATTGATCCGTACGGCGCTACACATAGCGGTTGTTGTTGCTTTTCTACCGGATTTACGCGCTCATATATGCGTGGGGTTACCAAGTAAATGGGGCTTTGATGGATAGTCCATTGGACAAAAAAGTAAAAATAAAAAAGAAATGAAGAAAAACTAACTTACAGATAGCTACAGTGAACTCGAAATAACTAAACTTTTTACAAAACTTCGTTATCGAAGGACTGACTTGAAATATTTAATTATTATATTTTTTTCACAAAAACGGGAACGCAACTTTTAGTAATAATAAAGGATTTTGCACACATATTACCACTGAGATAGGATTTGATAAAATCTGATTAAATACAAGGAAGTAAGCTTGCAGGACGCTCAATACCTTAATTTAAAGAGACTTATTCGCATTTGTATATTACACCAGAGCACGTCATTTACGCTTATTATTAAAAATCTATCCATCCAATGTTTATATTACCAAAGTTCAAGATTTTCTGCTTACTTTAAATAGTTTATTTTCTATTTTTGGTGCGAAATAATGAATGCAAAATAGAAAACGTTACAAGACTATAATTTCATGTCCTACATTTTCACGTCTCTACATGGCCATTCTAGTAGAAAAGTGCCCCTCTACATAACAGGTAGGGTACATAAATAATAAATGTGAGTGTTCAAGAACTATTTTATTGTTTACCAACTACTCCGAGATGTGCAACAGGAAAATGTTGATGGTTTTATGAAGTATTGAATAAACTATTTCATCTTATAACTTTGTGGTAAGTTGATGCTGTTTCCCGTCGACAATAATAAATTCGAATAGGAATTCTAAGGTTGACCATGTGTTTTTTCGTCTCTCTCGGTTCGTCACTCCCCTTGTATTTGCAAACGTAAGTTAAAATGAATGGAAATGGAAAGATAAAGAAGTAATTGCAATATTGCAAGATTTTTGTAGAAATTATGTAGGATTATGTGTGTTTAATGTTGTCTCACCTCAGCTCAGCTAAGTTCAGCTCACCGCACCAGCTCACCAGCTCAGCTCAGCTCAGCGCACCTCACCCCACTTCGCCTCATCTCATCTCACCAGCTCAGCTCTTAGCTCACCTGAACTCACCTCGTTTCACCACGTCTAGGTTGCTTCCACGTTTTAATTCGCCGTTAGATCAAGTGGCAATAAACATACGTAACTAACTGAAAAATCAGATGTACGTGCCTGAGACTCGAACCCAGGATCCCGGCGTCACCGACCGAATTGCAAACCACCAGGCTATTGCTTCACAATTTACATATTTTCCGCAATTTATTTTGCGTTTATTTATTCAGTTTTGATATTATGTAGACGGGTCTCGACAAAGGTTTTTATGCAAACCATTCTGTCGTGTTTTTAAATTCTAGTACTTACGTTTACGGCTTAACGTAAATTTGGTTATCAAATAAGGTATTTACATATTGTAGACTGTACCTGCTTAAGCGTTATATTTATGGTATACTAGCTTGTATGCAACATCATTCGCATAGTCAAAAAACAATTGTCCATGACTTAATAAGGAAGAAAAAAGGAGAATGAAAATTATATTGAAATTATTTGAAGATGGTAGAACCCTTTACTGTTCGACTGCAACACCACCGCCACACCTATTTCTGCCTAATAACAGCAGTGTTAGGCGTTGCTGTGTTCCGGTTTGAAGGGTGTGGTAAGGGAGACAGACTTTTCCGAGGCGTTTCAGCTTAGTCCTCAGGGGTAGCGGCGCATCAGGTAGGAATATCTAATCCTATCTGGGGTTGATTACGGTTGCCCATGGGCGGCAGAAGCCACTTACCATCAGGTGGACTCCTATATTATATAAAAAAAATAGGGTTGTTTATGGATATCCATGGGTGGTAGTTGCCACTTACCCTCCGGTGGACTGGGTGTTTGCTTGCTACTTATATAAAATCACATTAACGTTAATATAATATGCCATAATTTTGAAATACATTATATTATATGGCAGTGGTTCCATTTAAACCCACACGAAAAATTACAGCACTTAAAGTATACCACATTGCTCAATGAATTTCAAAAATAATTATCGTTATAATGAAAGCTTAATGGGCTAACGCTTTTAACATAAGCATTAGTGTAAAACACGGGGTATATGTACGGATTGTGGTGGAGCTCCACTTAGGGTGAGTAATACTGAAACAGGCAGTGATAGCCTTTTTTGTTTACGAAGAGGAAACCTTCAAAAGGTACCCGACGACGTGGGAGCGACGCCGGGTTATGTTGGATTTTTACCGCACTAAAACCCCCCGGTGGCCGTCTTCAACGCTTGATGGAGAATGACGGAATACAACCGGAGTCCTCCAAGCGCGATACCTCGATCGAGCTCTACCCTGGAGGAGCAATTTTCGCTCCTACCACACCATCTGGTGTTTACGACGGGAAGCGACCACATATACCATCGTCCTTCCCGGGGTTGCTTGCTGGACGGTTCGAGCTCCCACTCTTGCCACCTGCAACCCCGGAAGCCCCCTTTTAGAAGCCTCTTACGATAGGCAGGGGATACCGTCACCCTATTCTAGCCGCGGGATTACAGGGACAAGGCAGTGACAGCCTAGTAGTTAAGAAACTCGGCCTCTTGATCAAGGTTCAAATCTCACGCACCTCTGATTTTTCAAAGTTATTTGCGTTTTAGAAATTAATTATCACTTGCTTAAACGGTGAAGGAAAACATCGTGAGGAAGAAAAACCTTCGTACCGGAGAGATCTTAAAAATAAAGGTTTCAGAAGTCCAATACGCACTTGCACTTGCAATACGCACGCATCCATATCCTGGCTCCATCAGATCAGTTCCAAGATGTCAATTTATGGTATTGTCATTCAAATTACATACATGCACGAAGTTCCACTTCAAAACGACAGTTCGTAGGTAAAAATTGACTTAATAAATTGTATTACTTTGTTTGCTAGTTAGTTACTTAGTTGTTTTTTTACAAATGAAGAATGATATTTTTAAGTGTGTAACTAAGTAATAATGTAATTTTGTACTGCCTGACGCCTTGTGAGCCGGTAGAAACCGTAATTTAAATAAAAATTCAATCATTATGTTTTAGTTGGTTTCAGTCCCTTTCATGCCAAAACGGCCTTAACTTTCTTTCTTCAACTTTAAAAAGTAAGTGTGGTACCTTTTTGAAATCTCTATCAACTGGACATATTGTTTGCGCAATGTGCACTTATAGTTCAGTACATTTATTTTTTCACCGCGAATAGTCAAAGTTGAGGAATAAATAGTAAAAAAATTAAAATCTAAAAATAGCCCTATTTTTTTCATGGACACCCTGTATAAACAAGGCCTACCTTGTTTACAAATACAAACAAATAGACACAAATATACTACCTACACATAGCCTTGTATCCGCCAAGTAAAACTCCCCAGATATTCCCAACTGAGGTCGGCCACAGATGTGCCGCTACCCCTGAGGACTAAGCTGGAACACCTCAGAAACGTATGTCTCCCTTACCACACCCTTCAAACCGGAACACAGCAGCGCCTTACACTGCTGTTATTAGATAGAAATAGCTGTGGTGGTGGTGCCGCCGGAGTCGAACCACAAAGGGTTCTACCACCTCCAAAAGTTGTATGATATTGCTGTATGTAGGTATTAATATGAATTTAATCCGTGTAGGAGCATGTTCATCAGACGACAGAGCAAAGGCAAAATTGAAACTACAGGAATTAGTTAGCTTGATAGGTTTCCTATTCAACAAAGGGGAATGGATATGCGGATATACCCTTGTATTATAACATAGTAACCAATAAATAAAGTAAAAACTGTCAAATTTCAATATATCTAGCGGCCTAGGCTCATGTGCAGTATATGAACATACATTGACTGAATAAAATGTAATTATAGTTTAAAAACTAAAAACCACGCTAAAATCGCACAAGGAAAATCGTTAATCCTGATTCCTGACGATCCTGATAAAGAGAATGGGATCAAAATAATTAAAATCCTGTATTATCATCGGTCCATGATAATTGTTTAAAGTTTTTAACTAATCGGACCATTCAAAGTGGGTAAAAATCGTGTTCAAAGATTTCGTTACATACATACTTATGGGTCAAGCTAATGAAAGCGTGGAAAAAGTACCTGTGTTTTAGAGATAAATGGTAACGTATGTTTATACAAACATCCTCTCACCTCAAACGCATATACCTTCTCCGTTCCATCGCAGGTATTAAAAAAAACATTATCGTAAAAATCTAAAATTTAGTTATTTTTATAACAAAATTGCAGTGACAGCCTAGTGGTTAAAAAATGCGTGTTAAAAACTAGGCCTCTCGATCGAGGGGTCCGTGATTCAAATCCCAGGCACCTCTGATTTGTCAAAGTAATGTTTGTATTAGAAATTAATTATCACCGGCTTAAACGGTGAAAGAAAACAACGTGAGCAAACCTGCACACCTGAGAACATTATACAAAAAATCTGAAAGGTATGTGAAGTCTACCAATACGCACTTGGCCAACGCGGTGAACTTTGGCCAAATCCTTCTTATTATGAGAGGAGACCCGTGCCCAGCAGTTGGACAGTAATGGGTTGATGACGATGATGATGATGATATCAAAATTGTATGATATAATGTAACTAATAGTAGATGATATTAATAGTAACACATTTCTATATTCCTGTTAAAATTAGATTACCACGTGGAAACGTGGAAATACTTGAATCGATATAACTTGGGCGGTATCTTGTACAATATTCATGGTAGAGCCGCCGATTGCTCAATCGATATCTCTTTTAATATACATGCTTTGTATTTTGCGCTCCAGCTGTATTTTTGTACTAGATTTTGTACTCCTCAGGAGTCTGGTTTTAGTCTGCCTTAATTACGAATTATTGGGAGTTTATAAAGGACTACTACTTTGGCAAAAGGCAGATCTCTAGGCAAAGTGTCGGTGTCTTAAAAGCGGCATGGCTCCAACAATCTCAGTTCGCTGCTTGTATACAGGGTGAATTTTTAAAACGGGCCTTCAGGGCCAAATCCGAAACTATAAGGATTAGCGAAAAATACTGAAAGGAGTTACGAGGCCGATTTTGATAAAAACTAAAACTGCATCATTACTTTTTTAAAATAACTTTTTCCCTAGCCCGGAATCGAACGAGTTCATTTTTAAAAAAAACACACCCTCTATATTATTCCACTATCTGATAGTGTCGCTTATAAGGATCAAAATCTGGGAAGTAATGATAAATGACAAACTAAAGGAAAAGCCTCAATTTTAAGAAAATACATATTTTTTATATTAATTTGGCAGTTAAGTTCCCGCCATTCATAAATTGAAACATTTCGCGTATTAACATTTTTTTGGCTCAATGTTTCAAATCATTCGAAATGGACGTTTGTTTCAAGTATTTATATTTTTATGTCCGACTTAGTTAAGGTTACTTTTAGGACCATTATAATAGATTTAACTTGCTATGGGCGGAGTTTCGTGTAATACAGATGTAAAATTGTCAATTTGCGAGAATGTCTTTTTCGAGTCAAATCCAAGTGATAACTAAACAAAGAGATATAGAAAATTATATTTACTATTGAAACGTAGTTATAAACAACAAACAATAACAATTTACTATTTAATCACTTATCTATTTTTATTAAAAAATAAATCCTAAAAAGGGCGGTAATTTACTTGCCAAACTATTACTTTCTCATACTAAGCCGTATGTCACGGTTATAACATCGAATAATTAGTTGATTAACCAACAAATTCTTTAATGGTATGACTTACGTATGTTTCTAAAGAATTACACATAAATCATTTGTTATGTATAATCCTTAAGGATTAGTATGGCAATGTATGGAAAAATATGTATTTTCTTCAAAATTTTCCTTTTCCTTTAATTTGTCACATAACATTACTTCCCAGAATTTGATCCTTATAAGCGACACTATCAGATGGTGGAATAATATAGAGGGTGTCTTTTTTTTAAAAATAAACTCGTTCGATTCCCGGCTAGGGAAAAAGATATTTTAAAAAACTAATGATGCAGTTTTAGTTTTTATCAAAATCGGCCTCGTAACTCCTTTCAGCATTTTTAGCTAATCCTTATAGTTTCGGATTTGGCCCTGAAGGCCCGTTTTAAAAATTCACCCTGTATATGCAAGTTGTTGAGAAAACACCGATAGCGTGATTCAAAAGTACTAGTAGCACCATCTCTTGCCGAGTTGCAGAAAGTCACCACGTTACCGCTACCAATTCGACCACTTATTAAGAATAATATAACAATAATAATAATATTTTATTTCGGATATGTGTCCATAGATGAGTTAGTAACAATTTCACTTATATAACTAGTGTTAGTAACAAATACACGAATCAGTAAGACATAAGACATACTACTTTGCGCAAAAGTGTGACGATGCCATATGTAAAGACATCCAATATTTCTGTATGGGCCCGTCCGTCTGTTTGCCACAGTTTGCAACCACATTTGCCACAAATAGATGGTAGCTTAAACACTTTAACTTACCCGGTAACTTTGGCTTAAGCCCTTCTCACTTCGAAAGAAGAGACGTGTCCAGAATTTCACTAAAAATGGTTCATGATGAAGCTAGATAATCTTTAATTCAATTAAACTAAGCAGAGTAAAGCTATATAAATCTAAGTTAAATGAAAGTTCATTTGAAACTGGTCCATAGGTATAGGTAACCTGCTATTGGCAAAGCAAAGCCTTATGTGCTCTCAAACGCTTTCAGTTTACAAAGAAAGTCCTTAGAAAGGCATTCTAACTCCAATGCTATGTGAAAAGAAAATAATCCTCTGAAGAAGTATTATTTAAAGGTCGATTTCTCTACCCAACTATATTTTTGTTCTTTTAATATTTTTTTTGTTATTTTTTATTTATGTAAAAGAAAATATGGACTTGTTTTCTTTTCATCTCTTTTCTCAAAATCAAAGTTATTGTTTTGTTTTGTGGGATATTTTATGACGAAAAAAATTTTAATATAGTATATTTATCCAATTGTTTTCAGCAGTCGGGTAAAAACAGAAATATCTAAAAAATCTCCCCGCGTCTCCAATTGTTGCTAAATAAATAATTAAAATTTCTTTCTTTCCATTAAGAAAGTATACAGTATGTAACATTTAAAACAATGACATTTTACGGAAGAAAGAAAAAATAAGATAGAATGTTTCAATATAAAACTAACCACGCTGTTCAAAGGTAAAATCTAATATTGTCAAAGAGCTTAGCAAATGTATGAATTCAAAAGCTTTTATCATACAAAAGAATACCTTTAAGCGCTTAGACTGAAGTTCGTAATAAAATATTTTAATATTAATTCTAATTCTTTTTATGAATGTTATTTGTATTACGTTTGTTGACTTTTTAATAGAATAGATTAGTTAATTTGTGGTAGTTGTCATCAACCCATTATTGTCCCACTGCTGGGTACGGGTCTCCTCTCAGAATGAGAAGGATTAGGCCATAGTCCACCGCGCTGGCCAAGTGCGTATCGGTAGACTTCACATACCTTTGAGATTGTTTTTATATAGATCTCTCAGGTATGCAGGTTTCCTCACGATGTTTTCCTTCACCGTTTTAAGCAAGTGATAATTAATTTCTAATACGCATAACTCTTTGAAAAATTAGAGGTGCGTGACTAGGACTTGAACCTCCAACCCCTCGTTCGAGAGGGCGAGTTTCTAAACTATTAGCTATCGCTGCTTTTTTTATTTGCTTCCTCTTCTATTTTCTTAGCTTCTTATCTGCTGCAAAAAAGCATTTACTACCATTGCTTTTTTGCTAGTAAATTGCTTTACTGAAATAAAGTGGTCGTCTGATAGTCCGAGTTATTAAGTTCTTGGAAATGTGTAAATTTTACCACACTTGGCCAACATGGTACACTATGGCCAAAAACCCTTCGCATTCAAGTAGGACACCCAAGCCCAGCAAAGGTATAGTAATTAATTGATTATAATGAATCAACTCAACGATATACAATATTTCTAATTATACACTAACTATACATTAAATTGAACATACATAAAACACACCCTTCTTTTCTAAAAAAAATCTGCGATATAAAAAAATATAGATATTAAACTCAAAAACATATTATCATGAAAACGTCCTTCTAAAGACGTATTATTACGTCCGTAGACGTCACGATGCGTCCTTTAGGAAGCCCTCGGGCGTTCATTTCCGCAGTCAGAGACTGAGTCGGAATACAACGGATACGGATCCTGTGTGTTTATAGCTGTGTATACGTATGCTTGTACTGATAAGTTGTAGTTAATAGCTAATAGCGCGCTAGATAGCACGCTATTACACTATATACAAAGAAAAACGTCAAATATATGAGTTCCCATGAATCGCTAAAATATTGCGCGAAATTAAAAACACAAAATGCGCTATTTTCAACCAAAGATGACCTAATCTGCAAGCGAGTGAAGCGCAACTATGTAAGTAACCAATAATAAATAGCCTTTGGTATATAGTTAATTGTATCAGGCGTTACTTTGCGGAAATACATGCTATTAAGTTAAGATTAAAACTACTTCGAAACAATCCGCTACATATATGTATGATGGTATATATTTTAAACCACATACTGCATGGTTTAAAATATATAACATCATACATATTTGTAGCGGATTGTTGCGAAGTGTTTTATTCTTAACTTAATAGCTTTTGGTATACATACTAAGTTTAACTTTTAGTGAAAATGGGCTAAATGAAGATAAGTATTTTATCTTGAAGCGCGCTCGGTGATGCGAACTTAGAATACGCTGCCGCTGTTTTGTTAAAAATCTCAATGTAATACAGGTAAATTTATTTCTGGCTTTAAATAGCATAGCCCAACGCATTAATAGTCCTTGTATTTTAGCTCAATGTATGTCGTTTACATATATAAGATTTTTTATAAGTCGTCTTATTCACTTTTTTTTGTTATTTTTTTAATATATAGGAGTATTAGACGAGCATGCAGTCCACCTGATGGTTAGTGGCTGCTGCCGTCCATGGACATCTGTAATCAACCCCAGATAGGATTAGATTGTCCTACCTGAGGTCGGCCACAGATGCGCCGCTACCCCTGAGGACTAAGCTGGAACGCCTCGGAAAAGTCTGTCTCTTTTATTACACCCTCCAAACCGGAACACAGCAGCGCCTAACACTGCTGTTATTAGGTAATTCAGCTTCTCTTAACGTCATTTCTATATAACGTACAGCGTATAAAACAACGCGCTAGAAATATATCACACTTCATAGCATGCTAACGCTATATAGCAGTTCTGAAACGTAATACGAGTGTTTGTATGTAAAGTGTTAGTGTATTGGACGAAATTGATGTGTGAGTATGTACGGAGCTACGATAGCTTTCGAGGTACGCGACCCAATGTTAAGTGGTTTATGATGATATTGATATGGGCAATAGTCAACACAGACGCTTTCACGTTATCATTCCCTTAGATTACTAAAATAGATAGATTGATCACTCCTAACAAGAAAGTGTAACCAGTTTTGAGAATTCAAATTGATACGTAAATAAAGTTGCCAGGTCTCTGTTCTAAAATGTCCCTAAAATGTTTGATATATTTATTTATTTATTGCGTAAAATCAGTTACTTCTTCGTAAATTTTCTCAAAAATGATTTTATATTTGTTAAGAATTCAAACAATAAATGATCAAATCAACCTTTTGTTCATTCAATTTAAAGGTGGTGAAGTATCTTTCTATTTTACTGATCAAAGCTTCTTGTGGTTTACAGTTATGATACCTAGGTTTATCAGACTGTGGATGGTAATGTTTTAAATGTTTTCAAGGGTATGCATATCTTATAATTTGGCACGCCATACAGCCCAAACGACTTGATAGATTTTACATAGTATGAGATGTCGTTGGATTCGATTTTTTTTTATAATATAGAAGTAGCAGACGTGCATGCAGTCCACCTGGTGGTAAGTGTTTATTGTTTAACACCAGATAGGATTAGATATTCCTACCTGAGGTCCGCTACCCCTGAGGACTAAGCTGGAACGCTTCGGAAAAATGTCTCCATTACCACACCCTTCAAACCGGAATACAGCAGCGCCCAACACCGCTGTTATTAGACAGAAATCGGTGTGGCAGTGGTGCCGCCAGAGTCGAACCACAAAGGGTTCTACCACCTTTATCAAATTGTGGGAGTAACATCCTAACTATCGTGACTAACATTATAAATACGAAAGTCTGTTTGCTTTCACGCCTTACCTACCAAATCGAATGTCATGAACTCTTGAACACACGGTGTCAGGGGTTAAGAAAAGGGCATATGATATCTTTTATTCCGAAAAAAGTACTGTGCCCAAGGAATAGATAAAAACAGCTATTGTCATCGACCGACTGACCGTGAGCGAAGACGCGGGTAAAAGCTAGTAGGTAGGATATATCTATAGGTAGTTACGTTTTTATTTTCATATTAATTTCGTTTCTCTCTCAGAATCAGAAGGATTAGGACCATAGTCCACCGCGCTGGCCGTGTGCTTATTGGTAGACTTCACAAACCCTTGAAAACTTTTTTAGATTCCACAGGCATGCAAGTTTCCTCACAATCTTTTCTTTCGCCGTTTTAGGCAAGTGATCATTTCTAATGTTGTGAATATTAGATGCCTAATGGTCTTATCATCAGGTGGGTGTAGTTGTCTGAATAAATAATTCAAGCGTGCACTAAGTTTGAATGATAACTTAGTGCTGTTATCATTGAGACAGTATCATATTTGTGCTGAGATGTTTTCTAAGATAATATCTATGAGGTAACAATGTAATATCCATATATTGACTTTGTAGTCGTCTCTATGCATACATAATTATCAAGCACGTGGCGCCCGCGGCGCGTTTAGATCGTAAATAATGTACATAATTCAATAAGAGGTTAAAGTTAAAGTCAAAGTTCAAATTGTCATTAGCAACCGTAACCTTTGTGGAGGCTTTAAAAGAGTTGGCGAAACATCTCTATTTTAGACGTAGTATAAGAATTAGAAAATGTAATACAGTTGCGATTGCCCGCATAGGATTATCTTATATATAAAATTCTCGTGTCACAATGTTAGTTACCATACTTCTCCGAAACGGCTTTACCGATTTTCACCAAATTTTATATGCATATTCAGTAGGTCTGAGATTCGGCTACTATTTATTTTTCATACCCCTATGTGATAAGGGTTGTTCACCCTTAACATTTTTTTATTTATATTGCAACACAACGTTTGCCGGGTCAACTACTTTCGTATAATTTCATTTCATTTTGTTTCACGTCATGACGTTACGTTTCCTTTCATTTCGTTTCGTTTAGTTTATGTTTTATGTCGTTTTATATAATTTTGGACTAAAATACCGCAGAATTGAGACATTTTACATGTAACGGGTACCTACTCATGATATGCGGTTTTTTAATTTCTTTATTGCCGATATTTCGAGCCATTATTTCGTTATGCTTCATTTCACTTCATTTTGTTTAATTCATTCAGTTTCGTTTCATGTCGTCACGTTTCATTTTATTTGGTTTCGTTTTATTCCTTTGTTTTGTTCCTTTGCGTCCTATTTTATTTTATTTCATTTATCGCGCTTAACTATATTTAATACTACGTTATATTTATTACAAAAACAGTTCTGTTTACTCAACAAGTGTTAGTAACGAGTGCCTCCATTTGCGCGACAAAAATAACCTAAGCGAGCTTATAGCGGCCATTACATCGACGCTTTTACTCGAAAACAAAAAGGAAATGAAAGCTTTACAATGGAGCTTACTTCGTTAAGTGTTTGAACGCCGAACTCCGGTATATTTTGTATGTAGGTGCAGGCCACCTGATGTTATGTAGTTTTTTATATAATTTAGGAGTAGCAGACGAGCATGCAGTCCACCTGATGGTAAGTGGCTACTGCCGCCCATGGACCTCTGCACTCGACTCCAGATAGGATACGATATTCGTACCGTAGGTCGGCCACAGATGTCCCTGTAGTCCCGGGACTAGAATAGGGCTACGGTATCCCCTGCCTGTCGTAAGAGGCGACTAAAGGGGGGCTTCCGGGGTTGCGGGCGGCAAGATTGGGAGGTCGAGCCGTCCAGCAAGCAACTCCGGGAAGGACGGCGGTATGTGTGGTCGCATACCGTCGTAAACACCAGACGGTGTGGTGAGTCCTGAAGCTCACCTAGGAGGAGCCCGAAGGGGCAACGCGTTCAGAGGACTCCGGTTGCGTTCCGTAGGAGATCCCGGAGTCCTCTTGGCAACGCTGAGGACGGCCACCGGGGGGGTTTTAGTGCGGTAAGAATCCCACATAACCCCGTGTCGCTCCTACGACACTGGGTACCTTTTGAAGGTTTCCCCCTCGTAAACAAAAAAAAAAAAAAAGGTCGGCCACAGATGCGCCGCTACCCCTAGCGACTAAGTTGGAACGCCTCGGAAAAGTTTGTCTCCGTTACCCTTTGTACCCTTTGTACCGTTTGTACCCTTCGAACCAGAACACAGCAGCGCTTAACACTGCTGTATAAGACAAAAATAGGTGTAGGTTCTACCACATTGAATGTGTAATAAAAGATAAAGTATTTTATACCGAGTAACATATCTACTTTCAAAAATATATACAGCAACAAATTTAAAATGCTGTTACCGAGAGTCACCGTCGAATATTCCCTCTGTGATACCATGTCGTAATATTTCATTCAAAGCTGGATTAATAAATGTTCGATATTCTGGCTTTTCATCAGCTTTCCCCTTTGACTTTATTGCAGTCGCCATTGTATGCACTCCCTTTCAATCCCTTTGTCGGCCGATCGTCAGTTCGAAATTCGTGAAAATGAAGCCATAATTAGCCGACAATTTGAAATTACCTTTGCCTTTGAAATCGAAATGTTTTTAATGATTTTTGTTTTTGAATAAAATATTATATGCCTATATTGGTGTGTGTGCATGAATGCATGGATGTGTCCATGCGTGTGTGCGTGTGTGCAGGGACGCATGCATATGCGTGTTTTGTATGTTTTATCTGTCATTTCGTGTAGTCAGATGTTTGGTGAATTTTAACATATGGGGTGGCGTTACATTTATCTCATGAGTGCCGTGGTCATAGACTTAGAATTTTTTCGCGTAGTGGGTCACACGTCAGGAGTTACAATGCTATCATTGCCAGTTATTTTTTGACACTGAAGTTTTAATGGAGGAATAGATATGGCGGGTATGTCGTATTCGATCCACGAACCATTAGACTATCGCTATATTTATGTACCTTTAAATCGTTGAACATTTTTTAATTTCCTTTTTTTTAAAATGTAAGAGTAGCAGACAATCATGCAGTCCACCTGATGGTAAGTGGCTACTGCCGCCCATGGACATCTGTAATCAACCCCAGATAGGATTACATATTCCTATCTAAAGGGTTCTACCACCTTCTTTTTGCTGACAACGCAATTTTCCAAGTAGTCCGATTGTTTAATAAACATTTATGTTACTTTGACGTTTCTTACTTGAGCGTATTGATAGCAAGGCCTTCTACGAACCCATCTCTTGAATTTACTCGTAGTCCCATACCTCTTAGGACACCCAAAACATGGTTTATACGATATTCATATAAAGTAAAATAACAATATTAACAAAATAACTAGTTTAAACCGGTTGCACTGGAAGCCATATTGGAAAATACATTAACTGGAGCGGGAGGGTTCGAGTTGAGCACAGTTAATATAGTTACCACCAGCCAGTAGTGTTATTCTGTGAAAACGAATTCGAATTTCAAATCTCATCGATTTTTCAATTCATCATAAATAAAACGACGTTTGGGACTTATAAAATAACAATATTAACAAAATAACTAGTTTAAACCGGCTGCTCTGGAAGCCATATTGGAAAATACATTAACTGGAGCGGGAGGGTTCGAGTTGAGCACAGTTAATATAGTTACCACCAGCTAGTAGTGTTATTCTGTGAACACGATTCGAATTTTAAATCTCGTCGATTTTCTCGTCATTTTTCGATTGATTGGTATGTTATGTACCCCATAAACAAAAGTAGTGTGGCCATCTTGGGGCATCCGCCATATTGGATTTAGAATGACGTCACTAATCATCATACATTGTCATCTAAACCAAATTGTATGCAAAAATTTAGCTCAATCGATTGGGGTTTACTGGTTTTAAATTCATTTGAAAGATTTATCCATCTAAAAAGGAACTAAGGCAAGTTTAATAAAACATTGTAATAATAAAATTTTCACCAACAAACTACATATTATCGAGTTTTAAATGTGAATTTAATATTTCATTCGAGTTTATACATTACAGAATAGCAATCCGACTATTGTAAAATGAAGTTAGTTCCACAGCAAAATGTCAAAGTTATTTCACATTAGTAAGGTTATAACGAATTGTAGAAATGCCATTGTTCCTGCTTCTCAGAACTTCTGTGTATAGAAATAAACTAAACTGAAGCGTCTATCTCTTATTGCGAAATAACTAGAATGTTTTAAATTTTAGCTATTTATGATACTAGTAATTCTAAAGTATCTCAAGTGTTTTATAAGTTTTATTATGATTTTGCTTTTCGATATACAGGCTAATTTTGAGAATAATAATAATAACTTTATTGACTTAAAAGTGTAAGTACATTTCATAAGTCCTCTGGTTCCTGAGTTAGTCGAATCTGTGTTTCAGGAACCAGCGTCTTCCCATTTTAGAGTAATATATCACTTACATAAACAGACATTGAAGAAAAATTAAATGTGCTTGTGTGTGTGTGTGTGTGTGTGTGAGTGTATGTGCGCACGCGTGAGTGAAATCGATTATGTCGAAAATTGGCACATGAATGTCATATATTAGTCATATACTTAACAAAAACCACGATTGCTTAAAAATAATTATAATAATAAAGGGATATAATTTATGTAAGATAGATAAATGAAATAATAATGATAGATAATAATAATAAAGGGATATAATTTATGTAAGATAGATAAATTAAATAATAATGATAGATAATAATAATAAAGGGATATAATTTATGTAACATAGATAATAATAAATAATAATGATAGATAATAATAATAAAGGGATGTAATTTAATCTACCACAATTAAGACGAATCTAGCGACACCTCATATGTTTATCTGTAATGCTATTGGACTATATACCAAAGCATGAGACATACATACGTACGCTTGAAAAAAAAGGGGTAATTCGCAGACGGGAAATAAAGGCTTAAGTAATCGTAAATTTTATATATAAAATTCTCGTGTCACAATGTTAGTAACCGTACTCCTCCGAAACGGCTTTACCGATTATCACCAAATTTTATATGCATATTCAGTAGGTCTGAGAATCGGCTACTATCTATTTTTCATACCCCTAAGTGATAAGGGTTGTTCACCCTTAACATTTTTTTATTTATATGGCAACACAACGTTTGCCGGGTCAGCTAATAACTTAAACTTCTATGCCACATTGCACCCTAGTCTACTCGTCACACTACATGACATCAAAAATGAATGTTATACTACTCTAGAATAATATATTATCTATTTTATATAATATATGAAGAAAGATATGAAATATTATTATATATTAATCACATTTAAGGAAACTGAAATTTGTTAATGAATTAAGAAATTCCGAAGGGAGACGGAACAGAAATTAGATTTTCCTTCGACGTTTTTTGTTCAATTTAAATAATAAAATTTTAATAAGCTGTTATACTAAATTGTAAATAACACATTTTAATTTAGTCAAAAGAAATACCAAGGCATTTATAGTCAAGTATTAATTATATCTCGGGTTGATTACACATAACCGACTTTTAATTCTTTAAAGTCGGTTATGTGTAAATAAAATTCTAATTAAATACGGTTGATTATAGATGTCAATGGGCGGCAGTAGCCACTTACCATCAAATGGGCTGCGTGTTTGTTTACTTTTTATAATATCGAAGTACCAGACGAGCATGCAGTCCATCTGATGGCAAGATGGTAAGCCATGGACACAAGTTTCTGTAGCCTTAGTATATTTTGAACACGCTTTTATTAGCTTGAGTTGTATGTATGTATGTATGTAACTACGTAACGGAATCTTTGAACTCGATTTCTATCCACTTTGAACGTTTAGTTTGATTCAAAATTTTGCAGAATTATCAAAAACCAATGACAATACACGGTTTTAATAATTTTATACCATTGTCCTTATCAACATCCACAAGATTAACAATTTTCCAGGCGAGATTGTTCGAGCGCCAATTATTGCTTTTTAGTTTCAATAACTGTTATAGCGTGATTTTTAGTTTTTAAAATAATAATGTTATTTACGTATGACCCACGATTCCGTATTCGCTCATACATCTACGGTCTACATGCAGCGCCTCTGGTGGGTCGTTAAGGAACTAAAATTTGCTATTGTAATGTAATGGAGATCGAGCCGTCAAGTTGTCCATTCGAGTGATCGAGTGCTTGATTGAAAACTTATACTAAGGGTACTGCAATCAAGCTCAGATACGATTAGATTCCTACCGGAGATCGGGTACAAATGCGTTGCTACCCCTGAGGACTACTTGGGTAAATATGTCTTTCTTACCAAACCTTTCAAACCGAACATAGCAATGCTTCGCTTTTACGTAGTATTGTACGACTGCTGGGTACGGGCCTCCTCTCAGAGGGCGAGGGATTAAGGCCAATAGTACCTCACCAGTAGAACTCCAAAGGGCTCTACCAACTCTATATTATAAAAGTAACAAAAAACGTAGTATTGGTTTTTTATATATACTTTTTTATCTGGATTTACCAGGGTATTTAAAGTAATAAAATTATTTTTCATAATTTCCTTATTTCAACATGTAATTCTGTATATTTTCTGATCTTTAGTTATTTATTGCTTCATTAACAAAATTACATGCAACAAAACTTATAGATAACACAGGCCAAAAAAGAATAACATGGAATTTCAATTAGAAATGAAGACAGCTAACATATAAGAAGAACGTAAACTATTTACTATTATTATTATTATTAAATATTAGGGTATAAGTTCAGATATTTACTTGATGTTAACACATGCCGCCTACAGTGCATAATAGTGTTAACTATATTTAATTCGATCACCGCGCCCGCCTCGTGCCAGCTAATTTTGTCTTCGTGTATACCACATAACTTATAGTAATGACATTATATTAAATTATTTTAACGCTGCTAATGATTTAATGGTTTTTTTTTTGTATGTCATATAGGAGTAGCAGACGAGCATGCTTATCTGATGGTAAGTGACTATGCCATCCATGGACATCAGTACTCAACTAGCGATAGTTGTATTGACATTCAAAAAGTGCTCTGCAAAGATCCTATTTTAATTTAAAAATAGTGATTTGATTTGAACTCCAAATAAGATTCGTTTCCTTAGGTAGCAAACAGGCAGGGGATGCAGTGCATATGTTATTTGGAGTAACATATGCACTGCATCCCCTGAGGACACAACTGGAATGCCGCGGAAAAGTATGTATCACTACAGCTTTCAAAGCTGGCATTAAATAAAATACTACTGGTCACCCGTCTAAATCACGCGCCCAACGTTCATCATCATCATCAACCTCGTCTCTTCTCTCTGGTCATAGTACACCGTCCTGACCAAGTGCAAATTGGTAGAGTTCATCATTGAAAACTTTTATTAAATTCCCTGATATGTAGGTTTCCTCACGATGTCCTGTCTCCGTTTAAGCAAGAGATAATTATTTCTAACCGACGCGCGACGTTGCTAAATAAAAAATACATAGATCTGTGAATTATCAATCCGCACTTAAGTAGTGCGTCCTAGGCCTTTCTCATTACATAAAAACCGGTACCGAAACATGAGACTAACATAATTTAACAAACAAACTTCAACTCTGACGCGCAAAATGCTGACACTACAAACCCGAACTAAATCTGACCTCACAACTTTGACGCTTACACGCCATTTCTATCAGTTTGTAGGATCACGATTATTTTCCGAGCGATTGACTCGGGCTCCGTGGTATGTGGGTCATAATTTACCATACGAGCTACCCGACCGGACACTGCATTACATATTGATTGGTTATCACTGATTATCAAAGTGGAGTTTAGTAGGTACTTTACACGCCAGGTCTATCAATTTGTAGGATCTCGATTATTTTCCGAGCGATTGACTCGGGCTCCGTGGTATGTGGGTCATAATTTACCATACGAGCTACCCGAAGGGACACTGCATGAGAAATTGATTGGTTATCACTAATTATCAATATTGAGTCTAGTAGGTACTAGTTATACTTAAAGTTTGTAAGAAATAGTACTTAATTAGCATAAAAACAAAAATCCCAACTTTTCAAAATAATGAACTGAAAAGGAAAATAAAGCAAATTATGTCCCATGGTTTACGTATTTAAAATCCGTGAAGCCCTTTGGTCTGTATCAAAAAATGAGACATACACACATCATCATCATCATCATCAACCCATTACTGTCTCACTGTTGGGCACGGGTCACCTCTCATAATGAGAAGGATTAGGCCATAGTCCACCGCGCTGGCCAAGTGCGTATTGGTTGACTTCACATACCTTTGAGATTTCTTTTTTATAAATCTCTCAGGTATGCAGGTTCCCTCATGATGTTTTCTTTTACCGTTTAGCAAGTGATAACTAATTTCTAATATGCACATAACTTTGAAAAGTCAGAGGTGCGTGCCTGGGATTTGAACCTCGTACCCCTCGATTGAGAGGCCGAGTTTCTTAACCACTAGGCTATCACTGCCTTTTATATACATACACACATACGATCATAAAACATTCCCTCCGCAGTTACCCTTATTTATCAAGGTCTATGAAGAATTAAGGTTATAATTTTGATAGGCGTCATTTTATTTATTTTTTATGAATCTACACCTATACGTCATAACTTTTAATTATCACCAATTCAAAACTGAGTTATTTGGAACGGATTCATAGAAATCCATCCTAGAAGGCTATTCGTACAAGTTCAAAGATTGTTAAGCTACATCATTTACAGGCAATTATCGACGTAGCCGAAAGCACAAGTTGTTAGTGGTTCCGCCTTCCCGCACTGTGACGCGCGCTAAATCACCTGTTCCTCGCACACTTGCGACATTGAACGCGCTCATGGATCGTTATCCGAATGATGTGCTTCCTGATGACTGGAAGCTGATCATAACTGTATGCTTGGAGTTCTATGAGATGTCTGTATGTTGGATCTCTCTAGTTAGTGTAAGTGGCCTCGGCCGTTCTAATTAGATCAATAAAATAAATAAATAAATCATACGAAATCACAAGTTAAAGCATACCTACTAAATTTTGCATTATAAGCATCTCTTTCTTAAATAGCTTGTTTGAAAGACTTAGTTTAGCTTATTCGCCTATATTTCAGTTATTTTACCGCAAATTCCAGTATTTACCAGCTCAATAATTAACTCCCCTTTCCCCAGAGATGCTCAAACTTTCAGACAACAAACAGACTCGGATAATATTGTTCATTAGGTTTATATTTTGGCTAAACTTCTTGCCTTGGGGATATTATTTATTAAATATATATAAGTTAATAAGTTGGAGTGTCGGTTTGTGAATTTCAAAATTATTTTCTAAGGTTATTCTAATCTTCTTAAAATAACATTTGTGTGTGTGTTAATATTGGATTCATGAGTTCTATGCATATTTAAGATAAAAAAATTAAGAATTATAGGTAAAACATGACTGAGGTTCTATCGAAATCGGTGTCGCTGTTTTCAAGATTCCTTACAGAAAAACTAATATAAAATTGTTTTGCCTTTACCAAGGCTCGAACCTGAAACTCTTTTCTTCTATACAAACCCGCGGATTTAGGTCTTTAATAATATTACATTTTTAAGTCATTTTGTGTCCGCGCATACACCTAATTAATATCTGTTGTGTCTAACCGAGGCTCGAACCCAGAACTCTAACACCACAACTATCCTGCAGGTCGCCACTAACTCTATAATTGAATACACAAACTGTCTCTAGAGATACTTGAGCGGCAAACTTCCCAACAACTTTCACCGCAGCCACTAACAGACTCTTCAGTTATTATATTAGTCTCGTTCGTTCGTGATAATTCAACGGAATGACCAAATAAATAAAATTGGTGGGTCCGTCTGTAATTTCAAAGTACTTAACTTTAGTTTTTTACAAAAAATCTTTAAATTCCGATATTAAACGCTTCCGTGTGCTGTTGATAAAGTTTATAAGGGTGTGATAAGGCAGAGGTATTTACAAGACTAAAGCCCGAAACTATTTCATTTCAGGCCAGTTCGAGGATTATCTCTTAATAATTAAAAACACTACATCGTGTAAGTAAACAGACTTAAAGGTGGACTTGTCTAACCGAAGCTCGAATCCAGAACACTCTTACCATTTTCCCGGAGATCCTCACTAACTCTATCATTGAATACACAAACTGTCCCGAGGGATACTTGAGCGGCAAACTTTCCAACAACTTTCCGCCGCAGACACTAACAGGCTCTTAAGTTATTATATTAGTCTCTTAAATTCCGCGAACTACTTCGTGATAACTCAAGGGAATGACCAAATAAATAAAATTGGTACGTCTGTATGTTATTTCGAAGTAATTTTGTTTTTGTTTAGTTTTAAAAGTTTACTGTTGGATATAGGTGGTCCTTTTGGCCTTATATCACAGTATCAAGTGTTTCGCCAGAGAACCTACACAGTTGAACTCGGAACTTTTTCATTCCCATTCCTTCTTCCTATTCTCAATAATTGAAAAGCTTATGCTATGTCCACGAACGAATTGATTAAAAAAAATGTCTAACAAAGGCTCAGAACCCAGGACGTTTTTACTACTGTCCCGCAACTAACCACTAACTCTATAATTGAATACAAAAACTGTCCCGAGGGATACTTGAGCGGTAAACTTCCCAACAACTTTCCGTCGCAGACACTAACAATCTCTTCAGTTATTATATTAGTCTCTTAAATTCCGCGAACTACTTCGTGATAACTCAAGGGAATGACCAAATAAATAAATTGGTGCGTCTATCTGTAATTTCAATGTCACTATATTATTTCACCCCGGAATACTCTGCTGGGCATCCCTTGCTTGATTACAATACCAATATAAGTGCTTTGGTATTCAAAGGCATGATAAGGTAGAGACACTAAGCTACACAAGAATGGAACATTTTTTTTAAGATTAGAGTAGCAAAGGAACTTATGTGATGTGTGATAGTGGTCATATGAAGCCCATCATAGATGCGTCGCTACTCCTGAGGACTGAAATGATTGCCTATGTAAGCCAGCCTACACTCTTTCACAGAAAACAGTTGAACAATAATGAATGTATATTATGATTGTGATTGTATATTGAACTACTTCCTAATTAGTAATTATTTATAACTAACTAAAAATTAAAACAGTGTAGCCAGTCACTCGCACAGTTTAGACGAATTCAAGACACATCATATACAAGAATCTGTCAATCCGTTTCGACTTTAGGGCGTGCCAAAGAATGAGACATAAACACGCTCCATTAACATTACCCTCCTCACTCACTACTCCAAAATAATAAAGAAATATAGACTTAACCAAACTTAATAGAGATATCAGTAAAATAATCCACAGAGACAAGTTCTAAACAACGTCATGAACATAAAGGAAGTTGGTAGTTATAAGAAAGTTCTAACAAAACTTGAACTAAGTTTGCATAGCGTTTACGTCAATTCCATAACGCTCCGACCAAAACATCTGCTTTCTTACTACTTAGTTTTAGTTGGTTTTAGTTTTGAAGTTAAAAGGGATGTGTGATGTGGTCACTGCTACCACTCGTAAAAGTACCTTAATAATGATAATCATCACATCAGCTAACATGAACACTAAGTCAGAATTCCTTATGTGATTTACCATACCATAAATACAGCTAACTTTAAGAAAGAAAAATTAAAATAATTAGAACACAGCAGTCTAATCTTCAGTCTGCTACTATACGAGAAACTAGTATAGCGATTTTGTCTTGGGCTATTATTTATCTTTTGAATGCATAAGAACCAAATTTGGTTATTGTAATATACAATGCTTTCTATGGCTAACTTAAAAGTTAATACGAGTAGAACATTCATACTATTATTTACAGGCTACATAATATTTTAAAATTATGGACGAATCAATACGTTGTATTATTATTTTCGATTTTTGTTTTAACGATGTATAGAATATAGATCACTCAAACTGCTTTTTGAGCAAATTAACGCCCGTAGGTAATAATTTTGGGAATTTTTTTCTTATAAAAATTCTAATTTGACTGTCATTGGTTAGAAACGTTGACAAACGAACTTAAGCAGGGAAAACGGGCGTAAATTATACATTTGACCGATTTCGACCGCATTTAACATAAATCTACAAATTTAATATTCTGTAGAAATTGTGAAAGTGCGCAATTAACGCTCCCTCGAAATTTACACCGAAGGGATTGAGCGACGGCGACAGATATTGGGAAACAAGTGAACCGAACTTTACGAATAATTGGCGTACGTTACTGGCTCTTTTCTCTTTTCATTTATATTAAAAATACTCGAAAATAAATTAATCTGACATCGAAATGGTACTAAGTTAAAAAAAACTAAAATTCAACCCAATTGCAATATTATTAATTACTAATGTCGTTTAATCATTACTTATTTTTTCATTTACTCGTATATACATATGCATTTAGGCACTACGTACAAAAATGTATCTTGCCACTCTTCTTGAACAATAATTTACATTGACATAAATATAAAATAATGTAATTTTAAGCATGTTTGATTAGCTGCGGGAGTTGTTAGGGTAGGTTAGGTTTCAATTAAACAATATCGGTCTATGAAGACATTGATGAAGTCGATAATATTAAAGAACAATGACTCACTACCACGGAATATTGCAAAATTTAATTTACCGTAGAAATTGTGAAATAGAGCGCGATTAATGCGCTCGCTCGGGATTCTCCACCGACGGGATTGTACGGGATTGAACAACGGATATTGGAAAACGAGTGAACTGAACGACTTGACGGTAATAGACGATACTATCGATTTTCTGTGAACTATTCACAATTCCACATCACACACATCACATAAGCAGTGATAGACTAGTGGTTAAGAAACTCGGCCTCTTGATCGAGAGGTCCGAGGTTTAAATCCCTGTCACCTCTGATTTTTCAAAGTTACGTGCGTATTAGAAATAAATCATCACTTGCTTAAACACTAAAGGAAAATATCTTGCGGAAACCGGCATACCTGAGAAATCTTACAAAAATCTTTTTAAAGATATGTGAAGTCTACCAATTCTCACTTGGCTGACGCGGTGGACTATGGCCTAATCCTTCTCATTCTGAGAGGAGACCCGTGCAGTGGGATAGTAATGGGTCGATGATGATGATAATTCACAATTCACGTTGCAAGAAAACATCATACTTCATATTGACGTCGATTAAAATGCGACCACTGGATCACCATACCGGTCCGACACGCAGAGGGTCCCAGTTGAATCTTCGGCCTGACAGATATCCAAATGAGGATTTTAGGTATCTGTTCTGGGTCTGGGTATTTATGTACTTGTTTACAGATGTGTCCATGGAACTCACGACACGCGGAATTCTAGTATAGGGTTATGAGAGTAGAAAACGTCTTAACAGTCTATTTTAGACTGTTGTGTTAAGACTGTTGTGTTATTTTTATAATCCCTTAATAATGATGGGTCATTATATTACTTTATACTTGACGATCCGCATTATTTTTGAGCGTATTGAAAATTATGTGAGTGTCATAAGCTATATTTTTAAGCAGTAGAGTTTCACTAATTTTGTACTTTATAACACACAAACAAAATAAACTTTAGCTAGAAGCAAATAAAGAAGGTCTAAACAAAACTTTTGGGCGGCATCTTGGACATTTGATATTCAAAAATAATGAGGACGCATAATTTGGGAACTCGCAAATTGATACACAAAAGTATAAGTGTATTTGTGTTTGCGAAAACGAATTAAATTTCTTTGTTATGAATTTGTATTGTGCCTAATTGAGATACTTATTGAATCGGTATGTTTTGCATTAAAACAGTATTTTTAAAGATTACCGTTTTCTGGTTTGAAGGATGTAGTAGGGAAGAAGGTGGTAGAACCCTTTGTGGTTCGACTACGGCGGCACCACCGCCACACCTATTTCTGCCTTATAACAGCAGCCTTAAGGGCTGCTGTGTTCTGGTTTGAAGTATGTAGTAAGGGAGACATACTTTTACGAGGCGTTCCAGCTTAGTCCTCAGGGATGGCGGCGCATCTGTGGCCGACCTCAAGTAGGAATATCTAATCCTATCTGGGATTGATTACAGATGTCCATGGGCGGCAGTAAACACTAACCATCAAGTGGACTGCGTGCTCGTCTGCTACTCTTATATTATAAAAAAAAATAGGTAAAGCAAATCTACATATTCCAGGCATTCCAACTTAGTTCTCAGGGTTAGCGACGCATCCGTAGCAAACCTCAGGTAGGGATCTAATCTTATCTGTGGTTGATGTGCGTGTAGCCACTTACCATCAGATGAACTGCTTACTCGTTTGCTACTAAAATATATATAAAAAATAACTTTAGTTTTCAGAGGCCCAAAACCAAACACAAATAAATCTTCCCTAATTACCGCAGATCTAACTTATACCAACCAGAGTGTCTGTAATGACTTCTAATATTAGAATTCACGTCTTCAGGTAATAAAACATGTAAGTGGTGATGTAACTCCCAAGGCATATGGGCAATAAATTGTGCTTAATTACAACAATTTTCTTTGCACCTTTGTGGAGCAAGCACGCCAGCTTTATTGAGTGAAGTGCAGGTACGAGGTGAACTGGTTTTGTTATATGAACTATCTCACTACTCGACTCTCTCCATGATTTGTTTTATTTACTCTGGAGAATATTAGCTTTTTATAACATAGGAGTAGCAGATGAGCATGCAGTCCACCTGATGGTAAGTGGCTACTGCTGCCCATAGACATCTGTCATCAACCCCAGACAGCATTAAATATTCCTACCTGAGGTCGACCACAGATGCGCCGCTATCCCTGTGGTCTAAGCTGGAGCGCCTCGGAAAAGTATGTCTCTCTTAACACACCCTTCAAACCAGAATACAGGAGTGCTTAACACTGCTGTTATGAGGCTAAAATAGGTGCCGCCGAAGTCGAACTACAAGGGGTTCTACCACCTTCTAGCTAGCTTATGATACTTAAAAGTAAACTTAGCTATATAGGTCGAGAGACCCGAGGTTCGAATCCCAGGCACGCACATCTAATTTTTCAAAGTTATGTGCATATTACAAATTATCACTTGCTGTAACGGTGAAGAAAAACGTAGTGAGGAAACCTGCATAAGTAACTGAGATCTAAAAAAAGTTCTCAAAGGTTTAGGAAATCTACCAATACGCACTTAGCCAGCGCGGTAGACTATGGGCCTAGTGCTTTTTATTATAAGAGACCTGTGCCCAGCATTGGAAAGAAATATTTATTGAGAAGGGGCTACACCATCACTTATTCCTTCATTGAAGAATTCTTCTTTTTTTTCTTCTTTTTTGAGTTTTAAGAACGGGTTGGAAACTTGTTTTACGTTATTTACTTCCACGGATAGAGTACATCGGTTAGCGGAAACTTCTCGAAGTATAGAGGATTGTGACTCGTTATTTTTCAAGTGCTCGCACTAATGATACATTTTAATGCAAGTTTGTCTGTTTCTCAATAGCTCCATTATTTCTGAAGGCGGAAACGGTAGACTGTTGTGGAAGAGCTCGTTATTTCAAGTCCTTGCGAATAAAGCCAGAATTATAAATATTAGTGTTACATATTTTCTTTGATATATCGACTTATATATTATATTATAGCAGCTGTGAGCAGTGGCACAACTATACCATAGGAGACCCGTAGTGAATTCATAGCATGCCCTAAGAAATTTTTGTCCACAAATACGTACTTTAGTGATTGATTTATATACATTTTTGGTCGCTTTTAAACTCACAGTCAAGCCCGTCAAAGGGGCCCCGTGCCACCCTATACATCACTGGCTGTGACAGTAATATAATTACTATTCACCTGATGGTGGTTACTGCAGCCCATGAACATCTGTAATCAATCCCGCCACGGGGGCAGCGGACAGAATATACCGGCTAAATCCCCACGATGTTCCTCTGGACGCCCTTTGTCGAGACCACGGGTACGCTAATAGCATTCATCCGCGGTCCCGGCGGTATTTGCCCTTATCCGGACCCATCTCTTTTTAGGATGGAGCTGAAGCTGCTCCATGCCGTCATCTTTGAGGTGCGCGTGGGAACACGAGCATTTCTACCCCTATGATTAAGTTGGATATATGTGTGTAGTCCTCCCCCCCCGCCTCAAAAAATCAGTGATAGCCTAGTGGTTAAGAAACTCGATCTCATGATCGAGGGGGCATACCTGAAAAATCCTGCATACCTGAAAAATCTTAAACGTGGTGGACTATGGCCTAATCCTTCTCTTTCTGAGAGAAGACCCGTAGCAAAGCAGTGAGACAGCAATGGGTTGATGATGATGATGTCTCCCCACACCCCGCAAAAAGTAGAAAAATACAGTAAAATTGGGGTGACCTAATTTTTTTGTCTACTACATAATACTTAAAGCTGAAATATGATTTGTAATCTTATGTAGACAGAACCACTCGTCACCTTGTTAACGTAACGAGTTCTCGACGACACTTGTATTGATATCAGGATATCGATAAACATGAATTTATAATCACTCCGACTGGAAAACGTGGGAGTTACTCAAAAAGTGCTCGGTATTATCAAATGCTTTGAAAATAGCTACCTTAATTCAGTGGAAGTTTTGTTTCTATATAGGTTACTCTACTCTTTGTTTTTTTTCATTTATCTGACTTTATAAATAACACTATGTTAGCAATGATAGCTTAGTGGTTGAAACTTGTTCTCTCAATCGGGGGGTTCAGGGTTCAAATCTCAGACACATCTATCTTCCCAATTATATACAAAATTACATGAACGACTAATTAATGATCACTTGTTATATCGGTGAGGGAAAACATCGTGAAGAACATACGCCTGAAAATTCTGGCATTTCTTGTCGTTAAAAAATTAGGAATAACAATTTTGATGCGACTTTTGGTTAAAGATACAAAACAGATAATTCATAACAAGAGCTTTTGGATTACTAATAATTTTGTTTTCTTTTATAGATTGTGCATAAACATCATGTTTTAATTTCTATCTTTATGATGCTTTTACACTGATAGAACCCGTTCGACACTGATATATCCTTTATACTTTTAGCTTGTTAAATATTAAAACTTCCCTCGAGCTAAAGCCTCGTTAACGTAACAAGCTATCAAAACGTAACGTCCTTCCATTATCGGCGTCAGAGTATATTGCTCGACGTTATTACTGTTTTTATGAAATTGTAGTAGCAAGGAAGCGTATAATCTCTTGGTGGTAAGTGGTTACTACTTGTAGACATCTGTAATTAAATTTAAGTTGTATCTACGTGTTATCATAGATCAAGTTTAGATTAATTCTATTGGAGGAGTAGGTTCAAAAGCATCCACTTTTTATTTTAATTAAAACATTGTTTCAGATATTTTTTACGGTCATAAGATGTTTAAATTTATAGGTACATACACGTTAAATAGGAAATTGGACAGATTCGCAGAAAAAGTAAGGAAAATGAGTAAAGCCATAGTAAGTATTTTACATTTAAAAAAAAGTTTTGCAAAGTCGACAATGTTTTATTTAAAAAAACATCGTAACTGTACCACGTTGGACACTGATACATCCTTTATACTTTCAGCTTGTCAAATATTAAACACTTCCCTCGAGCTAACAACGCCTCGTTAACGTAACGAGCTATCAAAAGGTAACGTCCTTCCATTATCGGCGACGCAGGATATTGCTCGACGTTATTACAGTTTTTATAAAATTTAAGTAGCAAACGAGCGTGCAGTCTCGTGTTCTCTGCATGGTTATTTAACTCCTAAAATAGTATTTTATATTCAACGAGCTTTTGCCCGCGGCTTCGCTCGCGTTACGAAGTAATATTTTCATCCCCTATTTTATCCCCTTGGGGTAGAATTGATCAAAATCCTTTCTTAGCGGATGCTTACGTCATAACATCTACCTGCATGCCAAATTTCAGCCCGATCCGTCCAGTGGTTTGGGCTGTGCGTTGATAGATCACTATGTCAGTCAGTCAGTCACCTTTGAGTTATATATATTTAGATTTCAAACAGTAAGTATTATACATAGTTTTTAAAGATTCTAAAGCTAGTGTGGTTCGACCCAGCAGGTAACACCGCCGCACGTATTTCTAGCATGAGAAATTCTTGCGTTTGGTAGAAGAGTGTGGATGCTGTGGGTTTACATATGAGGCGACCATTTTAGTCCTCAGAAATGACGACGCATACAGGATTGTAATAAATACTATGTTACAAACTAAATTGGCAAATTTCAATATGTAACAGGTAAGTACTCAATTTACGTGGTTTTAATTTCTTTATTCCCGATATTTCAACCCAGTTACATCTTGGTCACTGCGAAACCGTATATCGTGACTAACCGTTATAAAGATTTTTTTGTAATATAGGAGTAGCAGATAAGTATGCTGTCCACCTGGTAGTAAATGGCTACTGCCGCCCGTGGATATCTGTAATCAATCCCAGATAGGATTAGTCATTCCTATCTGAGGTCGGCCATAGATGCCCCTGAGAATTAAGCTGGAACGCCTCGGAAAAGTATGTCTCCCTTCCCACACCCTTTAAACCTGAACACAACAGCGTTTAACGCAGATGTTATGACGCAGAATAGGTGTGACGGTGGTGCCGCCGGAGTCAAACCACAAAGGGTTCTACTTTCATATTAGCAATTAGCAATGTTTCAATTTAGCGAAATGTCCAAAATCACATAAATTGGCCAATACCTAAAATCAAATGAACGACACTCTCTGGAAATATTCTCAAGATCGCTCGACATTTCTCGTCTCGAGTGGTTTCGAAATACTCGTAATGTCGCTGAATCGACGCGGCCGTGACGACTGCGACGTATTGATTTCTATTGTAAAACACATTAAGGTTTAAACTCTCTGGCATTTAAATGTCGAGTTATTAGAAATGTTAAAAATAGAAGTTTCAAAAGGCAATAGTATGATTTTTTAAAATTGTAATAAAGGTTATAATACCTTGTACCTTTGTATAGATGTTTCTTAGTTTGAATTTCGCGTCAATTAAATACCCATGGTAGGAACTTTGCGTTTCGACACTCGAGGTAATACCATCACACAGGTGTTGAGAGGTGTAGAAGTCGGCTTCTGCCTAATAACAGCAATGTTAAGCGCTGTGTTCTGGTAGCAAGGGAGACATTGTTGTCAGTAGTAACAACGCATCTGTACTCTACCACAGGTCAGACTCTTATCTTGTCCCTGTAGCCCCGGGTCTAGAATAGGGCTACGGTATCCCCTGCCTGTCGTAAGAGGTGACTAAAAGGGGGCTACCGGGGTTGCGGGTGACAAGAGTGGGAGGTCGAGCCGTCCGGCAAGCAACTCCGGGAAGGACGGCGGTGTGTGTTGTGGTCGCACACCGTCGTAAATACTAGACGGTGTCGCGAGTTCTGAAGCTCACCTAGCCGGAGCCCGAAGGGGCAACGCGTTCAGAGGACTCCGGTTGCGTTCCGTTGCAGATCCCGGAGTCCTCTTGGCAAGAGTCTCTTGGCGAAGTCCCTGTGTCGCTCCCACGGTACCAGGTACCATTTAAAGGTTTCCCCCTCGATAACAAAAAAAAGGTCAAACTCTTATCTAGGGTTGATTAAAATGTTCACGGGCTACAGTCGCAACTTACCATAAAGTGAACAAATAAAATACACGTAGGTAATTTCTGTTTTTGAGTCGCGTAATTTCATATAAACTATATGTATTATGCAATAAACAAATAAGTAATTTCATGAGGCAATACGGTATTAATGCTATGTGTCTATTGTGTAACAAACAAATAACCATGAGGCAATACCGCGATAATCAAACATTGCGAATAGTCCCCTATGCAAAGTTATTGGGACGTGCTCACAGCGTTGTCGGGCGTTCATTGATTCCGCTGTACGCTCACACGGTTCTGAATGCAATATTAATGACACTTCTAAACGTTATGTTGACGCTTTTATTACAGTTTTAATGAGAGAAATAGCTGGCTGGCTTTACGGTCATACATTAGATAGGCTAAAGGTCTTGGGTTCGATTTTCGATTTAAATGATGAAGTGAGAATTCTGTTCTGAATGTGTTCTAAAAGTATTATTTTTTGCCGAAAATCTTTAAATACTTTATTGTTGACGACTTCCTTTTACATCAACCTATTGGTATAAGGAGCGCCATATTTCACTTCTAACCTGGGTAGCATTAACCCACGTTATAAACTCTTCCCCCATAACAAAGTTATTACTTTGTAGGTATTACTGCGGCCATACTGTTTTAAATAATTTAATTATATCTAAGAGCCCTCAGTTACTACCCACTATAAGCGTCGCCTTAAGCTATTTAGCATTTCCATCAGTATGGTATTGTTTCGTGATATTTCATTTACTTAGTTAATGTCGTTAAGATACTCATCTTTTAACCCGTCGGGCTTAATTGAAATCAATCTCTAATGAGTCTTTTGTGTAGTGAATTAGCGCTGTCAGCTGTTTTGAATTTCTGGATGAGTTTCTCGTAAATATACAGAATATATTATATTGTACTGAAATACTAATGATACGAATACGACTGTAGGATACCTATCTTAATGAAGATGAGTAATTAAGATGGAGAGTTAATTCTCGCAAGGATTTTCTCGTTGTTTTGTAAAATATGTGTGAGTTAGTAGTGATGAGTTACGATTTTATCGATACCTTTGGTGTGGTAAGGGAGATATACTTTTCAAAGGCGTTGTAACTCAGACCTCGAAGTAATATAGTGGCCGATCTCACATAGAAACCTAATTTTATCTGGGGTTCATTACAGATGTCTATGCGTGGCAGTAACCAGTTATCATCAGATGGACTGACTTATACACTAACTACACATTAAGAGGAAAGCTTCTTACTTTTCCTCAGGAGTGACAATGCAACTGTGACATCGGGCACGCGTAGGACTTTAATCCCATTTTGGGGTTGATGATGCCTTCTTTTTTTTTTGTTTTGAGGTGAGGTTCTATGTCGCTCCCACGGCACCGGGTATCTTTGAAAGGTACCCGGTGCGCGTGGGAGCGTTATGTGGGATTCTTACCGCACTAAAAACCCACCCGGTGGCCGTCCTCAGCGCTGCGTAGAGGACTCCGGGATCTCCAGAGGAACGCAACCGGAGTCCTCTTAGCATGTTGCTCCATCGGGCTCCGTCCAGGTGAGCATGCCGTTCACCACACCGTCTGTTGTACACGACCACACATACCGCCGTCCTTCCCGGGATTGCTGGCCGAGCGGTTTGAGCTCCCACTCTTGCCGCCCGCAACCCCGGAAGCCCCTTTTACAGTCACCTCTTACGACAGGCAGGGGATACCGTAGCCCTATTTTGGTCCCGAAACTACAGGGACATGAGGATAGATGCCTATGAGCGGAACTTACCATCAGGTGGACGGCATATGTCTTGCTACCTCTGAAATAAGCTTAATAAACGTATATACCTATAGTAGTTTCTGTAATATGTATACAATTATACATCTTATTCTTATAAATTACTGAACGAGTTTCAATTAAACATTCTTACCGTTATAAGATATATACTTATACTTTATATTATAAAACAGCCGTTATTTTACCCTCTGATTAACTCTGAAATATTCAGAATTCTTACGAAAACTTCTTCAACGATCCACAAACTTAAAATACAGAAGATCCTTTATAAAAATGCGGTCCCATTTTTCCGTAGCAACGTAGGTTTAGCGTAACTTTATTACGTTGGAACTAGGACAGTGTTGTGTTTCCGCTTCATACGATCCGTATGCAAAATCAAACAACGTGCATGGAGCAATTGTTTGAAGTTGCGCTATTGATTCATTTTCCAATAGTTTTTGAAGGTGATGAAACCTTTCGTTTGAATAAGCACTATCGATACTGTTAACCTATTAACAGTGGTGTCAAATGCTGCTTTTTACGGTTTGAAGGGTATGATAAGGGAGAGATATTTATTATAAGTACTAGGGGTTTCAACTTAGTATTCGGGGGAACAACACTAACAACGCATTTGTGAAAATTTCAGTTATAGTTTCAGTCTTCCGTTGGTTACAGATAAAAATACTCGTATAATATCAGTTTTTAAGAGCAACTGTTCACTTTTAAATACCTGTTATTAAAATATGTATGTACTATGTAGTTTTTGAACGCGCTTATCGGAGCGATCACCATACCGGTCGACGCGCAAAGGATTCCGGATTCGATTCCCGACCAAACAGACAGTGATGAATTTGGATGGGTCTGTTCTGGGTCTGGGTATTTGTGTATTCGTCTTTGTGTATGTCCAAGGTCTATGGCAACCAAGATACAAGGAATCTTAGTGTGGCTGTGAGTGTAGAAAGCGTCTTTTTCGTAATATTAGTAACATCATTATTAGTAACATGAACATAACATTATTATTAATATTATATTTTTAATAGTAGCATGAGTTAAATTCTATCACGGTTTGCTGGGACTCAGTCTCATATTTATTACTAGGGAAATAAGTAAAGTAAATAAGTTGTTGCCTTGAGAACCACGGGACCAAAGTATATTCTTAAATAGAAAAGCAACGTTGTGTAAACCGTCCCACCTGTTCTATCGACTAGGGATGGCGATTCTTTCCAAAAAGATCAATTCTTGAATCGATTCGAATCAAAATGCAAAAATCGATTCGCAAAAGAATCTCCAAAAGTCGATTTCTCAGCTAAAAGGGCGAAGGAAAAAACAAACATTGAAATACGTATCCGTCAGCAAAAAAAATGTGTAACACATTGAAACGACTTGAAAAAGATCAACTTTCGATTTTTTAGGATGTAAGATCGATTTACTGATATATTATCGGACGGAGATAAAATGAATTTTGGCCCAAATGATCGATTCTTGGATTAATCGATCTCATATCGCCATCTCTACGACTACTTTTTGAGTTTTCCCACAGAGAGTTGTTTTATAATGCAAATACCTATTTCTTATCGCTTGATTTCATCTACGTATACGAGAATATTGAACAAACACATTGACACGAACCTTGTACAGAGTAGGGCACAAGTCTCATCAGCCTTCAGCTCACGTGCCGGATTGAATGGATTGAATCTATTGTAAAGGGTTGATGTTTGGAACTTGTACTAAGACTACTAAGTACGGGATTTCTACCGGCCTATAAGAATTCTTTAAGATGTTTCCAATTTTTGAAAAATTCTTAGATATTTTTTTGGATCCGAAGTTTCTTCATACTTTAAAAAGATATTAAGTACGTCAAGCTCCCATCAAAATTTGGTTAGGCAGTTACTAGATTTTAGCCTAGATTTTAGTAATTGAGCCTGAGGTATAGGTACTTTATAACGCCGCTCGTTAATATCTGTAATGAATCCCAATCCCTTTTCAGTTTCTTTTTATGCAGTCGTTGTAAAATATTAGTTAATTTAACATGGTCTATAGAAGTCAACAATCATACGTAGCCAATGCATTTCCCATTTTTGGGGTAAGTATGGTTGATAGAACCCTTTGTGGTTCGACTCTGGCAGTACACCTATTTCTGCCTCATAACAGCAGTGTTAGGCACAGCTGTGTTCCGGTTTAAAGGGTGTGGTAAGGGAGACATACTTTTCCGAGGTGTTCCAGCTTAGTCCTCAGGGGTAGCGGCGCATCTGTGGCTCACCTCAGGTAGGAATATCTAAACCTATCTGGGTTTGATTACAGATGTCCATGGGCGACAGTAGCCACTTACCATCAGGTGGACTGCATGCTCGTCTGCTACTACTATATTATAAAAAAATGTACTTACATATATAGGTACATTTTTCTTTGATTTTCATGTTTATAAAGCATTCAAGCTTAGCCTCAGGCAAACGTAATGCAAGTTACATAAACTAAACGTTATTTACGAACGGAGTGTAAGGTAGGGTGAATGGGACAAATATCGGGGTTCCCATAGAGTGTTCAGATCACGTACCGTGCAGAAAGGGTTGCGATTGGATTGAAAACACTTTACCCTTAGATACGGTGTTCGTTACTTTTCCTTAGACTTGTAAGTATAAGTGCAATTTGATATACTTATTACGTATAAAGGAAAAATAGAAAGCTGATATAATCACGACCCTTTTTTTATTTATTTTTTGTTATCGAGGGGGAAACCTTCAAAAGGTACCCGGTGCCGTGGGAGCGACACAGAGTGATGTGGGATTCTTAACACACTAAAAACCCCCCGGTGGCCGTCCTCGGCGCTGCGTAGAGGGCTCCGGGATCTGCAAAGGAACGTAACCGGAGTCCTCTTAGCGCGTTGCCCCGTCGAGCTCTGCCCAGGTGAGCTTGACGCTCGCCACACCGTCTGGTGCGTACGACGGTATGCGACCACACATACCGCCGTCATTCCCGGGGCCGCTGGGCTGTTCGAGCTCCCACTCTTGCCGCCTGCAACCCCGGAAGCCGTTTAGTCGCCTCTTACGACAGGCGGGCATACCGTCGCGCTATTCTGGTCCCGGAATGATATACTTATTACGTATAAGGTAATAAAAGAAACCTGGTATAATCACGACAGCGTGTACGTGAAGTATTTCTTGCGTTTGGTTATAAGTGTGGCGTGTTCTGGCATCTTAGGCGGTATGAGTTATTTACTTTGATTTATTGACATAAAAACCGTATCTATTTCTAACGTGTAGGATTTCTTGCATTTCGGTGTAAGGGTATGGAAACCAGCTGAACTTACATATACCTACCTAGATGTAATAAAAAAGGTAAGGCGAACATTTTAGCCTTTAAGAGTAGCGATGTTTTTGTTACCTATAATTCATAGGTAGACTCCCTGTTCTATATGGAGTAGATAATAGTATCTTGTCCCTGTAATTCCGGGAATAGGATAGGGCTAAGGTATCCCCTACCTGTCGTAAGAGGCGACTAAAAGTGGGCTTCCGGGCTTGCTGGCGGCAAGAGTGGGAGCTCGAACCGTCCGGCAAGCAACCCCGGGAAGGACGGCGGTATGTGTGGTCGCCTGCCGTCGTAAACACCAGGTGTGCAGGAGGAGCGTAAACTGCTCCCCCCAGGGCAGAGCCCGACCGGGGCATCGCGCTCGGAGGACTCCGGCTGTGTTCCATCGGAGATCCTGGAGTTCTCCACCAAGTGCTGAGGACGGCAACCGGGTATTAGTGCTCCCACATCGTCGGGTACCTTTTGAAGGTTTCCCCCCTCGAAAGCAAAAAAAGGTTACAGATATCCATGGGCGGTAGTAACGACATACCATCTGGCGGATAGCATGCTCATTTGCTAAAAAAATAATCATTTGTTTGTTGAAAAAAAAAATTAAAGCGCTGACCATGTGCTAGCATTTTTTCTGTTTCTGGTGTCCCTCAAGACTTGATGCCCTAAGCATTTCCTTAAATTGCTTATAGCCTAATCTGGCACTACATTTGTTTAGGAGTACTGTACCTGAGAGTAACAATGGAAGCGACTGTAAATAAATTACCGTTCCGTATACAGGCAGATTGATCGTGAAATACCTTCGACAACGCAGACGTGACCTGATTTAAAACTATGTGTATTGTAAAGACTACATATCATGTTTGGTTATAAGGTTTATTTGTCTTCTAATAATAATGGAGGAGTGATAGTGGTTACAACGCGGCCTGTCAATCGAGAGTCCGAGGTTCAAATCAGGATTATAAATTAATTATCACTTAAAGCAAGTGATGGAAGCGGTGGAAAAACACATCGTAAGAAAATCTGCATCTGCACATATACATACTCGACAAACGCGGTGGATTACGACCTTAATCTTCTCATTCGCGCCCAGCAGTGGGACAGTAATGGGTTGATGATGATAATTAATAATAAACGTACTTAATGTAAATATTTACGAGACTGTAATTACCTAATATCTAAACGTGGTAACCTTTGCGGGTCGGTGGCACGAGCATCGTCGTCACACAACCTACCATTTCTATTCTGTACAATACCTACATAGTGACACAAAAAAATCACTCAATTTATTCACATTTAGTACATTCGCGTTAATTTTTAAACCTTAAATTATTAAACCTTATTCTGGCATACTATTGTCATACTATAATTGTAAAAAAAATGTTTAATAATATCATTGAAAGCGCATAATGCTAAAAATGCTCAAAACATATCTCTGTGTCTTCTCAGCGATTTTTCAAAATCATACAGATGTGATAAAAATAAAGGTATGTGTTTAAAAAAAGATATTTCCTCAAATTAGTATTTATTTATGAAAACTCTAAACAGAGATAATTTAAATATTAGTTACAATCGGATAATACTTACAAAACTTATCCTAATGGCACAACTAAAAATATGTAAAAAATACCATTGACTTCTTAATAATAATAAAATTGATATGATAACATGAGTTCAAAAATAATTAAATATGAATATTTATTACGATTTATTAGGAATTTTAGACATGCAAATATTGTAAAAATATTTTTACATGCACAATTTTTAATTTTACAAACGAGTATTTTAAAAAAAAGCGATCCGTTTAAAGTACATAAATAAAAAAAAAATCCAATTTTTAAGTTCATCAGTAAACTCATATAAAATAAATACATTTTGTTCCAAAAAAAGCTGTGATTCTTTTGAAAGCAATAATATTGACAAAAATTTGTTTAAAATACACGTCATTCATTTTTCGACAACCTTTCATACATTTTTGTAACAGAAATCAGTTGTTTTATGGTACATCACAATAATACGAATGATAATATACGAAAAATATAACTAAAAATTATTATAAAACATTAAAATTACAAATAAGTATTTTACATAGCATGTCTAATTTTTCCAAGACCTACTTGTAAAGTTGCTTACTTGTAAACTTGAGTTATAAAAATAACTATTTTACAAAACAACTATAAAATGTATACTAAGATATAAAAAAAGTAAAAAACACTTTGGACGGATAAAATACATAGAATTATTGTCTTTACATTAATTGAGGTATAATAGTATCAGATCCTTAGATATAAATACTAATTAAATTACAATTTGAGCTTTGTGCTTTAATTTTCAAGCGCATTAATAGAATAATACTTATAAAGCCTTAATGTACTAGCGTTTTATATAATACGGCTCCGGGTTCGATCCCGGGCCAAGTTTACATCATGAATTTAGTTTTCCGGGTCTGGGTGTTTATATATTTGTTTTTGTGTGCATGAAATTTGTGTGCACACATAAAATTGTACTGTTGAAAGAGTGTAAAAACTTGTAAAAAGTGTAAAATAATCAAAATACTCATTTACATTTTGCAAATTATTAATCAACTATCAATCATTAATATACAATATAATACCATTAAAGAGATTTCGTTTGGAGTATCCATTTATGTTAATTACCAAAAATTACTAATTAAAATCTACTCTACATTCAGACTTTGTAATAATATCAAAATAAGGACCGATATCCCGTTTTTGGATCTCAAAAATGTACTTATCAAAAATCTGGCCCTAATATAATCATAAAATCTATGTATTGGCAGTCCGCTGCTGAGTATATGCCATTGTAGGATTTTTTTCTGATTTGTCGCTCTTTTATTTTGGACGTTTTTGAGCTATAACATATATCTTCCATTAATTTGTATGTCCATTGGTTATTTTGTACAATCCACTATTTTTCATTCACTTACTTATTAAAAATGTGACCCATTGTTTTAAATAAATGCCAAAAGATGGTACTGTTCACTTGAAACACCTGTTTTGATTCTCTTGGGGGTCCATGGTATCACTTTTACTTTTAGACCCCCAACGGATCTTAGGGTATCGTTGCTAATGTATATTGTACTTGAACAACCTAAATATTCACCCTTACAAAATAACAAAATATTTTTAACTACCATATAGGTACTTATGATCTTAAGTGTGTATTGAAATTTAGTAAATCTATCAAAAAAATATAAAGGCTCTTTTCCAAAATCGCTTATTTTTACATACGACAGTACAAATAAGAGCATGGGATGGGAAGCGTGAGAGTGATTATTTCTGAGATAATAAATGGAATACCTGTGTTGGTTCCTATTAAAAACTTCTAAAGTTCTATATAAATGTATGGGATAAGTAAACCCTCAAGGGACTATTATAATGGGAGAAATGGGGGGGGATCTAGGAGGTCTTAATGTACAGGAGACCTTAAGAGTAAGTGAATACCTGTGGATCCCCAAGGGGCAATAACTTGTTAATAAGAAGTATAAGTTTACAAAACTGGCATCGTGAATAAACTTTAGCTTCATTTAGTACTTAGTAAATGAACACCCACGACCCCCAAGGGGCAATTTTTGTAAATAAGGGGTCAAGTGTACAGATCTGGCATAATGAATAAAGTTTAACCAAACTAATACAACATGATAGCTCCATTAACTTTTTCTTCGAGCGCTGGAGCAATCGTATCGACGTCTCTGCCATCCGCCATAGCAACCAACACGCACACATTGTTGATAAACGCTGTTATCGATGCTGCTACTATTAACCTGGAAAAGAAATATGTTAAAATGAAACTTCATTAAACGCACTATTAACTTTGAAAATAAAGTAATCACAGACCTGTATTTTTGGGTGTGAAAGTAATATTGTAAAGAAAATTGAAACTTAAATTTAAAACTTCTTTAAACGCACATGAAAGGAAGTACAGGATTGGGATTACGATTTTTGAAACGGAAACGGTTACGGAAGAGCGTTACGTGGAATGATATATTAAATAATATGATATAGATATGATATGTATGAAGCAATCGTTTGGTAATATTTTTTTTGTTTTGTAATAGTTTTATTTATTGCGCTTATAATCGTCACAATTTAATAGGCCCATTTTGCACATGCCATCCTAATGTCATTAATGTTTTAAAGTAACTTTTTATTAGGGAGTTTACGACCACGTGACGGCTAGAGCTTGCGGCTTCAAACCATTCGGAAGAAACCATAATCGATTAACTTTCAAGTAATCGAAACTTAGAATTACCAACAATTAATTATTTATCCCTTTTTTGATCATAACAACAATAAAATAATAAAGACTTTGTTTCTTAGTGAATGATAAAATTGATAAAAAATATAGTTTACGAGCGATGCTTTATTTAATCTTCTAAATATTATTAATTTTTTAAATTACTTTACAATTTATTTTATTTTCTTCTTTTTATTGAATATTTAGATGATTTAGGAAAATATTTAATAATTATTCTGTTTACTAAATATTAAATAATCTATACAATACGTTGTGGGGTTGTAATCGATTTGTCGTAAAAATCGGTTTCTTTGGCTATCGATTTGTATATCACATGCTTAGAGCCTAGCGATGGCATGTGTCAAAATGGGCCTATTAAATTGCGAATACTATAATCATCTTCAAAATTATTTTATTATCATGATCATAATTATTTTTATTATGACACAATTTTTGCTTGAAACCGGCGCGTGGCGCTGGTTCAAGCCGCCTAGTATGCTACCCTTCTGATTAGGAAATTATTTTGAAAAAGAGAAGAAATATTTAGATAGTTAGCTAGCCAAATGGCCGGACGACGGCAATCTAGCCAGATAATCAGCCAGCCAGCTAGCTAGTCAAACAATCAGCTAACCTACCAGCCAGTCAGCCGATCAGTCAGAATTGATTAAACTGTACTAACCAGAATGAAAGTCCTAAGTCGGCGGTGCCATCCGAAGACCATGTATTGGCCAGATCCTCTTCAGACATAACATTGTGTTGCAGCCTTAAGAAGTACTCCGTCAGCCATACAGCCATCGCGCCAATCGTGAACAACACTGGAAAATATAAAACACCACGTTATTCATTTGTTTAAAATAAAACTATTTATTCTTAATATTATTACAATGAGGTATTTCATGCAAAATTCATTTTCTACTAATCAACCATAAATGGTCAAAGGTCCTGAGAGGTTCCGGTGAACGATGCAAGCTTTTGAACAATATTAATAGACGTAATTGTCGGCGACTGACTAACGATATTTTATGAATAATTGTAATTAACTTGTGTTTTAAGTCTGATTGAATATGTTTATATAACTTTAATAAGAAAATACATTACGTAAGTTTTAAGTTTTAGGATAAGACACGGTAGATGGCGCTATCGGTCGCATTTGTAGTATTTTATTAGAGTTTTTAGGTATTTTTATGAAAATAGTATTCAAGGTTAGGTTTTTGAGTTTTATACATGTTTTATGTTTTTAAAGTTAATGTTATCTCCTAGAATATGTTTCTAGCTTCATATTGATGTAAGAATAGTAAGAATCAATTGTGATAATTTCGAGATAATTAGGAATATTGACATGTGAAATGACGTAACTTGTAAATTTTTGGTATATTTTTACGAATAACTTCTTACCCATTTAAGATATGAATATGTTATTTATGTGGCTAAATAGGGCTAATTATAAGGATTCCAACGATGTATGATACATGTATGTAACTTTTGGGAAATTAATAAAGAATGAGTGAAAACTAGGTCAGCCAAAGTGAAAATGACACGAAAATGGGCCTAAAAAGTGCGGCTCTCTTTACGGTATTGCTCTGGGGTAGCTCAGAAAACCAGTTTTCCGGCCTAAGCATGGTCTCAGCAGAGAAGAATACGAAGAAGACTCCTGAAGAAGAAGAAGACTCCTGAAGAAGAAGAAGACTCCTGGGGAAGAAGAAGACTCCTGGGGAAGAAGAAGACTCCTGGGGAAGAAAAGGAAGATCTGAAGACGGAAGCGTTCCTGTTCAAGAAGAGGAAGTAGGGGTTAGGTCGGGATAGGGAAGAGGCTTTGGCTGGCCTACACTCTTGTTTCTATTGCACGTCAATTATTGTTTCTATTGCACGTCACCCCTTCGCCGCACCTCCCCTCTCTACGGCACGGGACAGGCGCAACTCCCCGACGCGACGACTATCACCACGAGCGGGCTTCCGGCGCCGGACGGTAGAAGGCCGTCCGTACAACATCACGCCCGCACCCCTATACGGTCGCAGGTTAGGTGGCGGCGTGGCATACCACCACACCGCCGAACACAGCGCCCCGCGACAACAGTAATTGTGATTTACCTGTAGCACGATTACACGCCAGTATAGGTATTGGAGACGATCTAGCGCGAGCGGCGGACGCTAGCGTCGCCAGCACACACGCTCCGCCGAACGACGCGAGCGCTACGACAAACGACGCATTCCGTAGCCGGTCTGTTACTTGTATTTTATCGACTACGGTATACGTCTAATACATTCGGCTGGACCTACAAGCGCTACGTATATATAAAAAAGACCCTACGATATACGCACCTGTAGCGCAGTTAAACGCCAGTAAAGGTATTGGAGACGATCTAGCGCGAGCGGCGGACGCTAGCGTCACCAGCACACACGCTCCGCCGAACGACGCGAGCGCTACGACAAACGACGCATTCCGTAGCCGGTCTGTTACTTGTATTTTATTGACTACGGTATACGTCTAATACATTCGGCTGGACCTACAAGCGCTACGTATATATAAAAAAGACCCTACGATATACGCACCTGTAGCGTAGTTACACGCCAGTATAGATTTTGGTAACGATCTAGCGCGGGCGGCAGAAGCTAGCGCTGCCAGCACGCACGCTCCGCCGGACGACGCGAACCGTTGCTTCCAGTCTGTTATTTGCAATTTTACCGGCTACGGTAAACGCCTAGCACATTCGGCCGGACGATGCAAGCGCTACGAAATCTACATAAATAGGAATAGCTACGTTTTACCCACCTGTAGCGCAATTACACGCCAGTATAGGTTTTGGGGATGACCTAGCGCGAGCGGCGGACGCTAACGCCGCTAGCACACACGCTCCGCCGGACGACGCGAGCGCTACGGCGAGCTGCGACGCCGTGCCGAGCCACGCCCACCGCCGCGCTGGGTGGGTGCCCGCTTTTACTGGAATTGAGAACATAATTCTTGTAATATAAGTATAATAAACATTATATTTTGAGTTGTTGTAATTTTATCTTGTTTATACTGTTATTATAGGGAGAAAAATTACTACTCTGCCTAAGTCAGTGAACCAGTTGGGACCCCTCAGATAAATGTGTCTCCTTTCAAATTGGAACAGTAGCACTGACCACTGCTGTGATATGACAGAAATCGGTATGGTGGTGGTGCCTCCAGAGTCAAACCAGAAAGAGTTCTTGAAAAAACTTATGAATCTATTCTTCTATACAACAGAGTAAATAATCAACTAGTAACAAACATGTATCGCTTGTCGGTCGCCCAAACAACAAATAGACGCCTGAGCAGCGACAGATTAAGCAAGTGCTCAGTAGCATTTTCGTTATCTACGCAACAATTTCTCACACAATAGTAACAACGAGTTAGTCTCAAGTTAAAACACTAGTCTATAATATTACTGTGTAACCTAACACTACAAACAAAGGACTATACTCTGATGAGTTAAGAGCGTGACATAGAGTACTTTACGAAGGATTTAGGGCGTGACTTCAAACTATTGTGACATTATGTAATACTACTGGGTAGGAATTGCATCATTATGGTACATAGTCTAAAGTACAATTTCTATGGTAAAATAATTGTTATTGACGCAAGCTGTATATCAATTATATAGCATGTATGTATGCCTTGCAGACGTATTAAATTCCTCATGATATATCTTGTATGTTTTGATTTACTACTAAACTTATAATTTAATTTTTTCCTATCTATATTCTACATAGACCGATCTGAAGGAAAAGTGGTAAAGTAAGCTACTGTTCCTTTACCTACAGGGAAAGACTGGTGCTCAACAGGGGGATTTAAATAATAAATACAGTCACGATGTCATAAACTATGTGACTTCTTTTGATAAAGATTTAAATAAAACGGTGTTTTTATTTTCTTCTCACGGGCCCTACAGATAATGTGTGATCTAGAAAGGACATTGTCTCAATTTTAATTTTTACAAATTGTTAATTAGAATAAAAGTTTCTTTAAAAAAAAACTTACCACTAAAATCATGGTTCCTCCATCCGTAACCAAAGTTTATCTCTTTATGTCCTTCGAACAGGCCAAAACTGATCCTGCCTTCAGATTCCATGGGATTCGAGGTCCGCCTCGCGCGAGCATCGATCCAGTGTGTGGTCCCTAACGAAGCCACGATCAGCGCTATACACAAACACGACCCGAAGAAGGTCGCGAGTATCATCGACCGCTTAAACAAGTTAAGCTTCATCGCGACTTGTTGCCACTAGATGGCGTTGTCTCACATTTCAATGTTCGAGAGTGCTCGCGTTTTCTAATTGTCGCCGGGAAAGCGTCGGTGCGTGGCCATTGTTGATTTTCATGTGTCTTCTCCCACGAAAAGAAAATCTGCAACAAATCAATTTGCTGATGTGAATGTTGAATGTCAATTTTATTAATATTCCACTGAATAAGACCATTTATCTTAAAGGAAAGGATTTTATGCATACTCTACCAGTACCTACTACGCTGGCAAAGTATGGATTGATACACTTCAAAATAGGTTATTTTTTACGAATCAGGCATGTAGTCTTTCCTCTTAATCTTAATCCCCTTTTCCCATGCATCATTTACGCATTCGATTAAGCAAACGTGCTGATGGACCTGATAGAAAGTAGTCAACGCCGCCTATTCGCAACACCAGAGGAGTCGCCAATGCATCGCCGGCTTTGTATGAGAGCTCTTTTTGCAGCTTTTTTGAAGAGCCCCATGTCATAGCGCTCCGGAATACCTCAGGAGGAAGCTCATTCCACATCTTACACAATTAATTCATAATATGCACATAACTTTGGAAAATCGCAGCGTATCTGGGATTAATTCCTTGGAATTTTAATTGTTGTAGCTTAAAGTAGAACTTGGCTTCAACTTCTATCAAATAATGTCAAGTTCGCTTAAATTAAACACTTAGCTAATTGGAAAACAACCGGTTATAGTCATTCATATTAAAATTTGGTTTTGTTAAAGTTCAACGTTTATTTTTACATAACTTATCACAGTGATTTCATTCATTTATAATGTGGGAGAAGTCGATGTTATTATTAAGTTCTAGCAGCAGTGTACATGCTGTCCACCTAGTAGTAGTTATTCCTAATAATTAACTTTAATCAACCCTAAATAGTAAAATGCAGTGGTTAAGAATCTCGGTCGCTTGATCGAGGGATCCGAGGTTTAAATCCCAGGGATGACCTCTGATTTGTCAAAATTTTGTGCGTATTATAAATATAAATGAAATATATCACTTGCTTAAACGATGAAACAAAACATCTTGAGGAAACCTGCATACCTGAGAGGTCTTAAGAGGAGAAAATAAAGTTTTCAAAGGTGTGTAAATTCTATCAATTCGCACTAGGCCAGCGCGATGGAACCTCACCTAACCTAACCCTTCTCATTCTGAGAGGGCACCCATGCCCAGCAGTGGGACAGTAACGGATTGATGATGAAGTATGACTTAAACTGAGGTCAACAATTGTTTTGCATCTGAAAGCAAAATTACTATCCGTACCATAGCTATTAACATTTTTAGCATTTTAGAAGATTACATTAAAACTTGTTGTAAATGTCTCTCCATTATACCCTTCACTCACACAATATTCCTTCACTGTTAAATCAAGTGATAGTAAATTTCTCATCCTAGTAAATACTACGTGGGTGGTCGAAAACAAGGCTATTAAGGCATTCATGATAAATCATCGTTTACAAAACAGTTTAAGTAGCTCATCAAAAACTTTCTACGCCTCCACAGATCATAACAATGTATGTTCTCACGCACGTACCTAGTATGTGCTAACGGTATGATACATAGAAATAGCTTGAAACTATGCTATCGATTGGATTTATTTATGTCAAATATTCGCATATAGGCATTTTATTTATTTATTTATACAGCAAATAAAATGTAACTATCATGATATTAATTTAACTACCATCTCTTTCATGAAATGTTTCATGTCAACCACGAACCTAATTCATAATAACTTATACTACTACTACTGCTACTTATACTACTCTAATTCATAATATACAAAACTTACTCGCATATAATATACAAAATTTGAGATAAGTCTACTAGGTTTTGATTTATGGAGTAGTCAAAAGTTGCTCGAAATGGTTCGTGTAATTATTTATACTATGTTCGTGTATTATACAAGTTGACCAATGTCTCCTTTTCCGAACATGGCTGACACACTGTCGTAGTTTGAATTTGGAAAGAAGTTTTAAGGAGCACAGATTAACTGAACTAGAGAATGTGGATGATCATTGGACGCATAGGATACAAGAGCAGGAATGTCCAATGGAGCTCAAAGACCGAATGTTTAAAAAAGTGATGTGATATTTATGGTAGGAGACCGATGTCTATGTTAGTAATATCATTCTTAACTATTAAGTTTAATAAATACTCTCAAGAAACATTAAAACAAGAACTTAACCAAAATTATTGTCAGACTGATTATTATGAAATTGCAAACAGTTAAATATAATAAACTTTAATAAATGATATTTCAGAGTTTTCTTCTCTATTCAAGTAATACGAAAAATAAGTTAAAATTTTACAATAACACAATTACTTTAAACTAATTACTATTAAAAACTACTAATTTTTTAAAACATTTTACCAGTACGAATATTAAGTTATATGAAATAAATAAAAACAGTTGATACAAAAACCAATTATAAAAATAGATATAATACTAATAGAAATGAATTTATTTTATTATATTAATTTCATTATTATTATCACAGATTATAGTGCTTGTTTTTCCCTAATTATTATAAAGACAAAACCGTCGGGTTTCGTCTTTATAATAATTTACATTATTTCTTTTTTTTCATATTTAGTTCTTATTATTGTTTCTCAATTTATAATTTACTTAAATTTTGAAATTATATTTAAATAATAAAATTAATTTATATTCGATAAACACACATACGGGCAAGAAACACCTGGTATTAAACAAAATAACATTGTACGTGTTTGTAACCCAATAGCAATGACCTTGGTAGCATATGTCGGTAACGAGCATCAGTGGCCAGCGGCCAGCGGAGCGCGACCACGCCGTTAGGGACATGACGAGTTAGGAAACAAGTATACGGTCAAGTGCGAGTTTGATGAGTGCGGAATCCACATCAATACTTAATAATTTTTGTTATGTTGTTACAAAATTATGCATTTTTAGCCCAAATCACACATGACCTTGTTTCATTTTAGAGTTTGCATTATAATCAGACTAAATTTGAATCTGATTACGTATGTCTTACGTCTTATAATGCAACAAGAGAAAAACTAAAAATATTTCTTGTATAGAAGCTTCCTTAGTTGAGAGACATTTTAATGTTTTTTTCTTTTAAAGGTTAGCAATTTTAGCGTGTTAATATGGCGTAACACGCTAAAATTGAAAACATTCTGGTGCATTTCAAAACATGTTATAGTCCTTTAAAGACATAACAAACAAACAAACATTGAAAAAACCGACGACTTAATAACGATAACCTTTCGTTGTTATTTTAATTTTATTTTATTTTGATTTTGTTGATAAATAAAATAAAATAAAATAACAATAAAATTGCCTACGGAACCCTTAAATTATTATGCACTCTTTATAAATACCTAAGTTCTACCGATTTCGTCACAATTTTATCGTCAAATATTGAATAACTTGTTGCAATCGTATTGTGTTGACATTAAATATTACATGCCGTCACTACTTCGAAATTTGTGTAAAAACCTTCCATTTTAGAGGTCGGTGCTATATTTCTTATTCATTGGTGATTTATCAAAATATTAAATTTATTACAACTTGACTGCTTTTTATGCTTTGCTGTGTACGGATTTCTCTATAACTAAGAGAATTTTATCATGGAGCATCACCTACTTGGAGCATATTCTACCATGCGACTCCAATGTAGGCTGGTAGAGAATTATACTGTAATGTTAGCTATATATTACATACCCACAAACGACCATGTGTGAGTTGAACACGCACACGACGAGTTCCGTACCACCTCGTACCACCAATTTTTTTAATTGGCAATATTTGTTATCATAGCAGCAAAAGAAGTACATGCATTGTGAAAATTGCGTCTAGCTAATATGGTTCAAGAGATGGAGCCCTGTGTGCCTTTAGTGGGTTCCCGTTTCGCCCTCTGGATACGGAACCCTAAAACACCCAGACAAAGAACGGAAATATAAATTCATCAATGTCTGCCTCGCGGGGGTCGAACCCGGAACTCTGCGCGGTAGACCGTGACTATACGAGTTGTCAATTCGGTTGAAGTTATAACAATTTAGTGCAGGTTTAGGTGGAGTATAGGAACAGTAGGTATCCAGTTGTTTGGAAGTCTGTGTCCAACAGTGCGCCAAAAAGAGTTGCTAACTCTTCGCACGTATTATTACTTTCATCATCAACATCAACCCATTACTGTCCCCCTGCTGGGCACTGATCTTTACACCACCGCGCTGGCCAACTGCGTATTGGTAGACTTCACATACCTTTGAAAACTTTTTTTTAAAGGTTTCTCAGGTATGCAGGTTTCCTCGCGATGTTTTCCTTCGCCGTTTAAGCAAGTGATAATTAATATGTAATACGCACATAACTTGAGTGCCTGGGATTTGAACCTCAGACCCCAGAACAAGAGGCCGAGTTTCTAGGCTATCACCGCTGTTATTACTTTACTAAGGTAATAATTACATTCTTATCATAAGTGATAAACCGTGAGTTTCATAACTCTGTAATAATCTTGATACGTGATAATGACTCTGCCAGAAATCACGTAATTTTGAGGGTTTAAGAAAGAATAATATCGTTGTCTTAAAATAAAATATTATTTTATAAGTAGTCCATTAAAACGTTACATTTGGGTTGCTATATTCAGAGGACGCAATTCAATTTTTTGGATGTCAAGGCGGAGTTAAAGTTAAATCCTAATTTGTGAGATCGCTCTTGTTCATCTGTCGCCATTTTAAAAGATTTGCATCCCGCAAATCGTTTCACACTATCAGACAAAGTATGCGTCGCACAGAAAAATTGTATGGACAATTTTATTTTGGTCTCATATTGAATCATCTACTACTTTACTCCTATATCTTTTGCTCTAAAACCTTAAATACCAATTTAAATAACAATTTGTTTTATTTTAATTATTACTGTTATTGTCAGTAGCTCAGATATGCACAACCTTAACTCAGTTACCAATTTAGATCAGTTCAGCTATTCGTTTTTTTAGGTAGATTTTTTGTCATTCAGTTTATTCACTCACTGGCAAATAATTTATAAATAATCGGAATATTAAAATAGATACGTTTTTATCTGAGTAGATACATTGCTATTTCGTATGAATATGTCTTGCTTACCACGCCTTCACACCAGAATCAGCTGCGCTTAACACTGATCATTAGACAAAGATGTAATTATATCTCCGGAGTCGAACCAAGAAGACTTCTGCAACTTTTAAAACTTAATTGTCAAAACTGAACCCAGTGAATACCTCATTCTCCTCACCCAATAAGTAATTAGTAACAATAAACCCAAAATGGACAATTTTGTTACCACACCCACCTACAATTTCAATCGAGGTTAACATGAACAATAACAGTAAGATCGTTAAAGTTAACAACTTTATGCAAATATCCGAAATGATCTATACAGTTAGGCACAGCCCATCTGAAGTATGTTTTTACCTTTTTACATCACCGGCAATTTCGGTAAAATGAAGTTCCCAAAAAAATAGGCTAGGTAACCATCGTAGTACCGCAAATGTCTACGGTTAAAGCGACTAAAATATGCCCGATATGTCTAGTAATTTCTCTATAGATCTTGCAAATGGGAAATACAGTAAAAGTAGAAGTCTGATATCCCTGCTTGTGCTGCTCCCACCTTGTGTACAATGAAGAACAGAAACTTGTGTAACATTTTTTATAATAAAATAAAGCAGACGAGAATGCACCTGATGCAGTGTGGCTACTCCCGCCCATGGACATCTGTATATAACCTCAGATATGATTAGATATTCTTATCTGAGATCGGCCGCATAGATGCGGCGCTACCCCTGAGGAATAAGTCATAGTCATTTTTCCGAGGCGTTCCAACGCCTCGGAAAAATATGTCTCCCTTACCACATCTTTCAAACCAGAACACAGCTAGGTTTAACACTGCTGTTATTAGACAGAAAAAGGTGTAGCGGTGATGCCGCCGGATTCGAACCACAAAGGGTTCTACCACTTTTAACATCTCACAGGGAGTTTCACCTACATTTAAATTCTAAAGTTAAGTAAAAGTCGGTTACTTGTTTACAGGAAGTCTTTAAAGACCTGTATCCGGTCGCACAGGATAGAGGGTAATACTGATTGTAATCTCGCTGTCGGTATGTCTGTTGGAGAAAGCTTCAAATTAACATTTTGTGTTCATAAGAGGTATAATAAAGGAAATATGGGAATGATTTACAGGTGTGACGACTTCCCACAACTCATAAAGAGAAAACAACGTATCACGTCGGGGGCAGCACTTTGGCAAAGGGACATCTTTCGCAAGGCTAGGTGATCGATAGTCATGCCCGGCAAGCGACCCCGCTCTCCAACAGTTTGGAGTTTGTATATATGCAAGATATTGAGAAAACTCCGAGAGCATGATTCAGAAACGCAAAGGCGGCACAAAAATTGTTATCAAAACCAATTTTATTATTTCGTGCTCCTTGGGTCTTTAACCACGTTTAGGCTTCTAGCACCCACAAGAGCCACCCACATTTTATGGAACTAGTCAATTGTGGTCAATTATATTAGATGTCTTAGTCACAGACAGCAGCAATAGACCTGGATCTCAGATACGCTTCAGCGACCTTCGATGTCGCGGCATTCCGTTACTTCATCGCAAAAACTTATAAACAATATTTTACAGACTTACAGCGTAAAATATTGTTATGCAGTAGACTACGAAAAAATACTAGAATGCATTCCACAAATTACTGACTATTAACCGACTTCGTTTAAGGAACGTAGCACATTCTGACAACTACTTTAAAATCTTTGGTAGCTTAACTTCAACGTTTTTTTACATGTTTGTTGGCATCTAAATTTGAACATCCCATTTTTCATTTTATACCGAATTTAAACTATGCAAACATTACATACATACTCTATTGACAATATACATATGTCCCGTGTTGAGATGCAATTTTATCAGAATTATCAGCTAAAACTGATCACAAGCACATTACAACTCTTGAGGACTTAAATTTAGACTGCTCGGAAAAACTAATGTTACATAAGATACCTCTTAAATCAAAAGCAATTACCAATTCGCTATTTTATTTGGGTACTGAAGGAAATGGACGCCTGTAATCAACCCCACATAAGATTAAGTTCCACCTGTGATCAGCCACAGATGCACCGCTACCCCTGAGCAGTATGCTTGAGTGCCTTTTAAAAGTATGTATCCCTAAGCACACCAGAATACAGCAGCGCTCAATACTGCTGCGTATAAGGCACAAATAGGTGCAGTAGCAGTGTTGCATCTAGGGTCGAAGCACGAAAGGTTCTACCGCCTTCCTTTTATTATTCACATACGGATATCCGTTTCGGACCCGCTTTACGAAGAATTAACTATATTAGTCATTACTATCAATAGATAATTCATACTTTGTAAATTCTTAGGGCCAGTTAAAATATATTTGACAGTTTTAGTTTTAAAAATATGCGCTCGGACGGATCTCAACATTTGTTGACAGATAACCTCACACACAAATCCTAGACTTTGTCCAGCAACAGGTTGTCCCACTTATGGGCAACACTTCCCACTATCCAACATAAATAGCCAGGTCAACTTGTCACGCGTCTTACTCTCAGAACTAGTTTCCTGATATACCTTGATAATCTAGTTCTAGTGACGTAATCAGTTGCCTCACGTCTGGTTAAATGTCCTACATTCATTGAGTAAGATACCTATTAAGGGATGGAAAAAGATGGAGCCATTGACCAGATATCTACTTGGATATTGGATTCTGATAGGCCGAGGGTTTGAGATTAAAAACTCAATCATATTGAGATCTTAAGATAATTTAGATTTATTTGAGGTATTCGTTACATCTAAACCGTGAAAAAGTCTATTTACCTAAGACTTTATCATAATTATGTTGAAATAACTAAGGGTGTCTAATGTGAACATTATATTCTTTTTCAAAACCTTAAAATTTTAATCATTGCCACTTAGTAATAATCTGAACTAAAGACGACCACAGATGCGTTGATACCTTAAGGCCTAAGCGGAAAGCCTTGGATAAACATGTCTCCCTTCAAACCAGAACACGCGCTTAGCACTGTTGTTATTAGGCAAAAACAAATGTGGTAGCGTTCCTTCGGAGTCTAAATCAAGTGGGTTCTACCATCTTCAGATTCATGGGAATAACTCATGACTCTCCTTTTTTTTTTTTGTCGAGAGGGAAACCTTCAAAAGGTACCCGACAACGTGGGAGCGACGCCGAGTTATGTGGGATTTTTACCGCACTAAAACCCCCCCAGTGGCCGTCCTCTGCGCTGCGTTGAGGGCTCCGGGATCTCCAAAGGAACGCAACCGGAGTCCTCTTAGCGCGTTGCCCCGTCGGGCTCCGCCCAGGTGAGCTTGACGCTCGCCACACCATCTGGTGTATACGACGGTATGCGACCACACATAACGTCGTCCTTCCCGGGGCCGCTGGCCGGGCGGTTCGAGCTCCCACTCTTGCCGCCCGCAGCCCCGGAAGCCCCCTTTTAGTCGCCTCTTACGACAGGCAGGAAATACCGTAGCCCTATTCTAGTCCCGGAACTACAGGGACAAACTCATCACTCTCCTAACATTAATTAAACAAGTAAATGACCTCTACCCGTCTCTAAACGTAACTAATCGTTCAATAACCCATGAAAAATGGCCGCTTTCAACAAAGCACCGCAGTCATTATCAAAATTGGGCGAAGCGGGCGTGTTACGATTTTCACTCGCAATTTTCGTGTCGGAGATAATTTGAGGCACGGAGAGAGTTGTGATATAATAGACACGAATGCTGAGGGGTAATGACGTAGATGGACTAACATTACAGACTCGTAATCGGAAAAAAAATTAAGCTAATGTTTTTTTCTGTAAATCTGAACTTATAATCTAAGTTGATATTTGCTACAAATAACCTTACTTTTCCTTCTTGAGTGGAACTTTCATAGAGTGTATAAAATAATTTGAATAGGTGTAACGTAAAATTAGTCTAAAAATATCTAAGATTTAGACGTAAAATATAAATAAGAGCTTCACAGGACTTTTATTATTTCCTTTAAATATTTTATTTATGCCGATAGGTCATGTTATGGCCTTAAATTAAATATTATTCATATCCGCTTCAAATAAAAAGTATTTAAATTCATAATTACCAGGAAGTATATATTTGAACTAGGAGTCTACTAGTTATTCATCAGTGGGTAATACGCGTTATACAGAATACTGTTCATAGAAACTATTAAAACATGCAATGCAATGTTAAGAATCTGATCTAGGCTTGCTGTTCATCGATCTAAATGACTTATATTGGAAAATTCTATATAATACTAGCTGACCCGGCTAACGTTGTGTTGCCATATACATAAGAAATGTTAAGGGTGAAAAACCCTTATGACTTGTATGAAAAATAGATAGTAGCCGATTTTCAAACCTACTGAATATGCCTATACAATTTGGTAAAAATCGGTAAAGCCGTTTCTGAGGAGTACGGTAACTAACATTGTGAGTATTGTGACACGAGAATTTTATATATAAGATATAATCTGCTATTACTATTGTTCCCTTCAACACAGAAAACTACAAAGTCGAAATACGAAATAGAACCCTTTGTGGTTCGACTCCGGCATCACCGCCACGCCTATTTGTGCCTAATAACAACAGTGTTAAGCGCTGCTATGGTTCTGGTTCTGGTTTGAAGGGTGTGGTAAGGGAGACTTACTTTTCTGAGGCGTCCCAGCTTAGTTCTCAAGAGTTGCGACGCATCTGTAGCCGACGTCAGGTAGGATTATTTAATCCTATCTGGGGTTGATTACAGATGTCCATGAGAGGCATTAGCCATTTACCATCAGGTGGACTGCATGCTCGTCTGCTACCTCCTATATTATAAACAAAATAAAAATAAACTATGTAAAACTATATTATAAAATATATAACGAATATGAACACATGAAATGATCACGTATTAAGCAGGATTCGTACTATTGACATTTGACACTTTGGTTCCGTACTGCGCTCACGTAATAGTTAAGTAACTTTACTGAGACACTTTCAACAAACATTTGCAGTTTGAGCGCCAAGTTCTGCTCGCTCTTAGCATTGGTGGTCAAAGGTCAGTTTTTTTAAACAAGGCTATAAGTCCTACTTGTTAGATCTCTTCTCTTTATGTAAAGTCCCGTAATATCAATTTTTGAACTTCGAAGATGACGTGTGTCTATACCATATAGATGAACAGAAAACTTTTTTTTCGGGTCGTGCCAATAGACTGATATAACTTGTTGTTAACCCATTACTGTCCTACTTCTGGGCACAGGTCTCTTCTTAAAGTGAGACAGATTTAGGCCATGGTCTACCGAGTTGGCGAGTGCGACTACCACGCGTTTAATATTTTTGTTTTTTTTCGAACTCTGATATAATTTAAAAAATGCAATTATCGATTAGCTGTAAAATGTAAAATGCTTGTTTTATTTCATTTACATTTAATTTGCAATAATTTATTATATTCATCGTAATTATAAAAGTGAGGTGTTTTAAATATAACTCTGTAGGTTCCAAATTGGGCCAAACAGAACTTGGCCCTTCCACAAATCCAAACAATAAGATTATGACATCGGAAAGGAGAAAGAATCGCCGGATTAATATCCGTTGAAACTACAATATTAGTCAGTTGATCAATCGTTTAGTACCGGTTACCGTGCTAAATCATTGTTAGTTACACAAACAGTTACTGGATGGTTTAAACTCTAATTAGTTAAATACAATTTTAATTAAGTTTTAAATGTGGGAGAACCCGTCGTATTTCGACGTCGAAGGTTTGGTGTGGTAAGGGAGACAGACTTTTCCGAGGCGTTCCAGCTTAGTCCTCAGGGGTAGCGGCGCATCTATGGTCGACCTCAGGTAGGAATACCTAATCCTATCTGGTTGATTACAAATATCCATGGGCGGCAGTAGCTACTTACCATTAGGTGCACAGTATGCTCGTCTGCTACTCCTATATTATAAAAAAGGCACCACCACTGCTTTTAACTCTACTTGAAAACAGAAAACAAATGATATTGTGTTCGTTAATTGATGAGGCATGAGAAATTCCAAGTTAGTCGTCAGCGGTACTTGTAGCAGGACTTCAAACTTATCTAGGGTTGATTACAGATGCCCACAGGCGGCAGTGGCCACTTACCATCAATTTTACGCACGTTATCTAGATTTATATCACGACGCACGTTATTACGATTATATTTCATATAACTATTCATACACTAATAATTTTATTTAAACTGCCTGTATGTAATTTAATTTTAAGAACTGCAGAATAGTTTTATTTATTACAAATTAAGAATCTGTTGTCTCTGTAGTGGCAATAATATGTCACAAGTAAATTTCTACAAGTACCCTCTTATCTTTAATTTTGAAACCTGTTACTCAAATCTTACAAATAACATTAATTGGGTAAGTTTTAAAACAAGTTAATTAATCATGATAGTCTTTTTTCATATCATTTATCACGTACTGAGTAAGAATTTCGAAAATTGTAATTAAAACGTTACTTCTGGTTTTGGTAATCATTATTTTAACATCTACAATTAAGTTTATTAGTCAATTAACATTACGTCGTTTTATAAGGAACTCGAAAATAAATGTTTAACTCTCTGTTATTTAAAAAATACGGTAACTACTAAGGGCAGTATAGTATCTATCATCAGTATGTATACGTTATTTATATTTATCATCAATTTTAAGTAGACCTCGTCGTATTTGTTTCATCTAAAATGACAAACCAAATCAGAAATACTTAGGATAAAAGTTTACAACCGAGTAAAATATATACTATAACAAGCTGGCGCGGCAAACGTGCTGTTGCAATATAAATAAGAAAAATGTTAAGGGTGAACAACCCTTATCACTTAGGGGTATGAAAAATAGATCTCAGACCTAGTGAATATGCATATAAAATTCGGTGAAAATCGGTAAAGCCGTTTCGGAGGAGTACGGCAACTAATATTGTGACACGAGAATTTTATATATAAGATGTCATAAATTCATGATAACCATTTGAACATGTACGAACATAAAGACGCATACACAAACACCCTACTGTCTGGCTGGGAGTCAAACCCGGAACCGTGTCACTCGTCAACGCCACTTGTTAAGCAACGCTAGTCTCAAGCATAGGCGCCATAGAAACTAACGATGCCGTTAGAGATGTTAATTTCTTTCGTGATTCAATTATTATGGGCATTGCGATCGCGAACAATTTCTCTATTCACTTTCTAACACTTGTGGTCATGACTTGAATATAGTAGCTAGTATGTCGATTTATTATGTATGGTGTATAGCGATAGGCTCCTAATGAATTATAAATTTTAATTTTACAAAACTATGTGAAGATGGTAGAATGCTTTTGATTCGACTCCAAAGGTACTTAATCACAGTGGTGTCAACAGTGCCGTGTTGACGTTTATAGTAAGGGAGATATACATTTCCGAGGCGCTCCAACTTAGTCCTCAGGAGTAACAACTAACAACGTGTCATGTCCATGTGATAGTGTCAAACTGTTCGTATATTTCAGTATGCACATAGAGCAGACTTCGTTTGTATTGATAAGAGTCGTAACCTTTTTAGAATCCCATTGCAGCCATGCAACACGGGGTGTCACGCCCTTTTTTTTTTTTTCTCGAGGGGGAAACCTTCAAAAGGTACCCGACGACGTGGGAGCGACGCCGGGTTATGTGGGATTTTTACCGCACTAAAACCCCCCCGGTGGCCGTCCTCAACGCTTGTTGGAGAACTCCGGGATCTCCGACGGAACACAACCGGAGCCCTCCAAGCGCGATGCCCCGATCGGGCTCTACCCTGGGGGAGCAGTTTTCGATCCTCCCACACCATGTAGGTTTACGACGGTATGCGACCACACATACCGCCGTCCTTCCCGGGGTCGCTAGCTGGAACGGGGTGTCACGCCCAGGTGCACAATTGTATTTTTTTATAGTAGAATAAAGTAATGGAAGATGTCGGTTGAATAAATGATTAGATACATTTGGTGTCGCGTGTACCATGAACTTGCAAAAAGTGCCAAAATGGTACCAAATCAGAGCATTAACATAAATTACTCTTTGATATTTAAATTTTAAAAATTAAATTAAATATGTGGCTTGGATGCATATCTGACCATAATGTCGCTATTATTTACCCACTTTTTATCCTAAGGCAGGAATAGAATATTTCCTTGTTTCAGAATACTTTTTGAACGCAATTTTATGTGGTCAGGTTTTAGTTTTTAAACTTTTATTTGTAAAATGAAATTTAATAAATATCGTACTCGGATTATTGAGTAAAATTTAGATAAGTCTTTTGGCTTAATAGTTATTTGACCCAACTTAAGCCGCACGTTAATATTGTGGCTTTAACTATTTTATTCTGATTAATTTCTTTCGCCACTTCATAACGAAACAATTCGCGCAATGGTGGTAGTTTATTCACGTTACAAATAATTCTATAAAAGAACTATCTTGAATAAAATATTTTAGATTTTGCGCACCTTCCTCGGTCCGCGACTTTAAAAACAGTTACCAACCCCTTACATGAACATGTGTTAATTATTCCATGACATACACATACATTAGCACATGTTGATTAGAACTCAACAGTTAAGAAGTTACCACAATTGTTTTACTACAATGATGAGAACAGCAGGCAAATGAGTTGCATCATAATACTAGAAAGTTGGTGTGACAGCAGTTTGAACTTGTGTAAAGTTTAAAAATTATGTTTTGCCTTTCTTATGCAATTAAGTACAAATTTTCTTATGATTACAAGGAAAAAATATTTGGTAAATAAAATGGAGATCAATTAGTGTTTCTATAGACTTCTATACAAAAGCCGAAGTCATGTCATGTGAGTCATGTGAAGTGTCATCCACAAGTTATTACTAATTGTCGATCTGTCATATAATTAAATCAACCACCTAGTAATATCTGAAATAGTGTTTTAATAAAAGGTTCCTTTAAAATCTAACTTAGTCTAGATATACACTTTTTCAAATAACCTTCATGCTCTTTAGGTACACTTCAATAACTTTATTAAAGTATTTAGGTATATTGATATTCCCAAATGTTAACTTAAGATTCTTTATATTTCAAACTAGCTATGCCCCGTTAAAAAGAAACAGGGGCACAGCTAGTTCTAAAATATAAGTAGCCTAAGTTACTCCTTATTAAATCAGCAACCTGCCAATAAAAGTCCCGTCAAAATCAGTCCAGCCATTTCAGAGATTAGCCAGAACAAACAGACAGACCAAAATTTTGAAAAATGTTCATTTGGTGTACATACCGTATGTATATTCATATGCATGTAGTAAAAAGCGGTTATTTCAATATTAAAAACAGACACTCCAATTTTATTTATATGTACAGATAAGTACTATGTCTACCAAACAATAAATCATTTAATATATTCTATAATATGTATTAATAACATATCCTTGCTTTGGTACAAGCTAATACCTGAAATTGCTCAACCAATTTGAATAAATTTTTGTAAGGGTGTGGGGTTCCCTTTTGGATGCAATAGATGATGCTGTTATCTTAGACATCTGGTGAATGACAAATCAAATGTAGTGGGATATCTGGTTATACTGGGTGTTACAGCAAAAGTTACACTAGAGCATGGCATTACAATTATAATAATAATAATATCTAATTATTATTGAATTAAATGCATATGTATGACATGATGACATGACACATAAAGGAGTCTCCTTTGGTCAGAGCACTGACCTTGCTCAACGGTTTGGAGGCCTGAGACAGTCAAATAGACATATTTTACAATAGTACCTACGTCTGTATTCTGCAGGACAGCAGGAGAATATTTCTTGACAGATGAATTGGATAAAATCTGTAATGTCTGTTAAGCCTATTGTAACAAATAAATAAATGAATATTAACAATCATTTTCTAACAATTTTTTTTTGTAATAATTTCACTTCTTAATTCTTAATAAATATTCTTGATACATTGATAAATATGCTCTTTAGAATAAATTTCTTCTGAACTGAAATAACTGTGACCTTTAGTCACAGAGCAATGCACTTTACTGTATATTAAGAAAGATTCTCACTGTACAGAGATTTCAATACCTAGTGTTTCGTGTCATGGGAGACTAGTTTTGTGTAATTGAATGAACGAGATATTGTTTGTGTTTGCATCATTTTAAATTGTATTATATTGTAGAGATTAACCTTTCAACTAGTAAAAAAATGTTGTAATATAAATGTAATGCATACATGATAAATTTTTGTATTTCGATAAGTTTAGGGTTTGTTAAATATTACACAGAAAAGGGTGAATTCAACTGTTGGGCATCAGGAAGAATTGACAACATATCTTCAGGTGGAATGCAGTCCAGTTGCTTGTTACTTCAACTTTGTAAAAAAAATTTTTGAGTGCAAGTTGAAATACCTTATGTCTTGTATAAGTAATTTAAAATCAGAATTTATGTCTTGCCATGTTCTATATTAACACGTTTAGGAGCAACAACACTTCTGAATATATTTTTTGAAGTTATATATTCTTTGGTGTTTAGGAATCATAAAAAGGTATCTGGTTAATTGTTTTATAATTAATTAATGATTTTCCACTAATTTGTAATTATTAACATGTTTAATTAATTATGTAATAATTATCTTACAATCTAATGTAAGTATTGTAAATTTATAGAAAAGTTAGTATTGTACGTAAACTATTCGTTTCAACCAAATATAACACGTTTAACATAAAATAAACATAACGAATGTAAATATTTTTACATACGTTAAAAACCTGTATTTTAGATTATATTAAAACTGAACGACGTCAAGTTCTTGACCTTGTACAAGAAATAAATACTAAATGAATTTGAAAACTGAACAAAACCTTGATCCTTCCTTACCTGTCACTAAAATAATCACGTCCTTGTTTCAAACTTCGAACAGGATGTCCAACTTTTCACTAACTTTTAACTTTCCACTGAACTTTTAAAACACTTCTTAAAAGCGGAACAGTTAAATTTATCGCACTATTGACACAGAATTATTACTTATGTGATAAACGTGGTAAAACTTTGTAGAAATTTCCCTTCGCGTGTAAACATTCATGTATTTTAACTTTCGTGGCGTACGCAACGCAACCAACTCTGACCAACACAGGTGACATACAGACAACACAAAATCCGAAATCACGTCAAAATCAAGCCATTCAATGTTGCAATATTGCATCCTTTATTGAAGTTTACACCTTAACTTGACACATGAAGCTCAGTGTTGCTATACGAAAAAGTATTACAAAAAATAGGTTTTTATTATTTTTTCCTAATCTGTTTGTTGAAAGTTATGTGCGCATTTAAATCTACATAATTATATTTTCTACTTTTTACCCACCTGCGTAAAATGCTTCATAAAAGTTTCATGAAAGAGACATGTTTAAACTTTTATGACTCAGATTACCTAATATATTCGCATTTTATTACGAATAACGCAGTTCATATCATAGAGTATTATTATAACTGGTTCATACCGAAGGGGAGAGCAATATGGGACTTTATACCCACCGGTCTCTCATATACCGCATCTGCGTTTGCAATATGGGGTGGGTAGGGATTATTCGGGTCTCGAGGGTACCCTCTTTGCCCGGGCAAATTCTCAAGGGGTGAATACCCCCCGGATATTTTAATATTCTTTCCTAATAATATGATATTAATATAATCATAATATAATGACACAACATTAAAATTATACCAACCCCGCTGTTTAGCGGGGGGTACGGGACTCGGTCAAATTACCAAGCTGGTAGTTCCCCTCCTGATGATCGGAGGGAGAAACCAACCCTGGAAGCTGGAAGGGGAGAGTGATTCACACTAATTCACAGAATACCTATACTCCTAACCATAGATTATACACTATAACTGCTCCTAACTAACGGAGGAGTGGTTTGGTCATTAGGTAATGTGGCCACAAAGTTGAGCCATTGTTATCCTTATTCGGATAATATTTCAAAGTTTTCAAACTAGTCAAATCAAACATTGTGTTCAGGAAAATGAAAAATAAAATTTTATTTATATGTATTTATTTAAGACAGGTCACTTTATAAATAATATACATATTAAATTGTTGTTCATAATTATGTTCATAGCACTAAACAACATGATATCTTACATATTTGTTCTATAAACATTTTAATGGAAGCCCAATATAACATTAACAATACAACTCAGTGTAAATTAACAACATTGACAACATTGTCTTGGAATTACTAACATAATAGTAGTTTACTCTAATATTCTAAAATTCCTTAATTGGCTTTAGGTGGTCTGGCGCCAAATATGACAGATCCAACTCTTACAGTGGTAGCTCCCAATTCAATCTGTAATCCAAAAAAGTACATATATCACGCATAGATTAGTAAATATTACTCCTAACAAGAAAATGCAATCAGTTTTGACAATTGAAATTCTCACATCTATATTAGTGTTTGAAAAATAAAAAACAATGTAGTTTTTAGATCATTTACAATTGAAACGATATTTCTCCGCAATTTTTCTTCGTTTTCGTGTTTTTGCACCACTTAACTGCGCATGTCGGCATTGTTCCGCGTAAATTATACCAAACCATATAGGTATAGGTCACCAAACCACTGTGACACAGAAGGTTGCAATTCATGAATAAAAGAAGAAATGAATAGAGAAGAGAAGAGAAGAAGAATGTGCATGTTTATGTAAACCTTTGTATATAACATATTATCCATGACACCTCTGCAAACCAAAAACTGATAATATAAAAAGCTTATTGAATTGATTAGTGTAGCCACTTATTTGGTTATACTTACAGCATGTTCATAATCAGTAGACATGCCCATAGACAACTCAACATTATTTATATCCAGGTTGAGTTTCTCACAGACCTCCTGCCTGCATTTTGCAAGGGTGATAAAGTCGGGATTGGGACCTTGGGATGTGTCAAAGTCATATATGCCGATGGTCATCAGACCTTGGAAGTCTAAGCCAGGGCAGTTTTTCAACACATATTCCACTAAGTTGGTGGCGTTTTCAGGCTCGGTTCCACTCTTTGCTGTGGAGAATAATGTAACAAAATTAATATTATAATATAGGATGCACTAATACAAATAAGTACATACCAGAAACAATTATTAGTATTCTTAACATGACACAAAAATAATTGTTACCTTAATTATAAATCAACATAATTCATACCTTAATTATAATTATAAACAATTCAATTCAAAATTAAAAGATAGATTAGTATTCATTATGATTTATTATGAACATTAATGTATAGCATTTGATATAACTTAATTTTTTTTAATCCATTCTATACATATCTATGGTATTTTATATTGATTTTTTTAACAAAGTAATCACATAAGAGTTAACAAAAAAAGTATTTAAGACAATTTAAAATCAATATGTAGATGTCAACCTTTACTGATGAACATAGAAAATTGGAAAATAATATTATTTTCTTGATAATTTGTTATGTGGTTTCAAATCCTTACCTTCTTCTCCACTAGTATTGACCTGTACCATAACTTTTAATTTCTCATCCCCTTTTCTATATTTGATCCATTGCTTATTCAGATTCTCTGCAATTTTCTCCGAATGGATAGTTTCAACCATGTACAGTCCTGGAGAACCTATAAGCTTATTTACTTTATTATTTTGCAAGTGGCCAATGAAGTGCCATTTTATATCTTTACACTTTTCAAGTAATTTAGGATCACTGGATTTTTCTGCAAGCTCATTAACATAGTTTTCTCCAAAGTGTCTCTGGCCGGCCTCATAAGCTTCTATAACTAGTGATGCTGGCTTAATTTTTGATACCGCTACCAATCTTGGCATAACCTGTGGTAGGTCCTAGAAAATAAATTGAAATTAATGCTTTATACAAATTAGGGAATGTATTATTGTTTGTTATATTAGGGAATGTATTATTTCTACAAAATGGATTATAGAAATTAAGTAATACCCACTCCTGATAGATGTTAGTTAAATCTGCATATTGGTCAAAAAGTAGTGATGGCTTGGTGGTGTTGGTTAAGGTTTTTATACTTGTAGTCCAAAGTTCAACTCTTAGGAGTGTAGCTCGGATTTTTAAATGGTATCTGTGTATTAAAAATTAATTTCCACATAGTTCTCCAACATTAAAAAATAAATGTAAAATGTTGTGTAGCCTAATCCGTACTAGACCAGCGTGGTAGAACCGTGGTAGAGCAGTGGGGCAAATGACAATAAGGGATTCATAATCATGAACCCTTCATAAGGTTTACCGGCGATTACTATAAACTCAAGGTTATTTAAATTACAGAAAATATGTCTTTCATGCGGTATTCTGGCGTGGAACGCAATAAAACAACACATATTCATGTAAATAATCAAAAATACGTAGACAATGCCTTACTTTACTCCTTCGAGCCACCGCCTTCTCAATATTCGCCAAAACAGTTTTTAAACCATTCATCACGTCAATTTGTGGTACAACGGAGTCTTCAGACATTTTTATCTTAAAACCGCTGTGCTTTTTGATAGACTTTTTCGTACACTGACGTTTGTTATCATTCAATTGATTCAACAATTACGTTTGACATATGACACTTATCAGCTGGCTTATCAATAACAATGAAACATTGTGCAATCAAAGGTCAATCACTGTTAAAATGTAATATAATCATTATGTTGAATAATAATAAATAAAAGTACAAGTATTGTGTTATATTTTTAAGTTTAATACTCTTGTGAACGCAGCTAATTTGAATGAAATAAGAAAAATGTTAACTCCAACAGAAAAAAAAATTATTACAATGAAAATATATTGTAAAACTTATTAAAAGCCTTAAACTTATGTTAAGTAATTATATATTAACATCTAATCTATTATTTTCATTGAGTATATATTTTAAATATTCAACATAAATATAAAAAAAAATATAAATCTAATCATGTTTCCGAACGTAAACATGATAAACGTCAACAAAATTGATTTTCCTTTCGTTTGTTTGTTGCGTTTTCGCGACGGAAGTCGCAAGTTTTCCGATTTCTTACGTAGATATTATGCTGCCATCGTGCTTCGGATGCTTCGGCTGAGAATATTTCAGCCATGAACGTGTTAGAGAAGGCGGAGAAGTCGCTGGAATACCTGAAAAGTTGTGAAGGATCGGCCAAGTTAGTACCGCTTTACCGCAATATATTTTTTAGCTTACATACAGGCCAAGATCAAGGTCTGTAAAGCCTTATTTGGCTATTTACGTTTGCAATTCATAAGATGTACGTTATAAAACAAAGAAATTGAATGCATAGTACTCAATTTGAAGTTATTGTTGTAGTATGTAGCTTGCCTGTTTTATTATTCAAGCTACTAAAAACTTCCAAGCTTGAGAGACTGATATGATTATTCATAATTAAGTAGGACTTTAATAAGTAATCTCAAGCTCATTGTTGCTTTGCAAAATTATTATTTTTTATTTAAAAGTAGCAATGCATACCCTATGCAATCCATCTGATGATAAGAAGTCACCACTGCTAATGAACAAATGTGACCAATTACCAAAAAATCAGGTTTTAAGTTTGTCATTTATCACAGAAATGTTTTGTTCCCCCTCTGGGTTATGTAGGAATGTCTCCTGCAATGAAATTTATAACTTACGTGTTGCGAAAATACTATGAAGAATCAATTATATACTGAATAAATTGTTATATTAATACTTTATGTGATAAAAAGTTATGAGTAATCATGTGAATTATATTAGTTCTACCTACTAACATCAGTGTTATGTGCTACTGTGTTCCATTTTGAAGGATGTGGTAAGGGAGACAGACTTTTCTGAGGAGTTCCAGCTTAGTCCTCAGGGGTAGTGGTGCATCTGTGACCAACCTCAGGTAGGAATATCTAATCCTATCTGGGGTTGATTACAGATGTCCATGGGTGGCAGTAGCCATTTACCATCAGGTGGACTGTATGCTCGTCTGCTACTCTCCTATATTATAAAAAAATATGGATTGTGTATCCAATAATGAGGAATAAAACTTAGTTTTTGTTTGCCAACTTTCTAGTTTCATTATTTATTTATTTGATAATGGTCGCTAACATTCTGTTCACTTTTACAAATACTACATACATAATATTAATATCTACATGCTAAGTGGTAGTAGAATTATGACAGACAACATTTTGTTTAAAAAATAATAATATACAATTGCATGTCATAATTAAATATTACGACAAAGATAATTTATTAATTAAGAAAAAATACATAATTAAATTTGATGAATTTAATTTGAAAAATTATAATTTGATTGTTGTCATTGTACAGAGGTCATGAGCTCCAAGCGGCTGCGGGGAGTCTCGGCAGGTGTCTCGGGGTGCTCGGTACCCGCCCCAGCTGTGCTAGACACTATGCCAACCTGCTGCATTCAGCCATACCCACCCTGCTAGCACTAGCTAGTAATGATAGTGTGAGTATGTTTTGTTTGTGTTGGTATGGCTGTAAATATTTTTGTGTCTCAATGCTGGGCATTTTTCTCTTCCCACTATTTAGGTCATAATACTAATCCTTTGTAATTTGTAGATTGGTGGAGGAAAAAGTTGGTACAAAAATGAAAATGTTTGCTTTTTTTTGTCCTTATAATATCTAGTATCTACTATACTCCTGGTGATCCATGGATCTAAATTAATTATTTATTAGTTCTATTTCATATCTGTTAAGGACCAGGAAATACTTGAATAGCCTTCTTGTAAGGATTTCTCAGAGTTTTATGATGTCATCAACTGTATGACATAAGTGCAAATAGAACTCTTCAAAGATTTATTCTCAATACTTCTGATGATAAGTGGAAAAAATCTTCTCAAACATACGAGGCGGCATTTTTAAATTCGCGGAATGAGGGACAAGGAGGGAAAATAAAATGTCAAAATTACTTTTCTTTTTCTACATATTCTCCTGCAAGATGAATACATTTTTAAGATCTTTGTATTAACTTATTTAAATCCTAATAAAAAAATTTTTCGTCCTTGTCGGAAAAATTGCGTCCTTAACTTCTTCGTCTGTAGAAAATTTATTTCCTTTCACCTCTTTAACGAGCCCGCTATCCTCCCTCCAACCCCGCCATTCCGCAGACTTAAAAACGCACCATCGTATTTCTATATGATTACATTGATTTTTAAACAACTTAAAAAAAAGTGAAGATTATTATGTTACCAAGAATGTTAATGTTTTTTATGTTAATATTCTCAGGCTGAGGTCCGTCTTGTTGGAGATGAAGCCTTAAACAGGGCGGTGGCAGGTGGATTTGCATTCCACTCATATAAAACTAACATCATCCTTCAGAATCAAATAGATCCTACCAAAAATGCCAGGTGAGTTCACATATTACTATATCATAATGTGTTAAGTGTTTTTTCTTCTTTATATTTTTGTACTAAAATAGGAGTGTGTATACCAAACTACAGGTTTTTATTTTTACCCAATTAACACTTCAGATAAGAGTAATGCTGTTGGAATCTATATACAGGATGAATTTTTCAAACGGGCCTTCCAGGCCAAATCCGAAACTTTAGAAGGTTTAGCTAAAAATGCTGAAAGGAGTTACGAGGCCGATTTTGATAAAAACTAAAACTGCATCATTACTTTTTTAAATATTTTTTTCCATAGCCGGGAATCGAACGACTTCATTTAGAAAAAAAAATACACCCTCTATATTATTCCACTATATAATGTATAGTGCTGTACCTACCTTTATTTTAATCACCTTTCTAGATGGATCAGAGCCGCCCTTTCCCGAATCTGCCTCGGCGATTGCTGGCTACGCCCAGGCGTGGGTAAAATACGCTCTCAAGCTCAGACGCTCTTCCCGAAGCTCAGTCAGATAGTCAGACAGACAACCGCAATACAACTCATAGTTGAGGCAATGGAGTCGAATTTACCGCGGATACTAAATGCTCTTAATGAGTATACAACTGATGAAGAGATAGCTGGTGAGTTCCTGTTATATTTTATTAAGAAAACTATGTATGATTTGGTACCGCGAAGCTCCAAAGGCGTAAAGAATATTTTGGAATAGAGATGTTTTAAAGCTTATACATAGCAAATTATTATCATGAAATCTACCTGATGCATGCTAGTTTGCTAACTCTCCGACCTGAACTTGCTCAATGATCCTAAATTAAAAATAAATTAAACTACTAAATTTGCAAATTTTAGAATTACTGAAATAATTTATTTTACGATCGTCATTGAAACACGTTGTAGAAGGATAGAGATGAACGTAAAGAATAAAGTGGCGACGCGGGTAAGATGTTTCATCAAAGTGGAGAAGAAAATTCGTTATCATTCTTCTTACTTTGAACTTTACAGAAACTAAATAGAGAAGAAATTGTATATCCTATTCGCTTTATTCACTTATAGTTATAATTTTCATGAAGTTTCTTTTAATGGACCCATTTCATACAAGGGAAGTTTAAAAATAATATGAACACAGTAATGTAAGGAAGTGTAAAACTTTCACTTTCTCGTATTTTCGTCCTCTTTTCGGATCGCAATAATATCTGGTTTGTTAACTTGCGTATGGAATCGAGTTTCGTGTGGCTAGAATAAGTAATGCTGTGGTAAATTATTATGTTTCATGTGGTCAGATTGATTTCATATGTCATGCTTAAGAAATTATGATGTCTAGTGATTTTCATTGAGCAATTTTTGTTGTATGTATAGTTTAAATTAATTAAATTAGAGGAATAAAGTAAATTCCTTGTTTACAAAATTGTTTTAAAAATATTCTAATGATTAAAATGCAACCACTTATCAGTACACATACTAACGTACGACGCACACACGCACTCATGCATACTGGATGTACTAACAAAGTGATCGCAAATGCTTAACATGTAATTCGTATTAGATGTTTCATGTTTCAAAGTTCTCATAAGGCCACTCATACGATTTTGCTAACTACTGCCATCCAATGATGACAACCGGGACCGACGGTGTAACCTACCTTCCTAAGCTATGAGGCGAGTGCCACGTTAGACACTAACGGTCACCAATCCAATAGTTCTAGCTCGACGTTACTTTGTAGATCAGTCGTAATATACTTATACCAGAGAAGCTGCGCGCTTCGTACAAAATAAACTTTATAAAACTAGTTTTTTTTTAATTCTTACGCCTCTTTAATCTACATCGTTTTGTTCGCAGAGCTATCAAAAGCGTTGCTATCGCATGTAGAGTGTTCAGAGCCGGCGGTCAGACGGGGCATAGCGACCTGCGTGGCGCATTTGTGTTCGCACAGGCAGCCATTGTTGACGAACGTGCTGAGTAAGGTTTATGGTGAGTTGTATTTATAATATTGTGTATTATTAATGAGATTGGAGTAGCAAATGAGTTTACCTGATGGTAGGTTGTCACTGACTCCCAGAGCCCGATGGGGGCATCGCTCCTGGAGGACTCCGGTTGTGTTCCGTCGGAGATCCCAGAGTTCTCCACCAGCGCTTGGAGGACGGGCCTTTAATATTTTGCTCAAATTTGACCCTACGGACCTGTTGTCTTAAGAACGACCTGTGATAGGTACGTCAATTTAAGTCCAAATATGCAAAAATCGCTTTTTCGTAAAAAAAAAATGAGATACGAGTTAATGCTACTATATCGTCGATATATCAAATGAATATGAATTTGGATGAAAATCTGGAAGTTATTATAAAATTTAGTCACATGCGGTCACCCATCCACTTGCTGACCGTGTCCGTCACTACTGAAAATTTGGAACTATCAAAGTTTTCAGTACAAGGTCTTATAATTAATTGTATATAAACACACACATGGACCCATACACACACATACTATTTCAAGCAAATAAATATTCTCGAAATAACACAATTACCTATACTCATAATTATAGTTTTACACACATCATTTCCATCACAAAATGGTTAAAACAATAACGTATTTTAACATGAATAATCAGGAACACATCACTAAAGTCGAGGCCTTGTTACAAATTGTACGTAACAACTAACAAACAAGTGTTCTAAATGGGTACAACCAGGGCCGGATTTTAAGAAGACAAGCGGGACAACTGGCTCGAGGCCTCCATACGAGAGGCCCCCCTACGAGAGGGCTCGGGGCCTCCATACGAGAGGGAGATTGAGAAAAATCTAAATTTCTATAGGTAAGCGATTTTATGTTTTTTGATGTGAAACATCTATAGCCGAACGTAAAACCGATTTCTGGCGTGGCGACGCATGCCGTGGCGACGCCACGCTATACAATGGTATATATATAGTCTATATGCAGTAGTGTGTACGGTGTGGCGACGCGTCGCCATGCGCAATCGAATTCAATAAATAGTCATCGTTATCTGGAAAAAAATCGTAATATTTTATTTTATCATTATGACATATTTAGTTCCTATCACAATATGTTCTTTCCTGCATATTACTTTTACAAAATAATGTCGATGTTTCACATCTGCCTGGCGTCCCGTGACGGCTCACATTTTTTTTACCAATTTTTCACAACTACAAACTTGTAGTTAACTAATTACTACTGTTATAACGGCATACCAAAGATACAATATATTCTTCCATAATCATCAACATTTACTACCATACGTCTTTATCCACTTATTTATCTCACTATTATTACAAAAGATATCGCAAAAATCAGATGACATTCTATAACTTAAAGTTACAAGTTATAGTGCAAGTTACAGAAGACAGTATTACAGTAAGACTGAATATACCAAAAATATAAAATAGAAAATTATTTCATAAGTGACGTAAATTTATGTACCAATAAATTGAGTCGTTCTGATGTGTGAAATGTGAACACTACATTTTTTGTTGAAATATGTAGTGTATTGAATATTTGTCGGCAATATGTTTTTGAAAGACTTGATAGAAAAAAATTGTTGCATTTATTCGGAAAATAATAAGGGGCCTCCACACCGAATCCGGCCCTGGGCACGGCATTCTCGTACGTTTGGACAATTATTATTAGCCAATCAATATGATTAACAAGTCTATGCGTTTCCTCATGCAAGATATATTGCAGTGTTTTGTTTTGAAATTATGTGTAGTGCCGGGCTAAGGTAGTCGGAGGCTCGGAGCGGAAAGTTGGCTATTTTTTTCGATGATCAATACACATTTCACAGATATTGCACACAGATATTTCTTCTATGTGAACATTTAAACCCAGAGCGTTATGAAATGGGGCTCTTCAAAAGCCCATCCAAAGTCGGCGATGCATTGGCGCCTCCTCTGGTATTGCAAATGTCCGTAACCGGCGTTGAAAACTTCTTAACCGTTAGGTTAAACAATAAAAGCAAAAAAAATCAACTAGTGTTTTTTTAGTTTGAAAAGGTTAGCACCTGTTTGGGGGCCCTGCAGGCTCGGGCCGGACCGCCCCTTAGTCCTCTAGAGATAATGTATGAATATATTTTTAACAGGATAATGTTTCTATTTGAATATTGTTTTTGTATTCATATCTACATATGTGTAGACTAGTAAGATGATCGTGGCAGTTGCATGTGAGTTAAATGTTTACTATACATGTAAATTTACACAATATTCATTTTATGTTCTTTTCATAATGTTCATTTGACAATATTTAATGGGCATGATCTTTTAATAAATTTTCATCACTCATGAAAAACATGTGAAAACCTTATTGTGGCGTAATATAGGCTATTTCATCTTAAAAATATCAAGGGTTGTGGGTGAAAGTGCATGAACAAGGGCATGCTTTTAGACCTTTGTTTGAAGGTTTAAATGTTTATTATGTACCATACAAATTATACTTTTTTTAACCATATAAACATTAATATATTGTTTAATAATTTTATTAAATAGTTTCAATCAGAAACAATAATTTGCATTTTAATAAAAATATATGAGTTATTTTATAAAACAAATAGTTTTTACAATAATAAATGTACTCATATTAAAATGTCTGCTTTGTTCCCATATTTGAAATAATATTCAAATTGTATTCAATATATTTTTATACCTATTAACAGAATTATGCTAACAAATTAATTCCAAGCACTATTTGTAGATTCAAGATCAATTCATCAACATTAATTAATTCAAGTTGAATGAAAGTAGAAGTGAGAAATACCGATACATACAGATTCCAACTTTCACTGTGTTGCAAACAGACCTGTTGTTAGTAGGTGTGCCTGGTAATGTTTTAGATATTCACTCAATTGTGGAAGGTAATGTTTTTGAGTCAACATGTATATATTATGTCTCTTTCTTTGCATCACCCTGCAGTAGAAACAGCTTGACAGATTTTTACATATGAAGTGGAATCGGATTCATCTAGAATCTAAATTATGGGTGTCACAGAGGCTGCATTTTAAGAAGATAGGAATATATTTTTTTACACATTACTAACTACGAAATAGGTAGAAGAATTATCACATTTATAATCATACACATTTAAAAGGTAGTATAATCAATACGGTTTGAATAGGGAGGTACTACATCCACACCCATTTGCAGTGTGAAATAGATGTGCATTTCAAAACAAGGGTGTGAATGCTAACTTGCTAACAGACTTAAATCTTAGTCCTCTCTTAGTCCAGTTAGTTAGGACCTATAATTGGTGCCAGATAGAACCCCAGTTCTATATAGAGTCAGTTGTGAATGTCCATGTGTGTTCGTGACCACTTATTTTCATGACTGCAAATCTCTTATGTAAAAACGAGCTTTTGCCTGCGGCTTCACTCACGTTATGAAGTAATATTTTCATCCCCTATTTTATCCCCTTGGGGGTAGAATTGATCAAAATCCTTTCTTAGCGGATGTCTATGTCATAACATCCACCTGCATGCCAAATTTCAGCTCTATCTGTCGTGGTTTGGGCTGTGCGTTGATAGATCACTATGTCAGTCAGTCACTTTTGAGTTATATATATTTAGATTTCAAGACATACCATCCGACTTGAGTTTTGCACAAACATACATAAGGTGTATTTTTATATTTAAAAACTTTAATACAGTAAAAAGTGTAAAGTAATACTTAAGATGAGTAGTAATAACTCTTACAAGAAAAAGAAATGATTGCCACAATAAAGTTTTGCCACATAAACATTGCCACAAAAGAACTTGCTACATTATTTTGTAATTTGCCACATTCTTTTGTTCTCTATTTGTGTTGATAACAGTGTTACATAAAGAAAGCCTTATCACATTGCACACATGTTATCATTTTTATTGTTTGAATGGTAAGACAATACAAAATTTAAACATGTGAGAACTATTAATAACAATTGTCTGATAATAGTCTATGACACTACAACATTTTGGTGAATTTGAAGATACCTCGTGTTAAGTTCAGTCAAGCCGTTTGGGCCAGAAGGAATGTAAAAGAATGTGATACAATAATGCTAGAAAAAATTTCACCTCTGCTCTTCAATAAAATTAAATGTGGCAAAAAGTAAATGTGGAATTAGGTCACATAATACAAATATACACTTGAACCTCTTTGGCAATATAATGTGGCAGAATCTTTATCTTATCTTAATCTTACCAAAGAAAAGCAGTGCCAAGCACGGTTGTTTTCTGGTTTCAAGCAAAATATTGCATATACATCTGCTGCCTTGTATATGGGACGACATTTCTATCCTCAGGATCCTCAGATCGGCTTTAGGTAGAACCACTGTTATCTAAAGAATTGCTTACAGATATTTATAGGAGGCAATGTCTGCTCGCCATCAGGAGGATTCTATGCTCATTAACAACTTAAATTTAATGAATAATAAAGAAAAACCAACTGGCTTAATTACATTTTTGTAATATTACAATAGAGCTGTAAACATTTCTAGATTTGGCCCCGACATTGATAGAAATAGTTAGCTATTTGGAGGTCATCTTTTATGAACAAAGTTATGTAAAAAACAACTAGTTATCTTAGTAAAGATCAGCCATCTGTAGAAACTAGATTAATGATACTTTACAGTAGACATCTAAATTGCGAATTTTGGATATCTACACTAATATTATAAAGAGGAAAACTTCATTTCTTTGTTTGGTTGTAATGAATAGGCTCAAAAACTACTGGACCGATTTTAAAAATTCTTTCACCATTCGAAAGCTACATTATCCACGAGTAACATAGGCTATATTTTACATGAAATATATTTGATAAATAGATTTTGAGGTGGTACAAAGTTTGCCCGGTCAGCTAGTATTTTATATATCAAGTGGCAAATAAATATGCATTCCACCTGTTGGTCACTGCCACCTGGACACCTGTAATTGATGCCTTATAGAACAGATGTGTTCCCACTCTTGAAGATTAAGATGGTGACGTCATATATAAGTAATCTGTTGTGGGTCTGGGTCTATGCTTATGTCTTTGTGTGTGTATTATGCATGTGAAAAACAGAAGACAAGAGTAGGATTATTTTATCTATTTAATATAAGCTTTCACGTACTACTCTACCCACTTTCTATCCTACATTTATTCTTCTTATATCCACTTGCAACTGTAAATAATTTACCCATAACACTCTATAGAGCTTCTATTATGTGTGTAAGTTTCATACATTAATGAATACTATTAAAAACTTAACAAGTTATTTGTCAAACATCCTTAAGTAATTTAAAAATATACCAAGAAAACAAAGCTCTATCAAACAAAGCAATAATTCTTCTACAAACAGAGACCAAATGTTTCAAGTTAAATCATCTATAAATATGTCAGCATAAGATTAATATTTACAAAAATATATTTTCATTGTATCATCAAAACTAAACTATGTTGAACAGAAAATATATATCTAGAAATGCATACATTATACTGGCATCCATATATAGATTTTATAGTAGTAAGTGGGTCTTAAAGATTCGACAGAATCTCCATCTGAGATCTATGTTTATAGAGCTCATAATGACATCACATGGCATCTTAAACAATAAATTAATGGTGTTTGGTAGACTAATCTAGCAGTAATATTGTAATGTACAACAGTTACAATTTGCATTATGTAAAAGTCATTTTTAACCGACTTCAAAAGAAGGATTGAACATAGGGTTCAGCTGTAATTATAAATTCTTTTGTTTAAGTACTTTTTTTATGTATGTTATTTTCATTTTAAGAATAGTATCATTTTATTCTCACTTGTGAAAATATGAACATAATGAAAAGTCTTTCATAAGGAATGTTGGAACAGACAAACAGACAAAGACAAATTCATAAACACCCAGACCCAGAAGTAGTATGTAATTTTGAACACACATTCTTAATCCATTTCTTAGTAGACTAAGTTAAAATATTTTAGGTTTTGGTATACAGTTGAGTCAGTGTTAAATTGTGAAACTTGATGATGTGAATCTTGATGATATCACTATGCCTAATAAGATACATCATTAATGATGTGATTGAAAGCAATGTTGGTACATAGTTGACAGGAAAGAGTCACAATTCAGTTATAATTTTAAAGAACCAAGGACAAATAGAACCCTTACATCCCTAATATTATAAATAAATGTAATAATAATGCCAATTTAAGCTGTATTACGTCTATACTATAGTAATTATAGTATATTCTACGTCCCAAACGTTACTTCAAGTCTAAAGAAGTGCATACAACCGAGAGATGTGCCGCTACAGAACTTTAATCTCGGAGACAAAGCAATTTATATAATTGTCACATGGGTGTGTTCCAACGTAATCATAAACAAATTTTCGCACCAAGGTCGCTGCCGACGTTATTAAAAATGCGCTCGCAGTACCCGCGAATACCAATCATATCCACTGCAGCCACATACGGCACCCACATATATGGGACGTAGCGAATACCGTTACCATTCAGTTACACACACAATGAATCACCACCGAACTTATAACAGTTTAATTAGACGGCGCGATAAAGGAAAATAGAGTTTAGAAAGGTCCCCTACCTTGTACACATCGCCATAAGTGCCCGAACCAATCCTCTGGACCAACTCGTACTCATCTTGCGGATTCCTTCTCGATATATCCGAACTTAAAACACCACCACTATGCGCCATAATCACTAGCGAACACTATTCTAACATTTATTTACACTTTCATCTCATTATTCACATAATTATAACACAAAAAGTCGACAAATTAATTATTTTTTACAACACAAACTCGACATCTTCACCTGACGTCTGCCACCACAGAATAAATAACTAAATAATGTCACGCACGCACGTCACCCACTGCCTGCGATCCGCCACTAACAATGTTGCCACAGTTGTAAAGCTGATTAGGAAGATAATAAAATAAACTTGTATTTTGCTTTAATTTTATTATTTCATTAGACCCAATTTTATGTTATTTTATCAGTAAAAAGGCTTTCGTAAATTAATTTGTTATTTGCTTTAACAAAAGCTATGGCATAAACTATCCATAGACAAATATGGTTGCAAGTTGAAAGAGCGCCACCTGTTCCCACGTATTTTTTTAAATAGCTTAGCTACTATAACCAGCTTCGAAGGGGTGAAGTATTAGCACCATAAAAGGTGTTCTGTGCTATATACGAGGTAATTAGAACTCATCATGAATATTTATTACTGTTCTTCGGCTGGTCCGGCTCTTCTCTCGGAGTGAGAAGGATTTAGGTCCATCGTGCAGGCCATATAAGGTTAGACTTCACACATCATCGGTAACTTTTTAAGAACCGAGATGTAGGTTTCCTCACGATATTGTTGAAGCGAGTAATGATTAATTTAAATTTGAATACGCACGCACTTTTGAAAAATCTATGGTGCGTGACTGAGACTCGAACGAACTCGAACTCGAACGCCCCCACCGACTGAAAAGCTGTTTCTAATCACTAGGCATTATTGATAAGCCAGGGCACCCTCATTATTTTCTTACATTGATATCGTTTCCATTCTTGCACACACAACATTCACAATTTTGAAAATATATTTAGGTAGTTATATAGGTGCGTTCTCTTGTATGAACTTCTAACGAAAATTAGCACTAATAAGGTTTTTTAATATCCATAAAATAGGGGATAAAAGCATTTCAGGTATAGTCCGCGTAAAACTGCTAGTCCGCTCTGAATATAGAAATGATTCGAGTCACCATAGCAAATTGTATGACTACACCTGAGTCAACTTCAGAGCGGATTAGCAGTTTGGCGCGGACTATATATAAAAAATGTACAAATAAAAGTCAAACAAATGTTAAATGGTATATTTATTACAATCCAATATCTCCGATCGGCATTGGCGTAACGAGTTACAAAATTTGTTTAACGCCGACCCAATATAACCCTAACACTTTATAAAATTATATAATCTTTTGGTTCAATCCATTAAGTGCACTTTTCAAACGTTTATGACGTAAATGCTACTCTCACACGCCTGCGGAAATTCTAAATTTCCAAATTTTACACTTTTCGTGAGCATTCGTACACTGTTTTGCTAAATTCAATGAGATGTTCTTTAAAATTGATAGTAGACAGAACTTCATCGTTCAAAAACCAGAATCCAACACAGTGTTGATATAACATGCAGTCATTATGTTAAATCATTGATATTTTTATTAACATTGCGATAAATAAGTAGTTAAGCCATCAATCTGCCAATATCATATCACCCGCATGAATGCACTTTTACATTGATATCTATATAAAATGTTGAATGCCCTTTACATTATACAGTGTGGCGTACACGTAGTGGGTGGTCGAAATAACACTAGACATGCTGTGTTGCCAACTTTAAAAGGGTATTTACCCCCACTTTAGTGTAAATACCACGGAGGGAAGCTGCTTTTACAAATTTTCATGTCTGTCATGTAAAAATGAGCTAATATCAGAAATTTATCTTAAGAAAAATATAGGAATAGCTATGCAGGCATTGGTTTATATTATTTGTACGTCAGATAAGAATGTAAAGGGCATTTGAATATACAGAAACACATGAGACATTAATGATAGAATTCGCTCGTTTGACCAAGTAATTTATATATTACATTAAAATGAAGTATAATCACATCGGACGACAGAAGAATGATTAAAAATATCTAATTCCATGCTACAATATGTAATATACAAGTCACATTACTGAGAAGTGAGTAGCAACAACGATTTTGTTTATATTTAACAATAATCAATGTATTAACATTAGTTAAAAAATCTTTACTCTTTCATAAATAAGCTCTTTGTAGTCAGCGTGTAGTGAATTTAACTTAAATACCCACGAGACCGTAGCAAATAAACGTAATCGATTTTTTATTTTATTTTTTTCGTATAGCAACACCAATGATATGATCACGTGTTATCAGTTCGACGTGACACCATATTATTATTATTATTTATATTTGTATTTTTTTTCGATATTTATATTTTTAATTTTAATAATAATAATTACATAAATAATATTAATTCTTCCACCGTTTATTTTTTGTACTAAACTCTAAGTTTTTATTTACAGTGAAACAATCAACGCACGTTTTATTTGGTAAAAGCGCTTAAAACAATGATAGAGGTATGAAACAAAAACTTTAGGAAGTCGACAGCGAGAACAGTGTGGTGTGAGAAAGGAATACATTGTGATAATGGGAATAGATGAGACGATTGACAAATCAAATAGCTAACAAACATTTCAACGAACATACACGCTTTGGCACTAACACCATATCTACACGGAAAGAAAAAAAAAAACATTATTATTTTTCAATGCATTAATTACATTACATTTTTTTTTAAAAGATGGAAGTGAAACCGTCGTTTAAACGCTTCGTTTAATTTTTTTAATTAATTCAAACACATTTACAAATTTAACCTATTAAATCTAAAGTTTCAAACAAATATACACACACGGACAACCTAACTCGTATTAAAAATGATAGAGATCTGTTCAAATATGGACTGTCGGTGCGGACACATCTTTCATAATGTTTCTTATTATTAATTTTCATCTTCAATTCATTGCTGTCCCACTGCTGGGCATGGGTCACTCTCAATGGGTTAAATCCATAGTGCGTATAGGTACAATAATTTAAAGAAAATATTCTCAAAGATGAGCGAACCTTGGAGAACATTTTTTTTAAATTAAAATCTCAAGTGAATAAATGGATCACGACATTTTCCTGTTTTCCACGTAAAACAATATTAATTAATTTCTAATACTCACATACTGTTGAAAAATTAGAAGCGCTTGCTTGGGATTCGAACCTGGGACTCCGACATTACGAAAGATGTGTTTCCGCTTCATATTATAGCTTTCTAATCGTAAATTAATCATGCGAATTGCAAAGAAAATTTTAGTCGAATTATTTTTTTTTGTTTTAGTTTCGACTGCCACAAATAACAATTCATATATAGTTCCCTAGATGTACTTTAAAAACTCAATGCCTAGCAGTGGGACAGTCGGGTTGTTACTCCGCACACCGTTGAGAACAATTAATTGTGCGTAACGGGGATCGAACGCTGGACCTCTGGAGCATTGCGCCGAACACATAACACCGTTCAGGCTAACAATTTTCGATTAGAAAGCTTTACAAAAAAAAAGTACCCAAATTTTTTGGAGCTACCTGTTTGTTTATGCAAAATAAATTACTGACACTATTGATCATAGATTTAAATCACAAAAACGCTCTGAACACATAGATTGTATATATTTTTTTTATGTGACATGACATTGAAAGTTCATATGAAGATTAGAGAAGAAATATGAAATGATTAACCGAAGTCGTGATAACATCATTCCTACTGTTGGGCACAAGTCTCCTCTCAGAGTGAGAGAGATTAGGCCATAGTCCACCGCGCTGAGCAAGTGCAGATTGATAGATTTCATACACCATTGAGTATTTTTTAAACTCTCAGGTGTTTAGTTTAAGTAAAACTGATAATTAATTTCTAATACGCACATAACTTTGAAAAATTAGGTGTCTGGATTCGAACCTCGGACTTCATTGCGAGGGCGAGTTTCAAATCATTAAGCTGTTACTGCTTTTATATAAATATTGTATTTTATATGAAACAAGTGACGTCACTAAATAGGTATCGATATTACAGAGTTGATATATAAAGCGTATCTGTGATTCAAATCCACGCTTACATTTAACACCACTACGATGAAGTGAGAACCACACATCCATTTACCTATTCAATTAATTAATTATTTAATTACCTAATCAAAAAATACATAATAACCAACGTCAAAGAATTAACTCTAATGGTAATAATAAGGGGAAAAAAGGTGTCTTAAAAATTAATAGTAACATTAAATAAAAGGATTAAAATTACAAAAAAAAAATAGAGGAAAAATAAAGGCTGAAAAGTCAATCGCGAAACTCATTTGGAGCATCTACCTACACAATACAGAAATATAAGTTACTCTCTGTGTCGAATAAATAGTTTCTTTTTTTTTACTTTAATTATTATTATTATTATTTAAATTTTAATCCATTTCACTAAACTACGCGTGAGCAAAGCGTCCATTGTATATACTTAACGCATCACTATTAATTTGGAATTTGTGGAGGCGAAACGGCCCTAGACACGCTATAGCATCGGCGATTCGCGTTTCGGCGATTGTATTGATCGCGTATCACGTTTTGGCGATTGCATCGATGGTGTATCCCGTTTTTGCGATTGTATCGCTGGCGTATCACGTTTTGGCGATTGCATCGATATTGTATCACGTTTTGGCGATTCGCATCGTAGTCATAACATTTCACCGATTGCATGGATGGCGTATCACATTTTCGCGATTTGTATCGTAGCCGTAACACATTTGAGCGATTGCATCGATATCACGTTTTCGCGATTCGCTGCGATCGATCGCTGTATCAAAAACGCGTTTTTTTACGATTGCATTAACACTACATCACATTTTCACGGTTAGTAGCTGCAACTGGCATCCAAAAGTATGCCCGATTCAATCACTGCAGAAAAGTAGCAAAATCGTCGATCGCCGATAACAGTCGCACGTCAGTCTAGACCCTTACACCTTACGTTGTCTGTCGTCGCTAGATGGCGCTATATCGGAGGTTGTAAGAGCAGTTTCACCTGCGATTCGCGCGCGTTCTCACCGTACGGACGGGCGGTTTCTTAGCTTTGCTCGCGTTCCGTTTGCCTTTGCCGCGCTTGCCTTTGGTTTTAGTTGGGGATTTCGTTTTAGTAGACTTCGCGGATCGATTGCTCTCGATCGAATCGACCCGGCGTTCCGATTCGAAGGATAGCGCCGGTAAAACACTTTTAACTTCGGATAGAGATAGGCTGATCTCTAGACGTCGTCGCCTCGAACGTGTCATACGTATCTCATGTTCTTGGGGTGGGGGTGGTTCAGGTTTTTTAGCCCCCCGTTTCGGTTTAGAGACTTTTCGTGTAACGGGTGGTTTTTCAGCGCTATTCTTGAGAGATGTCCTGCCGTTCTGTCCCTTCTCCCTTAGCACCGGCTTCGCGATTTCCTCGTAACGCCGTTTCCTCGTACTCCTTGTGGCGATAGCCGGTTTGTCGTTCTCTATGGACTCTTTAGTCGCTCTGGTCTTGGTTGTTTTCTCTTTTTCCGGTTTTGGTGTTTTAACTTCGACAGGTTTCTTCAAGCGTCCACTCGAACGGGTTTTAACGGAGTCTCTCTCGACGGGTCTGTTGCGTAGCGAGCGTGTATCCTTAGTGTTACCGTTGGGAGTGTTCTTAGATTGTCTCGTTTCAATTTTCCTACGTTTTCGCGGCACTGGGGACTTATCGGCTTCTTTCGATCGTTTCCCGCGTGTCGTTTTCGGGAAGGCGACCTCTGTGCCTTCTAAACCCTTACTGCTTTCGATGTATATATAATCGTCTAGTTTGGAACGGTTCTTGCCATATGTTTTCTCAACAGGTTTCACCGAGGGTATTTCATCGGAATCCTCCATAAAGCTCGGTTCTGGGGATTCGTTGACGGGTGTGTCGTGTGTATTCGCCTTTATGAGTTCCACGTCATTCTCTATGGAACTCTTGTTCATTCTGTTCTTGAGGTTGTTTATGGTGTCTATGAGCGAGGTCTCCTTGGCATCGTCGTCGTCCATTAGGTCATCGAGTTGCGATGAGGTCCCAGGTTCGAATGTATTCGACTTTCTCTGCTTATTCTTTGAACGGCGTTTGTATAGATCTGCTTTTGTCATGTCCTGGAACAATAACAAACATTTTGTTAATAATGAAAAAAGTTTGTTCTAGACAATTAACACTGGGCAGCTGCTAAAACTCCAAGAGTTTTATTTGTCGCATTATACGCATATTTATCCGGTGATATATAGCAAATCCTAGAGCTGAACCTACAGCTAATTGTTGCTATTCCTAGAGTATCAGTTAATCGTGCAGCTAATTCTCGAACTAAGGGTAGCTAATCCTAGTTTTTATCCCATCTAAGCATTGAGCTGATACTATACGATAGTTAGCAGTTCGTTAACGTTCAATATCTTCCATTGCCGGATATCCAGCTATATTTCTGGGCAAATTTCATTTAATCCTACGACTAAAAATATAAAGATTCATCATAATACTCACAGCCAGTTTAAACTGGTTAGTGTCATCGAGTGTCACACCGAGTTGTGTCAATAGTTCATTGACACTCAATCGCTGCGAAGGTTCCACGGCCAGCAACTGCCGCACTATACGCTTGCTGTCTGAAGATATCTTGTCCCACGCGGCTCCTGAAACATTCACGAATTTGTTATTATCATATATCATTTTCGCTTTTGGATGCTTGTAAGCATGAGGAGGTCCGGACCTCGAGCTTAGTATAAGCGAGAAAAAAAAACTAAAACAAATCCTCTCTTTTTGTGTTTTTGCAGAAACATATTTCAGAAATTATTTATACAGAAATGTTACATCAGGACTACTTTTTAAACCCACGCTACGCCATTACTATAGTCACCTGTTTTAAATGCTATAAATATGTCCATGCTTGTGAGGAGTTATAGCCAGGATTACCAGTATTAGAGATGTAATATAAATACAATAGTATAATTTGAACTTCCAAAGCAGGCAGGCATTTACAGCTTATAAGTTTATAACACACAGGCAAATTAAGATTCATTTTTATTACCTAAAAGATTTTTAGGAACTTCACAAAAAGACAGTATTTTGTTGTAAGGTTTCTTGTACATAATGATTACATATACAAATAAATACAATAATATACTCACCTTCCATAGTGAAGTAGCCAGTTCTGATGCGGTCCATGAAAGCCGTGACGGGTTCCTTCTTCGAAGTCGGTTGGAACGGCGCCTTACCGCACAGCATGCAGTACTGGAAACGGTAAAAACTAAGTTAGTAAACGATCGTGCCGTCTGTTGCAAAAATTAGCTAGTGGCAGTACTGCCTGGGCAGTGTCAGTTATCATTTTATTGTTATTAAATCTCTTACTATGTAACTGAAATATCTGTGTTTGTTTCTGTTCTTTTTCATGGTTGAATCTCGGTTTTTCCTAATGACCGATTCTTTAATTTTTTTTTTAATCTTTCACGTAACGCAACCTATCTTATGATAAGTGGTCACCGCCCATGGACATCTGTGACTAACTTTATATAGAACGGGAGTTCTACCAGAAGCTGATCCCAGTTACGTCGTCAGTCCTGGAGAAGTAAGATGGTCATGTGTGTTAGCCGGCATCGACATCCTTTCACGGTAACACAGATCTGCTTTACGCCAGAAATTCATGTGGAGGTGGTACCTCCCTGGTCGAATCATACCACTTTTCAAAGATGTCCCTTAGTTATGGTTCATCCTCACAACAGTAACAAAAAAATAATTAATAGATTATTTCTCTTGAATAGATGTGTTCAGAGTGAGATAAATAACATTTTATGCACCCAACCCTACACTCGTATTTTTTTGTAACGTAGGTACAATTACCAGTTGACCACAGACAATAATGAATACATAACAACCCAGAACCAGAACATGCATCCATATACATCATTCCAGATGTCTATCTGACCGGGAACCGAACCCTCAACCCTCTGATTCAATCCGCGGTTATCGGTAGCAGTATACTTACAAAGATAACGCCGAGACTCCACAGATCACAGGCGGGTCCATATCCAGCAGCATTGGCGGCCGCCCCGCGAGCGCACGACACTACCTCCGGCGCCGCGTATGGAAGACTGCATAACATAATATAACATTATTATTATATAATATAGGAGTAGCAGACGAGCATGCAGAATGGTAAGTGGCTACTGCCGCCCATGGACATCTGTAATCAACCCCAGATAGGATTAGATATTACTAGCTGAGGTCGGCCACAGATGCGCCGCTACCCGCTGCGACTAAGCTGGAACGCCTCGGAAAAGTATGTCTTCTTTACCACACCCTTCAAACTAGAACAGCAGCGCTTAACGCTGCTGGTATGAGAAAATAGGTGTGCCACCGGAGTCGAACCACAATGGGTTTTACCATCTTCTAAAATATTCGGTGAATAACTCGTTATAACGTTGTAACGTTACGTTATAAAATGTGATATCTCTACGAGCGCACGACATCACCTCCGGCGCCGCGTACAGGTGAATAAAATATATAATTATGTGACATAGTTGTTATAATTTCGCGTTGTAAAGTTATGGTATAATAACGTTATTGTAAGAAAATAGAATAGTACATAATTTTATTATTTAATATTAGAAAACAATGAATTTTGAATGAATGATAACAACATACATCAATGTTATACGGATACAAGTTTTTTACATTACTTCGATTATTTTAAGCGACGTTATAATATATCGAGGACTTTCAAACATATAAAAAATGCGGTTTTCAGTTTTCTGCCTCCTGAAAAGGTATGTAATACCCCTATTACGTATACGCCCCTATTGATCCTTAAACAAGCGATATATTAAAGAATATTAAATATAAATCCTTGAATGTCAAATATTTTCCCATGTATACTAAAATATATAGTAAACGTGTACTTAAAATAAAACACCTATAATACTACTTTCATTATAATTACAGTATAATTCTCACCTGAAGCAAGGAGTCATCATACGCTGCCGTTCTTCAGATTCGAAGCGGCGCGCGAACCCAAAGTCCACAACCTTCACCTTCGCTTCGTGAAGCCTGGTGCTCGTCAGCAGGATATTCTGTAAACAGTAATGATTGTACTGTTATAAATTGTCCAAATTTATTGTAAGTTTTTTTTTTTTACAAAACCATACCTCGTACTATTGTGGTGAAACGGCGTGGCAGCTCGCTAATGTACATTATAAACAATTTAAGACGAAATAAAACCCCTACACAATCTAGAAAGTTACCAAAAGTCAAATTTGATGAATGATCAACATTTCAAACAAGAAATGTTGCACGTAAATCTTAGTTTTTTTTTTATAATATTGGAGTAACAGACGAGCATGCAGTTTACCTGATGGTAAGTGCCTACTGTCGCCCATGGACATTTGTAATCAATAGGATTCTAGGATTCGGAACGCTTTGGGAAATAATATCTCCCTTACCACACCTTTCAAATGGAACACAGCAGCGTCTATCACTGCTGTTATTAGGCAGAAATACGTTTGGTGCCGCCGGAGTCGAACCACAAAGGGTTCTACCACCTTCTAAATTCAAATTCAAAGCGTGACGTGTAAGCGAATTTATTGACTTCTCTGGGCCTTGCTCATGTCGGGGCCCCTGGGCTGCGGCTCGCTCCAGCTGGGGGACAGCGGGCGGGGCTCACCTCCGGCTTGAGGTCGCGGTGCGCGGCGCGGCGGCTGTGCATGTGCCGCACGGCGAGCGCCAGCTGGGGGACAGCGGGGGGGCTCACCTCCGGCTTGAGGTCGCGGTGCGCGGCGCGGCGGCTGTGCATGTGCCGCACGGCGAGCGCCAGCTGGGGGACAGCGGGGGGGCTCACCTCCGGCTTGAGGTCGCGGTGCGCGGCGCGGCGGCTGTGCATGTGCCGCACGGCGAGCGCCAGCTGGGGGACAGCGGGGGGGCTCACCTCCGGCTTGAGGTCGCGGTGCGCGGCGCGGCGGCTGTGCATGTGCCGCACGGCGAGCGCCAGCTGGGGGACAGCGGGGGGGCTCACCTCCGGCTTGAGGTCGCGGTGCGCGGCGCGGCGGCTGTGCATGTGCCGCACGGCGAGCGCCAGCTGGGGGACAGCGGGGGGGCTCACCTCCGGCTTGAGGTCGCGGTGCGCGGCGCGGCGGCTGTGCATGTGCCGCACGGCGAGCGCCAGCTGGGGGACAGCGGGGGGGCTCACCTCCGGCTTGAGGTCGCGGTGCGCGGCGCGGCGGCTGTGCATGTGCCGCACGGCGAGCGCCAGCTGGGGGACAGCGGGGGGGCTCACCTCCGGCTTGAGGTCGCGGTGCGCGGCGCGGCGGCTGTGCATGTGCCGCACGGCGAGCGCCAGCTGGGGGACAGCGGGGGGGCTCACCTCCGGCTTGAGGTCGCGGTGCGCGGCGCGGCGGCTGTGCATGTGCCGCACGGCGAGCGCCAGCTGGGGGACAGCGGGGGGGCTCACCTCCGGCTTGAGGTCGCGGTGCGCGGCGCGGCGGCTGTGCATGTGCCGCACGGCGAGCGCCAGCTGGGGGACAGCGGGGGGGCTCACCTCCGGCTTGAGGTCGCGGTGCGCGGCGCGGCGGCTGTGCATGTGCCGCACGGCGAGCGCCAGCTGGGGGACAGCGGGGGGGCTCACCTCCGGCTTGAGGTCGCGGTGCGCGGCGCGGCGGCTGTGCATGTGCCGCACGGCGAGCGCCAGCTGGGCCAACAAACGTCTCGCCGCTCGCTCCTCGACGGCGCCGAGCGCGGCCGCTAACTCTCCTCCCGCCGCCAACTCCGTCACTATGTACGTGAACGCCTGGAACGCGAAAAATAAAAACATTAACACATCAAACATACTATTTACTTTGGACTGCTCCACGTGCCGCAACGATCATTGTACTAACAGTCACAAACTAACGACGGATGGGACTTCTGCACAAGGGCCCCCAAAAAAGGGGCCCTACAATAGTTTTCAAAAATATCCTAATTTTGACGCATCAACAATTGTTACGTTATTTTTTCCAACCTTCTTTAAAATTTTACTGACAATACCGTTGTAACTAATTACTACAATTTATTGAAATTATCGTAAGTGTCTGCAAAAGATTTGAAAGAAAAAATGTTGCCTTGGTTGCCCTAGGACCTCCAGAGCTCCAAATGCCGCCCATATTTAGGAAGTTTCATAAGAATAAATAAAAAAAATCTATCACATTGCAATTTTAAACAAATTAACAATAATAGACATAAACATACCGAATCCGTAAACACCTCGTGCAGTGTGATGATGTACGGACAACCCTGACACGCCTTCAATAGTTCTATCTCCTGTTTTATGTCCTTCTTCTGTGTCGAAATGATCTATAAAAAACGTAAATCACATGTTAAAAAAGTCATAACATCTTATTGGAAGTTATTTCGTAAAAAATGTCATACAAAACACACACGAGCTGTGAAAGAAGTTTTGACATGGTAGACATCCTGACAGACGTCATCAACCCATTATTGCCCCACTGTTGGGCAGAGATCTCCTCTCAAAATGAGAAGGATTAGACCATAATCCACCATGCGTATTGTTAGACTTCACATACCTTTGAGATTTATTTTTCTCAGGTGTGCAGGTTTCCTCACGATGTTTTCCTTCATCGTTTTAAGCAAGTGATAAAAATATTATAGATCACACTGAGACACTTTAAATACTTGTGTATTCTATGAAGATTCAATATATTACCTTGACAGCATATTCCTTCCCGGTCTGTCTGTGTATACACTTCCTACAGACAGAATATGATCCGTCTCCTAGTAGGGGGGTGCTCAAGTCCACAGCGTACTTTTGGAAGAACGGAGAGTCCTGGAAAAGAAACGATTATTCTTTTAATTTATTTATTTATTTTATTGTTGTACCGACGAAGTAAACACATTTTATTTGGGCGAGCTATACAATAAAATCTTGGTGAGTGTCACCTCAATTATGGGCACAAACTATAATTCACAACACTATGACGAATAACAATACAGTTTCAATGCAAAATGATAAGAAAATAATAAAAAAGAAAGATAATATATGGTAATAAATCCTACCCAAGTGGCAGTAAGCAATCGTGAATGTGTACATTATATATTTTAACTAGTTGACATTAAAAGAAAGTTCTTTTTCCACCATTTTTCAGGCAGTTTAAAAGTCAAGGCAGTTTTAAGGAAACCTGGGGCCCTAGGGCCCCAAGAATTCGTTGTGGGTTGAAATGATGCAAGGCAACCAGATTTGACACAAGTCTTAGTGAGTCTTATAAGCGAGTATATCTGTACTTTCAAAGACTTAAAGCCTATAATAGGCACTTTTCGCATTTTCCATGTTGGGGGCCCTAGACAGGGGCCCCGTGTGTTCTTACGGTAAAGACGGAATACGTATAGAATTAAGTATTAACTCTATTTTCCATGACAATGTAACGATGAAACCTACCAAGTATTTCTACCGACAGCCTACTAACTAAATTTTCAGGAAGGAATTTTAATTCTACCTTGGCAACCCATCCCTTCAGCTTGTCGTGCCTCTGTCCGGTGGCCTGCATCCATATCTGGTCGGATATCACGTTCTCCGAGAAGAGTATGCTGGGTGCCACGTAGGAATAACCTGGAAGCAACAAAATTATATGATAAATCTATTATTTACATATAATGTACTTTGGAAAGGACCTCTTCTGTATGGATATCTGTTACAAGTATGTCTGTCTTACTGTTTGTATGAAAGTTCTGTTTATAAAAGTGTCTGTCCATATTTTACTGTCTGTTTTGTGTCTCAATGATTGTTTTTGTGTTTTACAGCGTGTGTTTGTTATTGACTGTCACTTTTTTACGTTTTGTTACATGTATATTTTTGTATCCTACTGTCTAAATTTCGTTTTTATTGTCTTATGTTTCTTATCTTTTGTATGTTTCTTTCTGTTTTTGTCTGTTTGCTTGTTCTTTTACCTGTCTGTCTGCCTACCTATTTATCTATCTATCTTCGTTTGATTCTAAGAGTTTACACGCTACACGCCTTTTCTCAATCTATCTCACTCACCCAGGAACAGCTTGTCGTGGTGTTTTATTGTTTGTCTTTGTGTTTCACAGTATGTATGTGTCTTTTACTGTCATTTTACGTTTTGTTATGAGGTTGTCTATTTTTGTGTCTTCCTGTGTACAATTAGATTTTTGCATTCTGTTTATACTTCTTCTCTGTGGTATCTTTGTAAGTCTTTTTGTATGTCTGCTTGCTTATTTGTTTCACTCCCTATCTATAGGCGTTTCTAGGGACCTATTCCCCATATCTAGCTCGACTTACCTTTTTTTTTCTTTTCGACGGGGAAGCCTTTAAAAGATACCCGACGACGTGGGAGCGACGCCGGGTTATGTGGGATTTTCACGGCACTAAAACCCCCCGGTGGCCGTCCTCAGCGCTTGTTGGAGAACTCCGGGATCTCCAACGGAACACAACCTGAGTCCTCCAAGCGCGATATTCCCGGATCGGGCTCTGCCCCGGGGGAGCGTTTGGTCCTCCCACAACATCTGGTGATTACGACGGTATGCGACCACACATACCACCGTCCTTCCCGGGGTAGCATACTGGACGGTTCGAGCTCACACTCTTGCCGCCCGCAACCTCGGAAGCCCCTTTTAGTCGCCTCTTACGACAGGCAGATACCGTAGCCCTATTCTGGTCCCGGAACTACAGGGACAGCTCGACTTACCCATGAACAGCTTGTCGTGGTGTTTGGGCGCCTGCGCGGGCGAGTCGGTCGGCGGCATCCTGGTGAACTCGTCCGCGAAGTTGCACGTGTCCGCCGCGTGTGACAGTTGAGGCACGAACGGAGCTCTCACTTCACGCCGCGTCACCGCGTCCCAGTCTAGGGTCTGGGTGATAGGAAAAAAATACCATAAATAAAGGATTTTTGGCAATGGGAGATATCCCGCCGGGCTAGGTAATCATGCCCGGGGAATGTGCTCCAAGCTCAGTTCGAAGCTTGTATATATGCAAAATGTTGAGAAAACTTCGATAGCGTGATTCAGATTGCGTGTGCGCTACATCGGTTGATAAGAAGAGCGACGTCGCCACTGATTTATTCTAACTTCGAGTAAATTAAACGAAAAGTATAAAAAATATATTCTGCCGTATCAGCTTTGCAATAGTATATTCGAACCATACTCCACCATACATATATAGTTTAAGAATTGATATCGAGACAATCTATTAACTGACTGCATCTTCAGTGGCCTCTTGGTAATAAATAGTATTATATTAAGTTAATAATACAAAAAACAAAATGCGATTTTATGATACTTATAGAACAAAACTAAATTGAGTGAAAAAATCAAGACGTAAAAAGCGTTCAAACTGAATTGTAAAATAACTGCTTTTTTAAACTTGTATAGGATGAAAAATAGAATTAAGATCCAACTGACCTCAAAACGCATATCTAACCTGGAAAAAGGGATGCCTCTTGAGCTCTTCCGCGTCACCCTCGCCTCCGCCGAGGCGTCTACGTGGGTCCTTTACTAGCAACCTGTTGGAAGAAATCAACTTTGAATACACATTTGTAGCTAAAAAAACGAAGGGATGCAATCTATCTGATGGTAAGTGATTACGATCGTTCATGAACATCTATTTGTCACTCTGAAGTATTGGGACACTTACCTGATGTTCCCGATTCATTGCTAAAACTAGACTGGAATGCTTGTGTATGCTACCTCGACACACTTTTTATACCAGAAGAACACATCAGCACTAATAAAATACATGTGGCGGTGATACCTCTAGAGGCGAACTACGCAGGTTTCTGTGCTTTTAACGTCTTCGAAGCTATTAAGAAGTTATGAATATATGACGGAGTTTTCTCAAAGAGGGATCACCCGCCAGGCCTGAGCAGGAACCGTGCTCCATAGTATAAATTCACAGCTATTATACACGGAAGGCGTTGAGAAAACATTGAAAGCGTGATTCAGAATCTCTTATGTAGCGCCATCTTTTGACAAGTTCTCATAGACTTAATACGTAAACAAACTCACTTCTTGATAAAGTCCTGGACCTCAGGGCTGACGTCGTTCGGCACCGGGTAGCTACACCTCACTATGCGTTTGGTGATCTCCTGCTGGGTGTTCTTCTCCCCTTCGACTGTGAAGGGCGACGCGCCGGTCAACAGCTCGTAGGTCAGGACGCCCACTGACCACCAGTCGACCGCCTGGAGGACAAAATGTTGCACTTTTAGTCATATTCTATTGTAGTCGTCTATACGCTCTTGCCTTCCGGGGTGGTTAAATATGACCCTCTGAATATATAGACAAAAAATATATTGTCTGTTTGAAATATTCACTTTTTCAACACAGTAGAAAGTAAGTATATAAAATAAAAAGGTATTATTTTGTGGTAAGTACTTATCAGTTATCAGCTCATTCTGATATTGATTAACCTTAGAAAAATATTTCTTGTTATTGAAAAAAAATTATACCATGTGGAAATTTTGTGAAAATTAGTTTTGATAAAAAAAACATATTGAAACAGGTCATAATAGTTTTATAAGCCCTGTCTTTAGATTTTCGACATGTTTATCAAAAACAATCATATTATCATATTGCATATCACAAAATTTGGAGAACTTTTTTTATAATCACAGGACGACTCTTAAATATAAAAAACTTAATTCTAAACAAGTTTTAAAAGATAATAAAACTAATGAATATAATGATATATGAATCAACGAACTACCATCGTGCAATGCTACAAGTGTTACTAAAATTAGAAATAGGTAGGTACATGCGAGTAAGTTCTTGACAAAGTTAATTATAAATGTTAAAATTGCATTTTTTTTTTCGTATAAATTACGTTAAATACATTAATTAATCACTTATTGTATATGTATGTATGTGTATAAAATATAAGGTCATTGTGTCATATGGCCAAAGGTTTAAGTAAAATGGTTTATTTCTAAACATATTTTCAACAATCTATCCTAAAATTTGCCTATCAAAGACAATTTCTAGTATGAAGTAATCGACAAGTTTCGATCTTTGGTAGGAAAAACATTGGATAGATTGATTATAAATTTGCTATCATACAAAGTAGTTATAAAAAAAAAACAACAACAAAACAATATGCATCGAATGAACTTTGTATTCAAACGAAAATATTATGATCCCGACTTAACATTTTCTCCGTGGAAACCGATAATAAACGACTATTGCCGACAAATACCGAGTGCGACCGAACATTGCCGATCAATGCCGAACGTTGCCGAAGACGCGTATCGTGGTCTTCCGCCAGTGAAAACCTTGAGGATATTAATTCAGTAATGAGCACCGATAAATACGAATAATACAAATGTATGTTTTTATAATAGAGCCATTGTTTTTAGTTGGCTATGATAATAGGTTTCGTAATGCCTAGAGATCTGTGGTGTCATTCCGTTTTAAGTAAATTTATACTAAACATTGTAGTTTGAATAAATTTAAATAGAGATTCGATGGTTGACTTCTTTACAAAAAAAAGTCCCATAGCTCGGCACTGATTATCTATCTCAATGATTGGAGTATATACCATAGTCCAACCCGCTGGACAAGTGCAGATTGACATATTTTATACACCTGGTAGGTATACATTTCTGGTTTAAAAGATATAATTTTAGTACACTTATCTTAGTATTTAGTAACATAATATTATCACAGAAGACATTCCAACTTAGTCTGTATTGAAAGCGCATCTATTATCAAACAAGATGATCTCTTTATCGCATTAGTGACTGTATCAAAAATATAAAATTCTTAAATACAATTCAATTAAACTAAATAGCAAGATGCGCTTAATTAAACTGATAAAATCAATTCAAAGTTAATGCTATACTAACGGAAACTATGGAAAAGTTGTCGGAACAACATCTATGCATTACTTCTACATACATACTATTGTACGTACTACATACACGCTAATAAGAACTAATTTCACCATTATCAATAACACGAACAATGCTACAACTTTATAAAGCTGCGATAGAGTTCACTTTTGTACGTGATATTGTTGGATTCGAACCTTGGACGTGATAGGAGCGAGGTCGCGCTACTCTTGCGGAAGGTTACCTTGTGTGTAATCGTTGGTATTTTTAGGGTTCCGTAGGCAAACGGTAAAAACAGAACCCTATTACTAAACTTCCGCTATCTTTTCGTTTGTCACAGGGCTCTATCTGGTAAACTCTAATAGATAGACACTTGTTTCTTTTATAGAGTGCGTATAGCTATACCCGATATGAAAATAAACACAAAAAAAACAAATATAAGATGGGGTCCCCATATAAGAAACTAATATTACCATAATAGGAAGACAGTTTAAATTTTCCCCATGATTTCCTAAATGACTGCCACAAAAATCACATAAATAAAATTAATATTTGGTGGTACGGAACCCTATGCACGATTGACTCCCACTTGCTCAATAATTTATTTACGATAGAGCTCAATTTATCAATCATTTAAGTTGCAAATGTCATAGCAACTACCAAAAAGCGATTTCAATACTTCCATCAAAACGAAGCAAATCAAAATCGCCCATTTTATTCATAACAGTAACCAAATTCTATGAAATATTCTCAACTTATGTGCTACGGTTATAAAGTTGATATTTTATCACGGCCTCAAGTAGGTCGCGTATAGTTTTTTTGGCAGCTCGCTTGCATGGTAACAGGCCGTGAATTCGTCTATCGAATCGCGAAGGTGTTGAGATGTAACGGTACAATTATGCAAATGGTGAGCCGTGTTGAGTGCTGACTTGATGTTCGTAGACTAATTGGACTAATATCTAGCTGTGTTAGTAAGAAGTTAGTTGTGTTACGTGTTATGCCCAACAAGGGTGGTAGAACGATTTTTTTTGTAGTACCTATAGAAGCAAATGAGCATGTAGTCCACCTGACGGTAAGTGTTCTATTGACATACGAATTCAACCCCAGATAGGATTAGATTCCTATCTGAAGTCGGCCACAGATGCGCCGCTACCCTTGAGAACTAAGCTGGAACGCCTCGGATAAGTATATACTCTTACCACACCCTTCAAACCAGAACATAGCCACGCTTCACACTGCTGTTTTAAGTAGAAATAGGTGTGGCGGTGGTACCGACGGTGTCGAACCACAGAGGTTTCTACTACCTTTAAATTTTCGGTTGATGTGGATGCCGGTTGAGTCACTTATGAAGCGACAATCACAGGAGTCATATAATCAGGAATGACCTGTGATCGGCTCAAAGTAAAACCCTAGTTCTAAAGATATTTTCCGTATCGGCCTACAAAGACCCTTACAAATCGTACGTAACGAAACTTTATGATTTATTTATTTATTTATTAAATAATATCACTTACATATTTTACATATAAACTGTAACTTAAGATATAACATTGCTTTATATTTATGTTTTGTTATAATATATTTTTATAATAACTCTAGTAATTATAAGAACAGTGAACCACCAGGTACAAAAACTAAGGTAATTAGAATTAAATAGGTAAGATTATTAGAATAGGTAACATCAAAAAAATCTATAAGAACGTCTTAGCCAATCTATATTCTTATGCATAGATTAGTAAAGATACTTCGCCGTCTTGAAATTGAATGAAGCCACAAACGGCTTATTAGTAAGTTCTTTTTTTTTTAATTCTTGACAAATAAAAACATTTTTAGAGAAAATTTACGAATAAATAACTAATACTGCGTAATTTACATAATAAATAAACAATTATTTCAAATATTTTAGGGACTTAGCATAGAGACGTGGGAAAACTTTTTACGCAACTATTTCAATTCTCAAAACTGGGTTCATGTTAGGAGTAAGTAATCTTTACTAATCTATATTCTTATGTTACTACCGGATCGGAACACGACGTCCACTTTCTCAGTCGAGATCCGGCAAGAAACTCAACTAGCTTGTCTTTTTTCATTATCATTAATAAATCTTTTAATGTCATGTTATTTGTTACATAACAGTAATTTAGCATCGGTATGTTATCTTACATTTGAAAGCTTGTTTGACAAGGTACACCACACTTTAGCATTTACTTTTTACAATGCTAAATATGTGATAGATATGCTTTTTGCGTTCTAAGCTCATTTGTCTTCTATGTAACCTCAGCAGCACTCTTTTCAATGTAAAACAACCTAAGCTACTAAAAGTGTATTAAAAATCTGTACAGCGTTTTCGTTCCAGATGTAATTCCATAAAGATCACATTTTAAATATATATCTATATAACACAAAAGTGACTGACTGATATAGAGATCATCAACGCACAGCCCAAACCACTGGACGGATCGGGCTGAAATTTGGCATACAGGTAGATGTTATGACGTAGGCATCCGCTAAAAAAGGATTTTGATCAATGCTACCCCCAAGGGGATAAAATAAGGGATGAAAATATTACTTCGTAACGCGAGCGAAGCCGCGGGCAAACGCTCGTTTTAAATAAAATTCTAAATGTTATGGAAACAACAGAACGGCTATGCTTTTCGTGATAGTTAGTGGCCACTGATGATCATGGACGTGTAATCAATCCCAGATAGGTTTGGAGTTATGACTGCGGTCAATGATAGACTTTTCTAAATTTATGGGTAGCAGACGAGCATGCAGTCCATCCGACGGTAAGTGGTTACTGCCGCCCAAGAACATTTGTAAATCAACACTTGGTGAGATTCGTAGCTGAAATTAGCTACAGTTGCGTGTTTACCCCTTAAGACTAAGTTGGAACGCATGTCTCCCTTACCACATCCTTCAATACTAAACACAGCAGCGCTTAACACTACTATTATAAAAACAAAACTAAGAGTGGCTTTGGTACGTACCTACACACACCATTTAAAACAAACCAATCTACACGTTTCAATTTAATAGGTCCACGTCCCAAATATTTAATCAAAACGTGCAATGACACATCATCACACCTCGTAACCATTGTAACAATGCACCGAATGCACACGTGTTACATTTAAATACACGTAATGTAGATTGTGCGTATGTATGCAAGATAATTAGGCCTGTGTGTCCGATCTTTATATGAGTGTGTTATTTGCTTGTTGAGTGCAGTTTACTGACGCGCTGAGGGTTCCGGGTACGATCTTGTCCAGCCAGACATCTAGATGCCGAATTTAGATATATGTTCTGGGTCTGGTTAGTTGTGGTGTGTAGTAGTCTTTCTGTGTATTTATGGAAATTGTGACACTAAAAGTCGTAGTGTGGGGTTGTGAGAGTATAAAGTGTATTTAAGGAATTCCGGGGGTCGTGGGAAGTAAAATTATAAAAAATTAAAATAAAAGCGCCTACTACGTAGTAGTTATTAACAAACTGTGTCAGTGAAATTAAAATACAATCTATCTACACTAAATTAGAATAAAAAGAAAAATAAATACAAATAGGATTGGTGAACGATCAACATAATCATTTAGAAAGGGGGTTATGTATGGGGGTTTCGGGCTCTTTAAAGTCGAGGGTCCTGGGCAAGAGCCCCATTTGTCCTTATAGTAAAAGCAAACAGCAAGGAAATACCATAGTTGACTATGCCTGGTGAAGCACGGCAGCGCGCATGTTCAGCCACTAGCGGTCTCACCAACCGACCGACCGATCGCGCGACGTTGCTTCACTTTGCACTATTCTCTCTTAATTAATTTTAAATAACTTCGGTAATATTTAAACGACCTCGGCGGGTAACGATTGCGATAGCTTAATTAATTAGTAATTACGCACCACCTCGTTGTTTTAACACAGTGACACACAAATGATGTACTGTACCGATTTTGTGGTCCATTTTCGTACATGTTTAATATTCATGCCAGTGAACCGATAAATTCGTCGATACGAATAAAAATAACCATTTAATTGTATTTCTACCATATATTTTTTTTATTTATGATAATGAAGTATGTATGAAGACAGTAATCGCGTATTGGTCCGAGGATCGGACCCAGCTATGCATCACTGATTTTTGAAAGTTATGTGCGTTTTAGAAATTAATGATACTTCCTATAACGGTTAAAGAAAACATCGTGAGGAAGCCTGAGAGTTCTTTAAAAAGATATAAAGATAATTATAAAGTTCTCAAAAAAGTGTAAAGTCTACTAATATGGTCTTGCCAGCGCGGTGAACTAAGGCCTAAACAGGTCCAATTCTCCTAATTTTCGGATGCGAGCTAAGGATTTATTGTAGCTATGTGCAAAGCAGAGTAAACAATGTACTAAAGTTGTTAACGCGTATTTGTTTTTCGACTGTAAATATGCTATCGTGGAAGCAGATATCTTAGTCGCATTTTTTTTTATATATTATAGGAGGAGCAGACGAGCATGCAGTCCACCTGATGGTAAGTCGCTACTACCGCCCATGGACATCTGAAATCAACTCCAGATAGGATTAGATATTCCTACCTGAGGTCAGCCACAGTTGCGCTGCTACCCCTGAGGACTAAGCTTGAACGCCTCGGAAAAGTCTGTCTCCCTTACCACACCCTTCACGGAACACAGCAGCGCCTAACACTGCTGTTATTAGGTAGAAATAGGTGTGGCGGTGGTGCCGCCGGAGTCGAACCACAAAGGGTTCTACCACCTACAAATACATCGCATAGCTGCAGTTCATCTTCATAACGCTTAGCTTAAATGGAAACTGTAAAATTTTATTAATCTTAGCTTTGCTTCAATCTCGCTTACAGCTTAGGTATTTCGCACATGGCGAAAAAGCACCCTAATGATTTACCATAATAACACAAAAACATTTTTATGAAATCTTCTCAAAATATACTGTAAAGTCAAATTATTATAAACCTTAAACATTTTACATTTTAAACAAGTGGTAAGTACCTTACTAAGGTTCGCACCGATGCGACCTTGTTTCGAGTTAATTTTGCGCAACGCGAGCCAATGCCACACGAATTGTACGAAACTTCGCGCATCGGACAAAAATTTGACAGTTTTCTTTAAACTCGACGGTTAAACCTAATGGAATCTATTGTCGCTTACGAAAGTAGTGGTCGTGAATCTAACTAAAGCTTGAAAAGTAGCGACAATATCCATAGAATATAATTAATTATGCATAAAATCCGTACTTTCGTCCGAAGTTTTGGATATTCTACTTCAGATACTTACAAACGTTTATTTCGGGCGAGTTTAACAAGAATGAACGATGTTAATAATTTGACAGCTACACCCTACGCACAAAATTCAATTCGACCGTTATTGTTTCGGATACTTTGTATAAAATAATTTTCCAATGGATTCAGGGGGCTATCTAAGATTACAGATGACCATCGGCCGCAGTGTTCACTTAAGTCAGTTGATTGCATTCTCCTTTACAATTACAAATAGACAAAAAAAAACAAACCACGTGCATTTCATATAAGTATTTTAATATATTTCATTGTCATATAATTATATTGACAATATACTATTTTGCACGCCTATTAAATGCCTACGTGTATTGTAGCAAATAAAAGATCTAGGCCGTATTGAAAACCTATTTGAAAGTCGTTCAAGAATTTAAATTTGATTAATGTATTAAAGTGTATAAATATATACACTTTATACTTTAATACATATATTTCTACCTAATAACAGCAGTGTTAGCCGCTGCTGTGTTCCGGTTTGAAGGGTGTGGTAAGGGAGACAGACTTTTCCGAGGCGTTCCAGCTTAGTCCTCAGGGGTAGCGGCGCATCTGTGGCTGACCTCAGGTAGGGATATCTAATCCTATCTGGGGTAGATTATAGATGTCCTTGGGCGGCAGTAGCCACTTACCATCAGGTGGACTGCATGCTGGTCTGCCACTCCTTTATTATAATAAAAAATAATTTAGACCGACTTAGGCACCACCGCCACACAAACATTTGGCTAATAACAGCAGTGTGTGTATGGGAAACATATTCGAGGGGTTATAATCAACCATGGCCCTCTTAAGGAATGCCGTGGCTCCTGGGGCACACAAAAATTCGAGTAGAAATAATGTACGTAAAATATATTAACTTTTGGGGCATCTTTTAACGTCGGGGGTCCTAGGCACGGCTGCTCGAGACCGAATAGTATTAAATTCTTTTCTTTATCTTTTTATGTAATACAGGACACACGTACAAACTCGTTTGTGTCATCTATTTACTAGGTCATATGTAACCTGTACCTAATAAACAAATCTTCCAGGCCAGAACCCAATAACACCCAGTCAATATAGAGCACCGGGCGGGCAATTAAAACTGCTCGCGGGTTAAATTGCTAGCTGTTAGTCGTCCAAGCTGTTACTCGATGGACAATCGTTTAAATATAACCGTTCAAATGGAAATTGATACTTAATTAGAATAAGAATAATTGTGTTATGTATACTGTGTAACATTTTATATGTAGAATATTTTGTGTTTCAGAGGCAGTACAGGCTCCACAGGCTCCACAGGATACCAGCGTTTCAGATGACTAAGCTTATCTGAAACATTAAAGCTGAGTGGAGACCTTTTCGGTTAAAAATAATTATAATATTTTTTTTTTGTATGCAATTTTCTATTTGTGTTCATTGTATATTTTTTTGCCGAATAAACTATTTTCTTTCTTTCTTTCTTTCTTTCAGTACTACCACGTCTTTATAATAATTGTGTTAAGCACTGTTATAAAAGATTAAAGGTTAATTTTTAACCGACTTCAAAAAGAGGTTCCGTATTCGGCCGCTATGTATGTATGGGATAATTATTCACCACAGGCCATAGACATATGTAACCTACGTATAGAAAATGGGTTTCATTCTACCTGAAGCGTATACAGCCTCCTGAAGACTAAGATTGTCGCCTCATATGTAATACTCATTTGTTATGTCAAATTCTTTAAAACAATTAAATAACGTACAGATTTCTATTTTTACTGAATACAAGACCTTCGCCTAGTAATGGCACAGAAAACAGTGATAAATGATTTAACTACACGACCATTAAAATTTTCTACATAGACATTTTTTAATGTCATAAATCTATTCAAAGCTCCATACTTGCATAATATGTTTCGATACGAAATTTAGGTAACTATAGTGTGTAATACCATAGTACAAAAGCATATGGGTACATGGTGTAGTCAAAAATCTTGAGCAACAACATGTTGCGCAAACTTGGTCACATTGTGATCGACACCATAAGAGATCATGCGAGCAATATACTCATTCCAATTTCGGGACTATTGTCTACAACTGTTGTATACTATTACCGGCTGTCCCTGTAGTTGCGGGACCAGAATAGGGCTACGGTATCCTCTGCCTGTCTTAAGAGGCGACTAAAAGGGGGCTTCCGGGGTTGCGGGCGGCAAGAGTGGGAGCTCGAACCGTCCAGTAAGCGACCCCGGAAAGGACGGCGGTATGTGTGGTCGCATACTGTCGTGAACACCAGATGTTTTGGGAGGAGCGAAAACTGCTCTCCCAGGGCAGAACCCGATCGGGGCATCGCGCTTGGAGGACTCCGATTGTGTTCCGTCGGAGATCCCGGAGTTCTCCAACAAGCGATGAGGACGGCCACCGGGGGGGTTTTAGTGCGGTAAAAATCCCACATAACTCGACGTCGCTCCCACGTCGTCGGGAACCTTTTGAAGGTTTCCCTCTCGATAAAAAAAAAGGGTGTACTATTACCGGGCGTACACCGTGACTTACAAGTCACAAGCATGTTACACACAATGTCGGGTATCGACGTCTGAACGCCCATTGCGGACGGCTCGCATCGGTCGATTGCGACAGGGCGATTGTATCGATTGCACGACGCGTTGTGTAATGAGATTATTTGGTAAGAGGATGTATTTAGAGAATAATTTAAAATTAGAATTTTAAAATAATTAATTATAAAAAAATTGAACGAAAAAGTAACCCAATTTATTCTTTGTTCATTTGACTGGTTTTGATAGTTTTTATCCCGAAATTGTCTAGATTAATTCGTCATAATTAAATTTAATTACACTACATATCTTAATTACGTATTATTGTTTTACAAAAGAGACTTCTATTTCTGTTTTATTACTATGTAAATATTCAAAACCCATGTTAATTACGTTTGTCGGCTTAACCTTGGTTTAATTTTGGTTAAATTATCTACGAGTAAATACTCGTACAGCCTAAAATACATACAGTACTCGCACTTGTTCAGCGTGGTGGACTGCGACCTTACCCCCCTCACTCTAAGCGGAATCCCTTGCCTAGCAGTGAAACTTTTGAAGGTGGTAGAACCCTTTGTGGTTTGACTCCGGCGGCACCACCACCACATCTATTTCTACCTAATAACAGCAGTGTTAGGCGCTGCTGTGTTCCGGTTTGAAAGGTGTGGTATGGGAGACAGACTTTTCCGAGGCGTTCCAGCTTAGTCCTCAGGGGTAGCGGCGCATCTGTGGCCGATCTCAGGTAGGAATATATAATCCTATCTGGGGTTGATTACAGATGTCCATGGGCGGCAGTAGCCACTTACCATCAGGTGAACTGCATGCTCTTCTGCTACTCTTATATAATAAAAAAAAGAAACAGTAATGGGTCCATGACGACGACATACGACTATAAGCGGCAGGTACTTACAATCAGACGTATTTAAACGTTGTTTCAATAACAAAATAAAGCATCCCACAAAAGGTACTTAAAAGGCAAAACGTAACATCATCATCATCATCATCATCAACCCATTACTGTCCCAGAATGAGAAGGATTAGGCCATAGTCCACCGCGCTGGCCAAGTGCGTATTGGTAGACTTCACATACCTTTAAGATTTTTTATAAATCTCTCAGGTATGCAGGTTTCCTCACGATGTTTTCCTTCACCGTTTAAACAAGTGATAATTAATTTCTAATACGCACATAAATTTGAAAATCAGAGGTGCGTGCCTGGGATTTGAACCTCGGACCCCTCGATCGAGAGGCCGCGTTTCTAACCACTAGGCTATCACTGCTTACTAGGCTATCACTGCATAAACGTAACAAAATTCGTTTTAACACAAAAACAACAATGTATCAAACAAACAAGTTGTTTAACCTCTCAATTGCGATAATTGTTTTTACGTGCGCTACGTGCGTCAATTTGTCGGTTAATATACAAATTATGATGATTTATTGACATCGTATCAAATACATACACATTATACATACCTATACATATACATACGTATACCGCTATACGTGTGGGCAGCACCTATACCAATATGATTATATTTTAATAAGAATTGGTATTTGACTTGATTTTTAACCGCCTTCAAAAAGGAGGTGGTTATCAATTCGGCCGGTATATTTTTTTTTGTATGTATGTACAGTGTACACGAATTACTCCGCCGTTAGTGAACCGATTTTAATAATTCTTTTTTTATTGTATAGAGACGAGCTGGAAGTTGGTCCCATTTAAATATGGTTAAAATCCATCGATGGGTTCTGGAGAAAATGAGGGAAATTCCTCCACCCATGTAAATATAACAGCCATAACTTCGCCGTTTTCGAACCTATTCGGCGCTCATATTAGACACGCTGTTTACGTCGTTATCCAACGAAATATATAGCGCCGACTTCAGAAATATGTACTAAACCAACATTTATTTGAATTATTTTTTACTTTGTAGTGTCATAGAAGTCGGTTGCATTTTTTTGTTAAAATTTTTTCTCGTCTTCGCCTAATACACACTAGTACTAGTACTTATCAGTGGTGGCCCCGACGTAAAAAATGAATTACTACTTCTGTTCTTTTAGATATATTTAGTTAGTTCAGTTATTTTTGGATGACATATTCTATTTTACAACCAATTATATTGCAAGGTTGCGGTTTTAACATTTGAGAAATCAACGAGCAGCACCTGATTGATGTTACTCGAACAATCTGTCAAGATTGTTTACACTTTTATTTAATAGTATGTATAATCCGGTAGTCTCCGGGCAACCTTTGAGAGATGCGTTAACCACTACTTAATTATTAACACCCGTTATTAATAATCAATCTATCCAACGTTTTGACTACTAAAGATTGGAATTTAATAATCTACGAGTAGTACGCTGTAATTGTCAAATGTTCTTCAATCAAATGATCCTGGTAGGGCAGCCATAATAAATGATCGATTTAATAATTAAGGGCATTATTGCTACTAATTACTAATCTCAAGCGAAGTAACTAAGCATCCCATAATTTGACATTTTTCACTTAATAATAGCTTACCAAAATTTAACATTTTTCACATAAACAATATAATATTTTACCCGGAAACCTGCATGACAGACAGTATAACGACCACATCGCCACGAATCACAAAATAAAATATAAACTCTGTTATTTATACCGCACTGTACAACAAATAAACATACAAAAAATACATATTAGCATTGAAAACATCCAATGATAACTTCCGTTCGAACGGCTGTTATAAAAGGTATGGCACACAAACCGGTTCCTGATAAGTTACTACCTATAATGAAATGAATACTATCATCTCATGTGTACCTCCTTATATGTGTAGGAAGGTTATGACTATGTTATTGTGTTACAGTGTATTTATATGTGGTCCTATAGGGTTTCGACTATAGTGGTATAAAACAATGCCGCAACTCCTTTTTTGTAGGAGTCCTAATTTTTTTAAAATATAAATAAAGTTAATTAGTAATTAATTACCCTATTTTTTGTATAAAAGTTTCATCAAGACGATTTCTTAATTTATATTATGGCTGACAGGCTTTTAAATAATATAAAAAACAAAAACAGTTTGTGTTAGTATAAAAAAAGTACAGACTTTTTTGTGCCATAGATAATCCCCACAATTTTAAAAGTAGTGACTGTCTTTGATTCTAAACCAGACTACCTTCAAAGTAGACTAAAACATACTAGAACCATCAATAAAGTTGCCTGTATTAAAATAATAAATAACGAGTTATTACGAATTGCCTAAGCCTATTACGTAAAATTAAAAATATATTTTTCACACGTCAAAAATTTCAACAAAAAATACATCACAATAACAATAATAATTAATCGCGCATTCAAATGTCAAAACAGTATTGCATAAATCATAGAGAATAGAAAAAGAAAATTACACGCAATTCTAATTTCGAAACGAGCGTTCCAATTTCAATCCGCGCGCCTAAAATGTTTACTTCCGTCCATTCAAAACCGTTCGTTCACATCCGATATACGGTAACACTTCCAAATTTGAATCGGATTAATATCTGTCAAAGGATTTATAGATCAAAGATATGAACGGTTGAACAGTTCGTGGTGGGATTATGTATCATTTTGTAAGTGGTAGAATTCTTTGTGGTGGCAACATCGTCATACCTCGTATTATTTTTCGTATTTTTTTTATAATAGTATTATAGTAGATGGTTTTAGTTTTGTAAGCTAACAATTTATCCATCTATGTAAGGTAACATAATGTTAACTTAAAAAATAGCGTTGCCATGAATAAATATGTATATTATTTGTTTTCTATTTGGAGTTCGTTATATTATGAGAGCCCAGTGGGAACCTTTCTTTCTGGCCGGGTTCGAGCTCGGATCCTTTTAATTATTGGACCTATACGACGACCGATACCCCACGTGGCGTCCAAACAACTACTTTGTCCTTCTTTCATATAATAATTTGGGCGAACCTTTCATCCATACATCCACACACATACACAAAATCAATCAAACCCAAACCCCCCCACACACACACCCACACCACTCAACAAGCCCACAGGCCAACGCACACGGCGACATGACATAACACACGAATCCCAGATCAAGTTCAGGGCTGACCAACCGGTCGGATCCGCGAGGCCCGCTTAGACGCGACCCACTGACCCGGTTGCGCGGCCTCGCCGGCGCAGCGCCGCGAATACATACATTAGCGCCGCGGTACGCGCGGTGGCCGTTGTACGCATTTATCGCTCCCGGCTAATAATACTTTTATTTTAATGATACATACGTATTCCGCACAATTGGAATGGTAATGAGGTTGAGCCTGTGTCGTCTTACGCCGGATATAATAAACAAAATATTTTTTGTCTACCTAAACTGTCTAATTTCTAACTATGCCAAGCCCCACAATTGGTTAAGATTGATGAATTAATTCCTATATTGTATTTTTCTCTCAGCTCATACAGCTATTTAAATGACATTTAGTTTTATGACGTACTACATAAAAAAAAACTGTCTAAAACTTTGAACAAAAAACCCGATTTCGAAGTCAATAACGCCGATTGGTCGGCCCCTTTGTAAGTAGGTGAAATTCATTGATTACGTTATCACAAAAATATGTAGTTATCACCAAGAAGACTAAAATATATTTTAAAGCTACGGTATCCGGTACCGTAGGTCAGGCACAGCGAGAGCGATGAGTAGAAGAAATGGTACATCACTATACAAGTAACCACATACTGTCTTACTGTTACGATAAAATTCACAAATAAAAAAAAATACTTCTTAAGAAGGTAGTTAAGTACATTTTAGGGCTCACCACACCCACAATTTTATAACCATCAAAGTAACTAGTACATAATTTATTAATTTATTTACTAAAACTCACTTAAATGTACAGATGATTACAGATTAGATGAGCCAATAGGCTTATAATAGTAGTCTTTTACTGCCCTAACAGACTAGCCACTTTTAGCATCGATACGTTTTGGTTTTCAGCGTTTAGCCGCAGTATTTAATTGTCGAAAAGCGCGTTTTAGCGACTGCATTAATGCTGCCTCGCGTTCAGTCAGTTCAGCCCAAAAGTAACTGCGACTGGCGTTCAAACATGTGCGGAGTGTAGCGTTTGATCGATGCGTTTAGCTTCCGAAAAGGCCCTAAATTGTCGCTCGCCGACAAAAGTAGCATGTGTGTTGCGTCCCTTACGCTCTTATTTAAAACATTATCACCTAATTAGGTTATCATTTTATTTATAGTATTGTTTAATTTTTAACCATATCATTTTGCAATACGGTATTAGAATCTCCATAAATAAACTTTTCAATTACGCTTACATTGCATTCATTAAATTAACTAATTGAAACAACTCTGAAGAAGAAAATGCCATTTAATACAAATTGTAATACAGGTCATTTAGTATAACTATAAGACAAAGCAGTTTGAAATTGAAATTCTTGCCCTTATTTATATGGGCATGTTGAGCACAGGTGCGATTACTAGATAATTTATTTAGATTTATTTGTTGTTGAGCATTTTTAAAATTCCTACGTATAACTAACTTCCTCATTAAGATTTCCAATTACCATAAGGACTTAGTTTTTTTTTTACAATATAGAAGTAGCAATAGAGCATGCAGTCGACCAAAGTAAGTGGCTACTGCCGCCCATAGACGTTTGTAGTCAACCCCAGATAAGATTAGATTCCTACCTGAGGTCGGCCACAGAAGCGCCGCTACACCCGAGGACTAAGCTGGAATGCCTCGTGTAAGTGTATCGCTCACCACACCCTCCAAACCCCTCCATGAATGTACTCATTGATTGCTAATGGATGTCAGACCTGCGCAATAACGCCCGAAGCGCTACAAAACTGAAAATTTATAGAATCAAAGACTAGTCATTATTTATAAGGACAATGGACCAATAGTCTTTATAATAGTTGATATTCTACAGGATTCCTTTAGATCCAGAGACATTTTTCTGAAGCAGTTAGAAGAGAGATGGCTAATTTGAGATTGTCTAATTAATCAATTTCGGTCTTATTTAACCCGTATAGAAACAAATCTATAGAAAACTAAAATATACAGAAATTTTGACGGCGCTAAAACTAACCAATCTTCAAAGACAACTGTAGCTATAAAAGAACAAACTTAAACAAGCACCTCTCTTCACTTTTCTTAATTTTACCCATAGATTAGTAAAGATTACTCACTCCTAACAAGAAAATGTACCCAGTTTTCAGAATTGAAATAGTTGCGTAAACAAGTTTTGCCACGTCTCCGTATTAAAGTGTCCATAAAATATTTGAAATAATTATTTATTTATGATGTAAATTACGCAGTATTAGTTATTTATTCGTAACTTTTCTCTAAAAATGTTTTATTTGTTAAGAATTCAAAAAAAGAACTTACTAATAAGCTGTTTGTGGCTTCATTCAATCTCAATCTATGATTTTACCGTTAAAAAAGCGACCAAAACGGCGCTCAAAAACCAATTCGAAAAAGGTAAGAAAATCAGCGCAATACGCTATAACAACCATGACCTCCGCCCACAAGGATAGAGTTAACGCTCTGATAAACAATTTATAGGCTATAAAATAATCTCGTTAGCACATACCTAGCCATTATGTTCCCAGAGCGACAGTCATAAAGTTCATTTTCTAATGATATGCGATGTAAAGATGAGGCTTTCATTATTTGTTGAGATCGACTACCGCATAAAGTAATTTTGTACTCAATTGTAGTGTCGTAAAGTCCGTTTTTGAGTCGTTTGATGTATAGAAATGTTTAACAGCGCTTCAATATATTATTTGCACGGAACTACGTGGCATTTAACCTTATGAAATTGAAGTAGGAAATGCGGTTGCAATCCAGCTGCCGATAGTTGGCCATGGACATCTGTAATCAACCTTGAATAGGATCTTAGTGTTAACTTAAGTTATTCACAATGTTTATAAGATTGTAGTAGCAAGCGAGCATGCAGTCCACCTGATGGTAAGTGGTCACTGACGTCTATGTACATCTGTAACCAACTCCATACACAATACGGGTTTTGTATTTAAACCGAATATAGGTGGATTGCCCCCTCTAAATCAATAGGCAATCGGCAACCACAATTCAACTGCAACGCAAGAAGACCTACCTCACGCTAGAAGTAGGTGTGCCGGCGGTGCCTCATCCGTCAAAATATACTAATACAACCTTTAAAATACGTTGTATTTGCACGAGATCTATCTTTCCTGTTCAATCCTTGAAACTACATCGCAGCAGCGTTTAACACTACGTAACAGTATACCTACTTCTACGGCCCATCGACATCGACCCGTCAGTATGACACTTCATACCATTGTCTTACAGTGTACTTACCTATTTCCGAAATAAACTCTAAAAATAAACAACAATCATGGACAAGTAAGGCCAGTAGGTACGCAAATAGATACATTTTCCACCCCCCGAGGGGTTGGTGGGCCTCCCCGTGACGTCAAGCTCACGCTCCAAGCCTGACGATGGCAGACCGTAGCAAGTTCGTTTTGATTAAACATTTGCAAGAGTGGAAGGAATTGTTGTTGAACTGTGACCGGATTTTATTTTTGGACTATTAGAAGGTAACAGAAGAAAGGTAACTAGAGAATTTAAAAACGACTTGAATTCTTAAGAATATAACGTATGTCAATCCCCCAATTTGGATCAGTCTAACTACACCTCATATATTAAAATCAGTCTCTAGTCGTTTGGAATGTAAAGCATGCCAAAGAATTTATGCTCGATAAAATAATAAATGATAAAAGATTTAAATGTTTATGTTTATACACACCAAAATTTTAAAATTATTTAACCTTTGTGGTTCGACTGCGGCGGCACCGCCGCCACACCTATTTCTACCTACTAACAGCAGTGTAGGCCCTGCTGTGTTCCGGTTTGAAGGGTGTGGTAAGGGAGACCGATTTTTCCGAGGCGTTCCAGCTTAGTCCTCAGGGGTAGCGGCGCATCTGTGGCTGACCTCAGGTAGGAATATCTAATTCTATCTGGGGGTTGATTACAGATGTCCATGGGCGGCAGTAGCCACTTACCATCAGGTGGACTGTATGCTCGTCTGCTACTCCTATATTATAAAAAAAAATCAAAATTATTTTTCTAAAAGCAAAACCGTTTCTTACTGTTGATAGATAGTTTTAATGTACTTAAAAATGTCACCTACGCAAAGTTCGAACCCATTAAAAGACGCGAAGAAGATTACAGTGACTACTCAAAATTCCGTGTTACTTTGCCAAATACCACTAAAAAGACAATAGATAGAAACACGTGCAATACGCAAATACCTCGCGGAGGGTACCCTCTGACGTCAGTAGCCGTAGCTCGTGTCTCTGACAAGCTTCATTGCCGACAACTTCACTAGAAGTCTATATTCAGTGTTTCCTTGTTAAATACATCGCAATATGTACGACACAAATGACTTTCATTGCTTTAATCCGCAAATGAATGTAGGAGACGGAGTCCTATTATGTCTTCGTATTGGAGGTTTCCCATTTCCGGTGTCAAGTTCATCAATTAATGAACCTACTAAGAAGTAAGAACCTTTGAATACATTAATTTTATTTTTATCTAAACTTTGCAATATCTTCCTATGGCTTGAGTTTCGTTTACCTGCATATGCTTTGCACTTCTCGAGGCAAGATATTTTAATTAAATAAACAAATGAAAATACGACTATGGATTTACCCAGGCAGGCCCTTCTTTGTTACTCGACCCACCCCTGTAAGGACTTTTTAAGTTATAATAATTATAACACTTTTGCCTAAAAGAAATTTCTAATTTAAAACTTATTGAATTTATGAAAAAATACTGATTTGCCCCGTTTACACCAAAAATTCCCAATTTGCCCCAATGCAGCCCAAACTCTCTGTAGGCACATGATAAGCATTTAAATAATAGGGAAAAGTGATTCAATTTTATTTGTTCTGTATATTTTTGTAACGGTCATAACCAAATCATACGATTATTATATCGTTATTTCCATTCGTTTGACAAACAACAGTCTTTAATAAACCCATCGTACGTGTCCGAGTGCTATTTTTAGCGGTTTTATGAATAACACCGCTCAACGGCAGACAGACGTATCGTTAGCTATTTTACCTACAGAACTGGATATTTTTAACGCGATAACTATGTAACTATACTCTTGTACCGTTGTTAAAATGTTACTGTTTTACAATTGAACTATTTAAGTTGGGTATGGGCTACAATTTTAAAATTACGGGCTGAAATTTCATCACACATGTTCACATTTTCTACACGATAGTAACAAATAACGTCCAAAACATGATGGCCCGGACACGAATAGAATTTTGATCGTTGAAGTTTTTCAGTTCGTTTTAGAAAATATATAAAGCATGTTTTGTAATCGAACCTAGGTCTCCATCTATAAAGAGTACAAAGTAACATAATATGGCAATTACAGACAATAATTTAAACGTTTCATAGTAATAATAAAGAACAATATCATGCAATAAAAAAAATGTACACTTATTAAATTTAAGTAGTTTGAGTAAATAGTCATAGTTTTGAACCTACGGAATCATAAACGAATATTTACCTTTCGTCCTTACCCTTAGCTCGTATTACACTCACTTTCTCTTTAGAACACAGTGTAGTAGCTTGGAGTAGGTTTATTGTAAGGACTATCCACACTATCGTGCTCTCGGATCATAAAACAAGGTTAACGAAAAATAACAAGGTTAACGTTCCGATATACGGAAGGACGCTTCACCTAAGCATTTAAACTAAATTTGGAACCTTTGTAAAGGGAAAATAAGAGTGACGTGTTCTTAATTAACGTGTATCGATTTATGAATATGGTATATTCCAACCCGAATGAATTTTCTTTGATTGGGACGATCTCAGAATCCAACTTCACAACATTAATATTAAATCTCCTTGGTTTTATGATCTGAGACCATGTCATTCCAAATTCGGTCCATTACAATGCAATACACTTTGAGGTATTTACCACCGTTTTACCGTATCGGGACCAGACCGGAAGCCAGGCGTCAGCACCATAGTGGGGATCGACCCTTGTACTTAAGAAATCTATACACATACTGTATAAATAGTATTAAAATGTGCAACATGCCAATCCGCAGTGGAAGAGACGCCAAGAAGCCTTTGTCATGCACCAAAGTATGATATACATTGTTATAGTGTAACGGATACCCTCTACAGCTCTCCTTACCCCTTTAACCTATAGGGCACGAAACACACGCCCCGCTTGCGATTTATATTTCCTACAATTAGTAGTGAGATTTTGTGGCCTTATAAAGCTGCATTTATATCTATAGACATGTACAGACAAAATAATAACATTCAATACAATGTGTATGAACGCACGCCTTCCTGAATCCAATCAAAGGTGCGTAGCCATGAGGAGTGGTAACTCCTACCATGATCGCCTCATATGTAAGTCAGCCGGCATTCACACCCTTCCACCGAAACGTTAAACTGCTTCATATTTTCAGAGTGGTTCGGTCGTCGACGTTGGCGGAGAGCTCGATTTTCATATTTTGTTATAACAAGTAGTTAGACCGCCAAGAAGTCTCTTTTGAATTCACACTATTTCTAAGAAACTCCTAAGGCTGATCCATAGACTCTTCTTCTTTCTCTAAACATACATACATCTTCCTACGTTTCCTAGCGACAAGGACATGAGCTATTGCCTTTGATCAACAGCACGGTTTTTCAACATACATTAGGAGAGGAGCAATCAAAATAACCATACCAACAAAATCATTGAATATAGCAACACCTTCGACTATAGAAATAGGTGAGATATTTAACAACAGTTCTATACCTAAGACCAAGCTGAAGTAGACCTAATGTCTATACAGCCCATGGTTTGCAGAGATCACTTAAAACCGAACCGCATTCCGTATATTACCTCTATAGCAAAAAATACCTATAGGACAGGTCTATTTCTGTCCGCGATGGATCCCGGTCACAATGAGAATGCAGTCTGTACATAAATATTGCATCCTTGACGTCAACGTTTATCTCGTATCACAGTAAACGAGTTCGCCAGCCGCTCGTTGACAGATCTAATTAACCTCAAAATGCTGCATATATTTGTTTATGATATAGGAGTAGCAGACGAGCGTGCAGCCTACCTGATGGTGCAGCCGCCCATGGACATATGTAATCAACTCCAGATAAGATAAGATTCGTACCTGACGTCGCTACCCCTAAGGACTACGCAGGAATTCCTCAGATGTCTCCATTAACACAGCTTTCATACCATATCACAGCGCTTAACACTGCTGTTATTAGGCAGAAATATATGTGGCGGTGGTACCGCCGAAGTCAAATCACAGAGGGTTCTAACACCTTCTATATTTGGAGTACGAATACAATACCATATACTATTGAATACGACGATGCTCGAATGAATTTTTCGACAGACTCGAGATACTCTATAATATACGCTTCACTTACACAATTTATTAAGCATACTTCCCATAAAATTTACTTTAATAAAAATATAACGTGTAAATAGCAAAAAAATATAACAACAATAATTGCTCATGCGCACATGTCTACAGTACAGACTACTAAATACATATTCAACTCGACTAAGAGAAAAAATTATAAGATTAAACGATTTTTTTTCCATTATCATGGTCACCCTATCGCACACTAAAACTGTCTCGCACAACAATCTTTCACGGCTATAACTATGTCCGCCCATTGATCGTCACCGCCCTAGACCGCCCTAATCCGATGACCATCCTCCCATCCCATATTGCCCCAAAGTCCTATGACCTTTCATCTATATTGCCCCAAGTTACAACGACCATCCTCCCGTGTTGCCCCAAGCGCCCCTTGCCCAAACGAGAGGTTTAATCTTATAATTTTTTTACCCATTCAAACGTAAACAATGATAAATTGATATCAGCGACTCACTCTCTCAATTAGCCACGCTGAAGCCCGTCTCTGACCGACTGACCCAGTTACCCGTCGCACCTACAACAGTTAAAGGCTCTATACCTTAATAGTAAGTACGCAAAAATAATAATTCAATTGATTTCTTTTTAAATATACAAAATATAATACACAACAAGACACATTGCCTCAGAAATATACGAAAGAAAGTATTCATAAATGTGCAACTATTATAATCTCTTCCATTTCGAAGGCCTCGACAGTGACCAACTGACCTAGTTACGTTTGCGACCTTTTGTCCGCTGAGGCACATTTTCCCCTAAAAGCAAACGATTTAAAATATTTTCAAATAAATTATTCTTTAACCATGGCCGTAGTCAAGGTAAGACAGGATAGAACCGGTGATAGGGATTTGTTTTAAAGATATAAATACACCATCATAAAAAATAAAATTTGGCGAATACCAATAAACCCAATCGTTTTTCTTTCTAGTCCACTTCAAATCATTATCCACCTCTTATCAAATAAGTGCACAATTTCATATTTTACGTGTCATTCAAAAATATTTGACAATATTTCAGGGATATGTGTTTTATCCAGTTTTGTCCCAAATGTGATCCAGTGACAAACTTAATCCCCAAATAAATAAACCGATTTAATTCATTAAAATAAAAAAAAATACACCCAATATTTATTATTATTGTTTTTGAAAAAATAAATCAAATACAATAATTAGTAACAATGAAATGAAAGCAACCAGTATAATCTGGTGCTAAAATCCATGGATAATATGTATTTGCCCCGTCGGGCCCCGATCGCGGCCGACTGACCCAGATAGCCGACATGTCTACAACCGTAAACGCTCAGCTGATTCAGTCGCCGCTCGGTTCCTTAACGATAATATAAGTCTAAGTTTTTAATACAGGTAAATTATATAGTGTATTCTACTACGTACATTTATATGGGACAGGGACTTGGTTGCAGTTGTAAAAAACTTGTCATCAAATTGAAATTGTTTTCCAATAATTTATGCGAAACCTGATATTGTTAAGGTAAAAAATACACACATAATCTAAATTACGTCTCTTTTGTTAACGGGGCAGTTGTATCAAGTCAAGAGAAATGAAAAGAAAGCTGTTGGAAAGATAAAGAAGAAAGGAAGAGTTCAATATTACCTCTGATATATCTTACTTTCTTTATTAATTCTACAGGTTATCATATAAAATACAGTAAATCATGAGGACAAGAGGTAGGTACCATAATTTATCATTTAAGAAGTTTCAATAAAAATGTTGCAATACGAATGTTAAGATCAGCATATCACTTTCTAGAAACAAAAACGTGACCAAATTGCAAATGAACATTAGCATCCAAAAGGTCAAAATGCTTAACGAACGTAGACACACGATATATCTTAACCCAATCTTACATGCACACTTAAATTGACATTACTCACAAGTAGAAAAAATCTTAGCACGGAATGTAGAGATATACCTGCCACGGTCTCACACCTACATTTTTACAGTGTACAAGTCCAAAAACTCTCACATAGACACACCTTGTGTGCAATTCGAGAAATTTATATAAGGTCGTACATATATCGTTGCCAATGTAAGGTCACCAGTTTATGCAAACAAGATAACATTTACTGTAATATGCACCTTATTAAGTTCTCTTAAAGTGTACAATTAGACTCCACGGTTGAGAATTCTCTTTGACCTTCGCCTTGATGTAGGATCCATTTGATAAATGACAGGTAGGTTATTAAAAATGCTATTATAAGAAGAGGTAATAAGGAAAATTCGAAGTAATCTCTCGGTTAGTTGCGGACATTTACAAACAATGAACTAACTAAAACCAATCAACTAGAAGGCAATCATATCATAATTGAAGACACGTCTACAATCAAAATAACAGTTCCTGTCCTACCTACTGCTAATTGTTACAGAATAAAGCATCGGGTAACAGACCAATATCAACACGAACTCTCTATGTTGTGTGCTACGGAAACTCCAGAAAGCTATGGAGATTCATTGTTTAATTGTTTACTCCCAACTGAACCCTAGAGAAATATTATTTATTTAAAATCATAGAATCAAACTGTGATCACAAAATTTGAAACAAAAAAAGGAAGATTGAAATGGTGATCAAGATAGATGAAAGAGAATTACAAAACAATCCGGATTCGAAACAACAAAATGGACTAAACGAATCAATGATCACGGATGACGCTAACAAAAGTTAAAACACAAGAGACACCGAAATAAAATAGAACAACGAATTGGGCAAACTTGAAATCGCGCAGAAGCGCAACCACCGGCGAAAATGTGAAAACCTATAACCTCTCACATTTCCCCGGTGGCGATGGCGATTTTTTACGGCAATCTCGAGCAAGTTGCGCCACTCCAAATCACCCGTTTCACTTTTGTGCCGAACACTTTCACTGGTAACGGTACCGGTGCATCAAACAAATGAATACCAGCTCTAAGCGCCAAGGAATTGCCTTCAGAGTCTAACGATATAGACTTCCTATATACTACTGTACCATACATTAATATCGTAATATCCGTTCACTTAAATCTCAACGCAATGTTGCCAGTTGTTAAGTCTTGAATGGCTTGTGTTCGTTCAGATTGAATATCGACGGAAACGCCCGACGGCGAGCCGAACGCAAGCCGAACGCTCGTGCAATGGCTTTCGTGCGCGTGAGTTTGAAAGTCGAGCTCTCCCCACCTCGAATCGAGTACCGTAACCGCTTGTGTCATCCGTTACGGAGCGATGAAACTCTTATTACGTTGCCAGCACCGCTATGTTACGCGGGGACGAGATGACTGGTCCACGGAGGCGTCCGTGCAATATGACCATTATGAACGATGGGCTACGATGTCGTGATTAATGGAAATGGATGAGAATGCAATGAGCTGCGAAAGGAAACAATGATGGATGCGATGACAACAATGGATTATAAACGAAAAATATGCTTTATGACATTATTAAAATGTAAAAGGGCCAACTTATTTTTATTACTTATTCACCTATTTCCTAAAATAAAACCAAAACATGATGATAAGATACAAATACCGCTCGAGGTATCGATGAAATTGAAGGAAGCGATAATGATCTTGACGGCACAAATAGTTGGCCTTAAACTGAATACCAAGAAGGTTTATGGTAAACAAATAAATAATTGCAAATAGATATCTGTCAAGTACCACGAGAAATGAGATTTGTCTGATAACGTCGAAGATCGTGTGCAATATTAGAAAATGATTGTTGCGAAATAAGGAGAAAAGGGTGATATAGACCCTAGCCATTTTCAATCTTATAAACGTGCAAGACTTAAAGGTCACGATATTACAACGTTAACAGTTCTGCAATCGATATCACCGTACCATTGCAGATAACGTACATGCGGTACAAGTACAACACACTATCGATGCAAAGTGCTAATGAATTCAGTTATGAGGAAACCGCTTAAGTGTTAGCTAGTAACAAAGATAGTAAAATAGCTATGTAATAACAAACAGGTTTTATACGATTTTAGTAAACAAAATGAAGTCTCGTCAAGGTGTTACCTTAACAACTAAGAAGAATAAGTAGTTTATTGTTACATTTTAATAGATGTTACAACAAATTGCACAATATTTTTAATACATTTCCCAGTACGATGATATTACAACTTGTTCTAGCAATATATTATCTGTTTTATGCACACTGTTAATGACTGGGGCTTGAAATTTTTGCTCATTTTGACTTCGCGAGCATTGGAGAAAGTTGTGCTCTGTTGAAAATCGCGAAATCTCATGCAATGAAAGGAAATATCGTTTTGCGGCGCAAATAACGGGAGGAGGCAAAGGTAATAGCTTAAACGCTTCGCATTCATACCGCTAGGACTGCGTTATGGGTAACCAAGTATGCAAAATACCACCCGGAACATTATTTTCTTCGGAATTTCATAACATAAAGAAAATACAATGATTCGAATATAAATAATGAATTTAACTTCAATTTTCGGTAACTAAACCCAGTACGTGAGCATGGTACCCACAGCAAAGGGAATTCTTAAGCTACGAATGTTGAACGCGTTGTTTATTTCATTTTATAAAAACACAAATCATAATTACGCGAAAACGAAAACGAACCAACAACGTTTCACAGTACGAGTAATCACGACATTGAAAATGAAAACAGGACAAAAACAACAAACAAACATAATATGAGAACAAAGTTAATGAGTTCGAAAATGTATGTACCTACAAATTAGAAGCGGTTTTTAACATCAAAGGGAAAAATATTCTTCATTTTACATAAAATTTTCCTTGTAATTAAGGATTCTGGGAAAGGTAAGATGAAGTCTCGGCGAAACTCAAGAGTTCCGGTGTGCTAACAATGCTTCTTTGAGGAGTAAACATTTTTCAAAATGCACCACAGCGTGTAGATTTTAGAAAAAAGAAAGTAACAACATAATATTTCTTACACATTTCTCAAATGGTTGACCCATTTATATACCACCAGCATTCGTTTCTTTAGAATAAAACTCGTTATTAAAATGGGGATAATTTGATTTCTATTAAAAATGTCATTTGAAAGATCTCATAAAAGTATATACATATTATGCTGTATATCACATATTACATTTCAAATAAGGTCACAGAAAACGTGCTTTTTTGTGCAAAATTAAACAACAAATAAAGATGCAATTCGATTTAAATTCAAACAGGAATAATCACTATTCTCGCAAAATTTCTGGAATCTTCCAAAATAATCTAACATTTCACTGACCATTAAAATATGTTATAATGTATATCACTGTTTGGCCCTGATGAAATTACACAAGTGACATTTGTAAAACGCCTCTCGAACATGTATATATACAAACAAGTGTCGTAACAACTTATTGATCAATAATTAATTCGATAGCGGTATTTTGCATTCCTACATCGATTGGCGAGATGTCCTAAAAAAATCGCAAGTGACAGGCCTGTGTGAAACCAGTCGACGGTCACGTAGGCTTCGCACTAACATTACATCGACATCCGAATCGAAAAGAAAGCGAACGGCATTAAAAGATCTGCAAAATTGATATGGCAAAACAAAGTAAATTAACTTTTGTTTTGAATATACACATTCCAAAGTCAAATAGACAAAGATAAAATCGAACACATAAGAATTAACCATCTGACGTCTGTTACTGATAATAATCAATCTATCCATCTATTTTGGAATGCAGATTCCAAAAATCGAAGTTGACAATTTTTGTCTATTAGAAATTATCAATTTTTTATCTTTAGCGGACAATAATAATTGGAGATATTAATTATGAAAACGGCTGTAAGTAAAACCACTAATGCACATTAAAATTATATTGTTTCCGATTAAAACAATGTACATTGTACAGCCAATTTCAAAGATAAAACCTCGAAGTAGATAGCCAATGTCGTCGTTCAAAAAGTTGGTAAACACGTTAACCCGAAACACGCGGAAGGAAATAAAGCATGAACTTTAGTATTGTGCACATTAATACCAGTTTTCCAGTTAACCAAATTTGCAAATTGAAGGAAAGCCAGCTTTAACACGGAAAACCCGAAGTCGTGGCGAGCCATACGGAGACAGGTTCGATACGATATGTTCATCTCACTCTAGCTCAGGATACATTCGGATTAGAGTGCAAAGGACAGATATATCAGTGTAACGGGAATTATCAGTCTCTATTTATAATTGGAACGATGCGATACCGGACTTGGTAATAACAGGATTGCGAATGTGTCGCCTAGGTTACCGGTTGACTAATGACACAAAGCTTTTTGCCACTATATCAAAGGGCACACATTCTCAACAGCTGAGAGTATGGAATAAAAACTCTACTGTTATTTAAATTTCCATAGTTGTATGGAATACTTAATGATCAGAATTTGAATTAGTATGAATTTTGTGGTGTATAAAATAGTAATGAATCGAATGAACTCAGTTAGATGGTACAAAAAATAAAAACGATGTCACAATCCGTAAAGCAAATTGAAGCTAATAATGCGAAAACAAAGCTACTTATTAAGCGAACAACCAACAAGGAACAAATGAAAGTAAACTCAATGAGAACTAGCGAACACGAGAATCGGAGAATCGAAACCACGTGGCAAATGAAGGGGATAGTTGATACAATCGAATCCGACAACGGCACCGCGAAGCCGGAACTAAGAATAAACACCGAGCGGCGTACCGATCGAACAGTACTATAATAAAACTATAAAAAAGCAGAAATGTCAGTGAAAGTATAATGTTATACTGAAAGAAGTTAATAGATAGCTGTGTCCCCAAGGGATATGTATTTCAAATGGAGATGATTATTAGGTAACTATATATTATTACAGAACTTCACTTACATAGCCTAATACTGTGATTTAATTATATACATATCATGTAACGAAAAGAAAATAGTTTATTTTTAATTACTGCTACTTACTCATTTTTACTTCCAATTATGTCAGTAATCATAACTAACATATTGCTAACATCTTTTGTATGTTTAAATATTATCTTTATACTATCATATGTATGTACACCAAAAGTTCGAAAAAAAATAAAGAACAAAATAGCGCAAGCTTTAAAATTTTAATCCCCTTTATTAAAAGATTCTACATTCTACCATGTAATTTTTTTCAACTAACTTCCCAAAGGAAGAGAGTTATGTAGTTTTTCTGTATAACGTTTTTTTACACAACTTGTGTGTGACTGACAATGTGACTATGTAGTCCACGCCAAACTGCTAGTCCGCTCTGAATATAGAAATGAGTCGAGCCGAATAGCAAATTGTAGATATTAGCGGGACGAAGACAGCGCGGGACCCCTCCTGACACCCGTCCGCTGCCTGCTCTCGCCCACGGGTATATAGCTGCGTTAGTGTGCCCTTACGTTACGGAGTATCTGCTAACTAAACCTGCGCGCAACAACTTCAGAACGGACCTACAGTTTGGAGTAGATTATACCTACCTGTATCGGATCTCTCGACTAATGATTGAAATATAAAATTGGAACGGGTCGCCCTCATTCCGCACGCGTCTTAGCAAGTGGCCGGACGGCGGGTGGTGGTGCAAAAATAAATAATTTAAATATAGAACACGCATATCTTCCCCATTATTTATATCCATTCATGTAGTGATCGGTGTAGCCTAGTGGTTAAGAAACTCAGCCTCTCGATCGATGGGTCCGAGGTTCAAATCCCAGGCACACACCCCTGATTTTTTTTTTATATTATGTGCGTATTAAAAATTAATTATCACTTGCTTAAACGGTCAAGGAAAAGTCAGGAAACCTACATACCTGAGATTCATAAAAATATCTCAAAGGTATGTGAAGTCTATCAATACGCACTTGGCCAGCGCGGTGGACTATGGCCTAATCCATCTCATTCTGAGAGGAAACCCGTGCCCAGCAGTGGAACAGTAATGGGTTGATGATGATGATGATGTGGTGATCCCCTCGTGCCGGGGACGGAGTAATAACTACTTCACTACTCTCGTTCGCGTGGATTTTCTTTTAACAAAAGCGGTTCCGCTCTGTTAAATAAATTATTTTGTTAGCTTTCACTTCTTACTGAATGGAATTCGCTCAACGCTGTGAGAATATGACAGTAGCCTTGTTTCTAAATAGCAGTATAAAATAAGCTGGGTATTGCTCACAAATGTATTATCGCGATGAACATGGAACGATTTTTGACTCATATAATCTTCGTTTGTATTCAGACGAGACAAATATTTCATTCTAACCTTCGACAAAGGCATAGTTGGGCGGTGTGTCCGCGGAAGAATCTCGCCTAGTATTAAAATAAGACTATTACACTAATCTAAAATAAACACAACTAAAAGCAAACGACGCAAGGCCGGCGTCGTTAAACGGAGTACGTTTAACACTTTCACTACTGCGGAACTCCTTCTCGATGTAATTGGGAAAGTAATAATTCTTAAACATAAATTACTATTATTATTATTATATTATTTATATAGAAGTAACGAACACTCGCCCATGGACTACTGTAATCAACTCCAGATAAGATTAGATTCCTATCTGAGGTTGGCCACAGACTTGCCGCAACCCCGGAGGACTAATCTGGAATGCTTCGGAAAAGTATGTCTTCCTTATCACGCCGTTTAAACCGGAACACAGCAGCGCTTAACACTGCTGTTATTAGGCAGAAATAGGTCTGGCGGTGATGCCGCCGGAGTCAAACCACAAAGGGTTCCACCACCTTCAAACCAGATATTTATATGTTTAAGGTATTAGGTGAATACCTTAAACATAGGCGTGAATGTTCTCAGTAACTAAGTCTTTCGCATAAATTTTATATAACAAACGGTTTCAATGTAAACAAGAAATTTGTTTACCAAACAGGATAATTTTAGCGCCTTCAACAAAACTATGTATGTGATTATTTTTACGTTAGATGGGGTTTATTACCTTAAATGTTTAAATACAGTATAATACGAATGAGAAATGTATAGAAAACTTATTTAAAAAGCTTAATGGCCCAAGAGAAAAGCACAATGTAATAGTTTATTTTTCTTGACAGCTTAATTTAGTGTTTGCCTAAGTAGCTTTAATTTTCACTTTTAACGCCATTATAACAAGAAAGTAGTGAAAATGAAGGCGAATTAGTTGACATTAGCCTAAATCGAGATCGCCCACGCGAACCTTACGGTTTACTGAGAATTTGAAATTATGATTAATAAATAAATCATGAGAGTATTTATTTTGAGTAAATATTCAAGGAGAGCAAAGAAATTAAGCTAAATCTAGGGTATCGCATCTTCGACCCATTATTGGGTCCACCACGACCCACTGCTGGGCACGGGTCTCCTCTCAGAGTGAAAAGGGTTAGGCCATATTTCACCGCGCTGGCCGATTGCAAATTGTTATTCTTCACACATCTTCAAGATTTTTTTCCTAAATAACTCTTAGATGATTAAGTTTCCCTACAATGTTTTCTTTACCGTTACTAATTAATTTCTAATACGCACATAACTGGAATGAGTGGAATGAGCTTCCTCCCGAGGTATTCCCGGAGCGCTATGACAAGGGGCTCTTCAAAAAAGGTGCAAAAGGAGCTCTCGTTCAAAGCCGGCGATGCATTGGCGACTCCTCTGGTGTTACAAATGTCCATAGGCGACGTTAACTACTTTCCATCAGGTAGCACGTCTGCTTTATCGTCAGGTTCAAATATAAAAAAAACTCAAATATAAAAAAACTGAACTCAGAGATGCGTGAAAATTGAGATGCCTGATATTCGAACCTTGCCTTCCCCAGATGGAGTTTGAACCACTATGCTATCACTGATTTTAATTTAGCGTACAAAATACATATGCACATACTAATTATTAAATTTAATAAAAATATTTAAATTTAATAAATATAGTAATATCCTTGAGAATCGCTAATACCATAATAATTATTGAGCATAATAAATTATAATAACTACACACTAAAATCTACTGTATATATATATATAGTATATATCCACTTATATATCTACTTAATATCAGAAATATCTTCAAAAGCAACTCTATTATTTATTGCATAATACCATTGAGACTTTTGAACGAAGGCAAATAATAGTTGCAAGAATCCCAACCATAATTCCTATAAAACTTCACTGTTCCGATATCAGAAAATATTAATTCTATGAAATCTAGTATTCGGAAATTCAAGGAATCGCGTATAAATTTATTTTCGAACAATACATATTATTAGTGCAAAATGATTCTTTTTGCAATCACTTTGGAATTTTCCATTTTTTAAATGATACTAGTTATTGTACCAACGTATTCTATTTTAATAATAACCAGTAGAAATATTTTAGACATGACTTCGAACAATGACAATGTTTAGTAAGAAGTAATCGTCAAATGTCGATCTGTGATAAGAAAAACATTGGATAGATCGACTATTAATAACGAGCGTATAAAGTAATTGACAAAGTTCGATCTTTCTCAGACACAACATGGGATAGATTGATTATTATTACTAAAAACGGGGGATAAAGGTCATACCGCGAAAAACGATTAAGTTGGACGCTCTAAATACCGAATTAACAAAAGATCAAGATGCTAATGAAGCTATCAAAGACAATGGCAATTTGCATGATGAACGAGAGATAAATGTTGTTAATCTCGAATCTGATCGAGTACAGCAATCAATAAATCATAATATCGAACACGATGGTAATCTAGAAAGTGCGCTGGCAAGCCGGCTTCAAATGCCGCGGCAATTTATCATTGTTTTAGTGTTTCATTGTTTAAAAGTCACTTGGAAATTCTTTCATAACAATTTTGGCTAAGTAATTAATTATAGTCCGCGTCAAGCTTCTAGTCCGCTCTGAAGTTATTGCGAGCAGGTGTAGTCATATAATTTACTATGGCGACGCGATTCTTTTCTATATTCAAAGCGGACTAGGAGTTTTACGCGGACTATACCCATGTAATTTCTTTATAATATAGAAGTACCAAACGACCATGCAGTTTAACTGATAGTAAGAGGCTATTGCTGCTCGTAGAAAACTCTAATCAACCCCGATAAGATTAGATTTCTACCTGGCATCGATTACAGATGAATACTATAGCTACCCCTGATGACTAAGTTCAAGTTGAAACGCGTCAGTAGAGTATGTCTCCCTTACCACACCCTTCAAACCAGAACACAGCAGCACTTAACCAGTGCTATTTTTTTTTTTAAACAGAAATATATACGTTGCCGCCGGAGTACAAGTACAAAGAGACCAGTCACCTTCAACTTATATAATTTTAATATTTAATTAAAAGCATATTAAATTGAATATTAATTCCTATCCTTATTACCTGTCATCATTATTTCAATTATACTTATTTATTTAAGTATTACGTTGAGGTAATTTATTAAAATGATGACATCTATATTTAAATTGACTTAACTTCATTAATTCAATATAAAATTTCGAGAAGCATACAATTCGAATACCTTATGAAACATCAAACAAACTACTGATATTTATTTACAAACAGAGAATAACGAACTTGATATTTTCAACAATCATAACAATAATCATTACATATCTAGAAGGTGATAGAACCCTTTGTGATTCGACTCCGGCGGCACCACCGCTACACCTATTTCTGCCTAATAACATCAGTGTTACACGCTGCTGTGTTCCTTTTTGAAGGGTGTGGTAAGGGAGACAGACTTTTCCGAGGCGTTCCAGCTTAGTCCTCAGGGGTAGCGGCGCATCTGTGGCCGACTTCAGGTAGGAATATCTATCCTATCTGGGGTTGATTACAGTTGTACATGGGCGGCAGTAGTCACTTACCATCAGGTGGACTGCATGCTACATCTACTACTCCGATATTATAAAAATAATAAACAAATCGATTGCACTAATCTTGCGCACGACACCTATATGCGAAGTAGATATGAGATGATTCACTATCATCAAAGTTATCAACACAATAAACTTGTGATGATTACAAGTCGTACAAGTATATAAGCTTAGTACTAGCTCATGTACTTAATAGAAGATAATTATTGTATTAAACGCTAGGTGAATTTTTAAATTAAATTTTTATTCAAATTTAAGTAAATACTTTAGTCCACACCCAACTTATAATCTGTATTCAAGGAGGTAAGTATCCTTAAAAATAGTTATGATCCAAGCATTACCTTGATCAAAGATTTGATGGCACATTTTATTTATTCACTTGATGTATCTTGTATATCAGACGAGTACATTGATAAGACATACTCGACAAACTTAATGGATATAACTAATCCGTAATTGTGAATCTTTACTTCATAATATATGCAATTCATGGTGATACAATGTCATGATATGTGACTTCTTATAAATGAAGATGCTTAAATTAAAAACATCAAAGAAAAGACGTTTTGTAAGTTATTGTTAGTTATTTTTGTCTAATAACAGCAGTGTAAATCACTGCTGTGTTGCGCTGAAGAGTGTGATAAGGGAGACATACTTATCCGAGGTGTTCTAACTTAGCCTTCGAGGGTAGCAAATACATATTATGTGCCCCACCTCAAGTAGAAATGTCATCTAATGTGGTGTTGATGCGGATGTCTATGGGCGGTAGCAGGCAATTACCATCAGGTGAACCATGTTTGTATTATGATTGGGTTACGTTTTTACCCTTTAGGTACGGAACCCTATAAAATAGAGAAATTAGTTTCCTAGCGCAATATTAGACAATAAATCTTAAATTTTCAAGAGCGATCAAATCCCATTCATTCCTTCCGATCTACTTTAAATAACAAAAACCGAGAGTCTTTAACGAGTGCAACAAACACAACACCGATCTATAGTTGTTCGCTCTCATCAACCGTTTTCGGGTTTGGTAATCCGTAAGAGCATGCACCGGAGCCACCGGTCGCCGTGACCCACATACGGCGCGGCGCCCGCCATTTTGAATATTCAGTGCGCGCGCGTCGAGTTTGGTGGCACATTTCACATGATAGCGCTCTTATCGCGCGAACAACGTTGCCGAATCAATAGGACGTATTAACTGTTGTTCTTTTTTATGTAACTGGAGAAGCAACGGCGAAGTGTAAATTAAGTTACACTAATGCCGTTAGGCAAACTTAGATAGTTCTAATAAAGACGATTACAGATGTGTTACTGCACCCATGAGGACTATGTGGAAATGCCTCTTCCACCCCATAATATAAATTAGCAGTTCTAAATATACAGAAGACCTATCTGCAGTAGAACAAATATATGTTGCTACAATCCTGAGGACTAATTTGATGCGTCCCGTATAAACAAATCCACCATACTACGCAATTTAAATACTAGATTGCAATACATTAATGTAGGTAGAAATGGGTATGCCGCAGTCTAACTGACTCAGTGTTCTTGTTATAATGGTCTTAGGTAACTTAACTAGAGAATTATTGTTAAAAATAAAATTACTTAAAAATATAGCCTATAATTTAGACGAATACATGGGCACTTTATATGTGAAGCCGCGTATGGTGTCGGTTCGTAACGTGTAGGCGATACCAAAGAATGACATATATACACTCGAAAAACATTACCCTCCGCAATCAGACAAAAAATCAAAAACATTTCATTAAAAAAGGAACATATGTATTAGTAATAGGTATCGTTGAATTACCGTGCGTGACTCATGCCATGACCCCTTTTACTGAGACCTCCACGAAATAACGTGTTTCGGTTATCAGTTTGAAGTTATTTAGTTTAGTTACATTACATTTTAATAATGTACTAGATTACATTGAACCTTGGCACTGTATTATATACCTTTTGTTTATAAAAGTATAATTTATGTGTATTGAAAATAAATAAGTTGGAAAGTACGATAAGAAAAAGTAATTGAAATGGCAAATCCATTGAGTTGACTAACCTTCTCAGTAGAGATCGTGTTATCTGATAACAGTGTAAAAATGTAAGGCTATTTGCAATAAATAGAGAATTATGAAAACAGAAAACCTGACTGCTTAAAAATATAGCCTATGGCACAGCCGCAATTTATAGTCTGATTCATAATGAGATGTCCAAAATGTAAACAAACAAATGTCATTGTCAAAATTAACAAGAAACATAAACTTTAACAAACTCAACAAAAAACGAAAACTTTGCAATTATTCACAATTTAACAAACGCGCTATGAAAACGATAATACATTCGAGTTCAATTACAATCACGACAATGAATAACATCATCTACGAAACTTAAAAATGACGGCACAAGAAATGTTCTGGGTTCCGGTTGTGTTACCATTATCACATTTTAATTTTCTACCATGAACCTTGTCTTTTATTATTATTACTGTATGGAATGAAATTGAGGTAATATAAATATTAGAAAATGTGAATTGATCTTAATTTTTTTAGATTATTATTTTATTATTGTTGTATTAATTTAATAATGTCAAAAATAAGAAAATACCATTGAAATTTATTTTCTTGATAGGTCAACACCTTTGTTTACATTTTGGACACCTAATTATGAAACAGACTATAGACGAATGCAACGATAAGATGTCCAACACGTTAAAATTCTTCAAGCCCTTTGAACTGTCAGGCGTTTCTATGTATGATCCACATACCTACTACATACATACGCTCGAAAAAGATTACCCTCGGCATTCAGTTAAATATTTAAAAATAAATAACTCCTCAAACACTCTAATTACCAATCCAATCGAACACTTAAAAAGTTAAACCTATTGTTGCCCAAAAACATTGTAACTCATTACAAAACTACCACAAAAAACATTTCCTTATACGATTTCTCAAATTTAGTTCCTAGATCTTACAGAGCCAACGCTAATCTAGCTTGGTGGATTTCTAAAGAGGTTAATGCAACGTTTTTTGTTTCATTCGCTGCCATTCTGAGTACTGTTACTTTAATCTTAACCTTACGAGAAATCAGAAATCTATAGAGAATAGTTGATGCACGGTTTGTCTTAAGGGATTTTGGCGTTTTTATTTAAATAAAAAGCGTCGGCATTTTCTGAATTAAGAGCTTAAATGCTTATTACCTACCTACTGTTTCTTTCTTAAAGGTATCAAGACCCTATACTTTTAACAAGATTTTCTTATTGTCTTTTATATTTTCTACTATCGAATGGTCGTTTTTAAGTTTTTAAAATCTAAATAAAAAATAACGTAAATGATTTTTTTACTATGTATTAAAATTTGATATAAATTATAATATTATCATCAACATTTATAACGTTATCATTTATTAAAATTACGCAAAATGATGAATATTTCCATACCAATAATTGTCATATTCAACACAAACATTTAAAAACCATACATTACGAGTATGTATATTCCTATCAATGTAAAGTTTCTTAGCTGACCTTAAAATAATTCAATTAACTGGCAACCGATGCAAGATCACTTAATTTGCAATTCGTCTAATAATAACACGATCTTAGATAATGTATTCGTGTAGACACTATTCAATGTAGCCATTAGACATTAATGTGGATAATATATCAAGAACATAATACAGTAGAAACTAAGTAATTATGACCAGGGCCGGATTCGAGGGAGGGCAGGAAAAGCTAAGGCAAGAGAGGGGCCCCCACAGTAGAGAAAAAATGTAAACAAATTCTGATATCAGGAACTTTTTTACTTTGAAACAATATTTTTTCGCATTTTTACAGATAACCCTTACATACATTAATTAGAAATTTTGTAATTAACATAATTTTATTCCTAGATATTTTTTGTAAGACAGAAAAAAAATTCTTTTAATTCCGAAAATAATTAGGGGCCTCGCACCCTCGTTGTCCCAGGGCCACACCCCCAAGTCCAGCCCTGTACAAGAGTACACGACAAACGCCTAACAAATCAACATAAACGTAAATCTTTGGCCCAGGTACCAGTGTCACCTTCGTCAGTTGGTTCGTGAAAATAGAGCGAGATGCTATTATTAGATCCATAGGGTGCGTGTGAAATAGAAATGGCACGTGGGCGTGGCACGCACGACCATTAATCTCTTTTTTTTAAAAGATCGCCAGCTGTCGGTAGCACATCATCATATTAAAGTCAATTGATTTAAGCAAAGGTCTTTGCGTATTTTTTCTGGGAAGCCTGCGATACAGAAATCTAAATATCTAAATCAGATAATAAAATCTAAATGATCACAATAAACATTGACGTTGTTCGACAAAATCCAAAGAATCTAATAATTAATTTCCTACTAGATAATATAGATTTAGTTCTGTATAAGTATGTATTAAATTAACACATTATTCAGAGTTAATAAAGAAAGGTTGGACAAAGTGTTTAGACATTTAGGAGCCCTTTCTGTACCTTCATAATTCTGTGACCCGAGCGCTGGAATGCGCGACAGACAATACATAGTATATGACTGGTTTTAAATTTAACATTGCATTAATTACATTCACCAAAACAAACTACAAATTACAATAATCATCAATCAGAACGAATAACTTTTTCAGCCAACGAAAACTACAAACGCAAAAGTGCATCTGAGACACTTCTATCCATCACCCAGTCTATGGGCGTGCGAGCGAGACGCTCATATCCTCCGTCTCGCTCTACATGCGCACGAGTGGGTGTAGCCGTAGGAACGCCGAGTGCCATCTAATTGTTTCTCAGGCTAATAACTTTGTTTACCGCCCGTACGAAAACAAGTGTCCGTGTTGCCGGCGCGGCGTGTGTTGGTGTAACTGTTATTGTATTGTAATGGGGGTAATGATTTATGTTATTTTTAAGCGGAATGTCATTTGAATTTTCCGTTACTGACTGCTGGGCACGGGTCTCATCTTGAAATCCATAGGATTCTGGAGGAATCAACGCCACATCTATTTCTATCTAATAACACCAGTGTTAAGCGCGGCTGTGTTGTGCTTTGAAGGATGTGGTAAAGGCAACATACTCCACCATACATACGATCCAACTAACTCTCGAAGAGTTTTAACGTACATGTAGCCGACTCAGGTCAGACCAATGCTATCTAAGGTTGATTACAGACGTCCATAGGCGGCAGTAGCCACTTATCATCCCGTGGACTACAAACAAACAACAAACAATACCATTTCAATTAACGTAAAGTTATCAAGACAGAACAACAAACAACAACAACCACAACAAATACCGTTTAAGAAGCATACAACATGGTGTTTACGTTCCAACTATGAAATGAGTACTTCTAGCACGCTCGCTCGAGGACCTCACTTGGGTCTAGTGTTGCCATATCTCCCCTTCGTTTAATGGATACTCCTATTTCTTGCAATATATCTGACTTTTTAATTTTACAGGACTTTTTATCTTGTACAGGACTAAGACTTTATTCGCTAACACAATGAATTAAAGTCCAGACAACTTAATTTATTATGGGTGTTGTTAATAATCAATCTATCCAGTATTTTGCCCAAAAATACCTGACTTCATTAAGATTGTGCACATTCTCATTGGAGCTGCGCATTTTAGTAAGCTTTAAAATGAACTAAATTTATGCAAAACAAATTAATCAATAAACAGAATAAACAACATTACACATCCATCCATTTATTATAAAACATTCAATCTCTTTTTCATACGAAACTAATCCTTTCGGTGCTTACATCCCGATTTCCCCTAATCCGCACTGCATATAAATCAAATGTGGCAACACCGGTCGGAATGTCGCAGGTTATTTGCCGTACGAGAGTTAACGCTAACCCTATCTACATAGCAAATACCATGCTGTGCCACTATACCCGGCAATTGCCTCGGTGCGTACGTCGGATTCCTTACTACAAACCGGAATAATACCACGCGATACCAAGTTAATTCAGATTTAGTGAATAAGCGTACAAATACTGAAAAACCTAAGTCGAGTGAGGTGATCGTCGTAACATACACGTTTACTTATGTATGATATATGATACTCGTTTGCTAAAGGAAGTGGTGAGTATTATTAGAAGACATAAGAGACAACAGATCTAAGATAGCAAGTCGTCAACCTATTATTGTCCCACTTCTGGATACGGATCTCCTCTCAGAATAAAAAGAATTAGGCTATAGTCCACCGCAATAGCCAAGTGCGTATTGGTAGACTTCCTGCGGATTTCAATACAGATTTCCTCACGTTTTCCTTCGCAGTTAAACCAAAAAAATTCGTAGGTTGTAGGTTTGATTAAGACAATGATATATGAATATTGAATATACCTTTAAAAGTGAACACTTTAACGTAACAAAGAAAACTACACTAACTAACTAAAATAAAACTTAGATATCAACTCTGCAAGGAGAAAATAATTAAACAATTGTACTATCATCATAAGTACGTAGTGCAGATATAATAATTACATCTACCAACCCAATAATAACCCAGTAGCACTGAGGAGCGTGCAAAATCACAAAACCGTATCACAATGGTGGGAAACGCGAGAACTGTGAACCAACCTCCATAGACACTTAACCAACCACCATCGTAAGTGGGCCATGCTGCCGTTGAAAAGTAGGTGACGACACGCACTGCACCAGCTTATCGTGAGACTCATAGAGGAAATCCTTACTAATATTATAAATCTGAAAGTAACTCTGTCTGTCTGGTTGTCTTTTCTTCACGCCTAAACCACTGAACCGATTTTAATCAAATTTTGTACAAAGATAGTCTGAGACCCGAGAAAGGACATACGAGAGTTTTTGTCCCTGAAGTCCCACGGGAAGTAGGGTTGGCGATCTAAGATCGTTTAATCGGAGAATCGATCTTTTGGACCAAAAACATCGATTATTTTAATCGATATTAGTAAGAATTGAATCATAAACTATGTATTTGATCAAGTGATGATCTTTCCCGGGCGAAGCCGCGGGCAAATACTAGTAAATAATATAATATACTTCAAATATGTGTTGGAATTTCTTAAAATTTTAAAAATTGCTAGCACTAATTTATTTTGACTGGGAAGGTACCACCGACACACCTTTTTCTGGCGTGAAGCAGGAATTACGTTTTATTATACAATAAATTGACATAGGTATCTTAGACTTCTAGAGGAGATCAATCTTCTCTTAGAATGAGAGGTATTTAGTCCACCGTGTGGTTCAAGTGCGAATTGGTAAGCTTGACACACTTTTGATAAAAAAAAAACTAATTTTCAGGTGTGTAAATTTCCTCATGATTACTTTCCTTCATCGTTTAAGCAAGTGATAATAAATTTCTAACACGCGCATATCTTTGAAAAATCAGACGTGGGACTAGACACTGAGACCTGCGATTGCGTGGCAGAGTTTCAGTCACTACACTTTTAGCACCTTTAGCTCACATACGGATTAACTAGCCTCCATAAACCTTAATAAAATGTGATTACCTACTCTCATAGTACCGTAGGTTATGTTTTAAGAGAACTTTAAACAACCATGAAATAAAGATTAGCCGTTTCGTGTTCAAGCCACATAAGAACTCGTCTTAAACGAATCTGAACTCTCGTATGCTGTGATAAAATCCATTTACAGGTCAAAGAACGTACTATGGGACTAGATGAATAACGTTTGCTGTGCAAAGCTAAACTGTATCACGTTGTAATAAAGATTAGTATGTTTGTGGAGTTAACATAGGTTATACATGGACTAACCATTTTTATACATACAAAACGGGACATCTTTGCTATATAGGCAATTTAGGCTGTCTTATTCGTGTATCAAATGATGATATATGAAACATTTCATTTGTTTCCTATATTGATTAGTAATTATTTTAAATAAATATAGAACTCTCAACAAGATTTGTTGTTATGACCTAATATTAAGATTAAGAAATAATCGAAAGCCTTAAACGTAGGATGAGCTTTTCTTCTGTCGAATAGTCCACCGGGGGCTTAAGTAGCGCAATGATGCCTCGAAGCAGTATTCATCAACTATTTTTATACCTATTAACCATCGCTATTTACATAAAACGGGTCATTTTCGCATCCCCAAATATTCTTTGGGGACACCGGGCCACAACAGCCGAAAACAGGACTATCCCGTTCAAAACGGGACGCATGGTCACATCGCGTACAGGAGACATAGCGGTCAACGACGCTGTCTGCTTGTTTATAATGCATTCCATACACATTTGTCATATAGATACATCGGAAAAACATACCCACCGTATGTATTATGTATCCGGTCGGCGGGAATAATTGAATTTATCGTGTCTAGGACCTCTTAAACTTAGATGTAAACAGTGATAATGTTTTCTAATAATATAGAGGTAACAAACGAACATGCAGTCCACCTGGTAAATGGCTACTGCTGACCATAGACATCTGTAACTAAGATAAGATTAGTTTCCTACCTTTGGTCGGCCACAGATGCTAGCGGCGCCCCTAAGCACTAGCTTGGACCACCTCGGAAAGGTATGTCTGTCTCCCTTACCGCAACCTTCACATCATAACACATCATAACAGCGCTTAACACTGTTATTAGACAGAAATAGGTGCGGCGGTGGAGCCTCCAGACTCGAACCACAGAGCATTCTCCCATCTTCAAATACCATGTAATTGTAGCCCGTTACAATTTTCAAACCGTATTAATGTCAATACGTATGACAACAACGTTGAAGCATGTGGGGAATCTGGTCGTCCGCACACAAAACAAACGTTGTGAATCGCCAACACAATGTGGCAAATATGGCAACACTTATCTGAACACATTGAGAAATTAAATGTATGTAAACATTTAGGAGTTACAGCGTAGTGGTTGAAACTCGTCCTTTGAATTGGGGAAGTCCGAAGTTCAAATTTCAGACCTTTTATTTTTCTAATTTATTTTATATTTATTTATTTATATACAAATTTGTGTACACAGAACATGACAAAGAAATAGAGCATTAAAAAGAAATGTAGTACAAAGGACTACTTATTCCAACCTGGAATTTCTTCCAGCAGCCCCTATGGTCAGAAAAATTGTATGAAAGGCAAATAAAGTGTGCACAAAATAGATAGGTAGGAGAGATATTATATACATATACATATATACAATTATATACACATAATATATACAATAATTTATACATATGACAATATATACATACAAATATATGCTTAATTATGACAGTGATAAGTAGTGCTCTTTTACTCTTCTTTTGAACAAAGAAATACTGTTGGAAAGACGAATATGGGGCGGTAGTGAATTCCATAGTCTAACTGCATGAACGGAAAAGGAGCGGGAGTAGAAATAAGTTTTGTGAGAAGGATAATTAAGAAGGGATTTCAGATGAGATCTACAAGGTGCCAGAGAAGGCCGTGTATATGAAAAACGGTGTTTCAGATAGGAGGGAGAGGATGGACTTTTCAGGATATTATAAAGGAGACAGAGGATACGAGTATTCCTACGAAAACGGATTGGGAGCCACTTGAGATCCTTGCGAAAATGGGAAACGCTATCGAACTTTCTTAAACCAAAGATGAATCTAATGCACAGATTTTTGCCATATTTACTTGTTATTAAAATTTTATTATCACTTGCTACGTGTATAAAGGGTGAAGGAACAATCGTGAGGAAACCTCTGGAGGTTTCCTCACGGCCTGGGCCTAATCGTAAAAAAGTTATTAAAAGCGTGTTAATTATGAAGTCCACAATAAGGAGAAAATCATTAGGCAAAGGATATTTCTGACATAGCGCTAAAATATCAGGCTGAAGGGGCTGATAGGATGCTCTATGGTGACATTGCTCGGAGGTCAAAAAAAATTTGTGTGTGAAGTCTACCAATTCGCTGTTGGCCAGCGAATAGAGGACAAGATTAAAATACTAATGACTGGAGATGCGCCGAATAGTGGTTTCACCGAATAACCGAATAATATTCGGTTTAACCTTTACTTGTGTTGACTTGAGGTATCAAAATAAATGTTGTGATTTGAAGTTTAATCGCTTTATTTTATTAGCTTTATTTAACACTTTCTTCATAGGATTTGAGTTTCACTTGTAATATAACATAAATCTTACATAAAAAGTTTTGTGTTTTAGTCCTGTACCATGTCGTGTACACAAGAAAATAGAAATACTCGAACCGAATATATTCGGCACCAAAACCGAATAATTCGGCCGAATACAAATAGCAAAAAATATGCCGAATACGCCGTATACCGAATACCAAAGGAATATTCGGCGCATCTCTACTAATGACAATACAAGAACGTTTTAAAAGCTTAAAATGCTAGTAAGTAAGTCAACACTTATCTAACAGTACCTACAGCACGACCTACATTATACTTTACCTACATCGAAACATATAATAAAATATTATAAAGAGGAAAACTTTGTTTGTTTGGTTGTAATGAATAAGCTCAAAAACTACTAAACCGATTTTAAAAATTCTCTCACCATTCGAAAGCTACATTATCTACGAGTAACATATGCTAATTTTATATGAAATATATTTGATAAATAGATTTTGAGGCGGTACAAACTTTGCCGGGTCAGCTAGTCGTAATATATATAAAAAAAAGAATAAATCGCTTAGAATTAGAAAATGGAACGCCGCCGATTGGAAGCGCCAGCCATTTTGAAACCGAGCGCCGTTTCAAAATTTCCTATTCGTATCGTTGAACGCGGCAACGTCGCACCGGTCGCTACGAAATCAGCTGACAGCTACACGTGCTGTCCGCCGTACAAATATTGTGATATAGGCTTTGTTTGACAAAAACACAGTTATAGCCTAGTGGTTGAAACTTGGCTATCGATCGAGTGGTCCGAGGTTCGAATCCCAGACACGTCAGATACATTCTGATTTTTCAATGAATTATAAAAACCTGCGTGCCTAAAAGATCTCAAAAAACGGTTTTCAAAAGTATGTGAAGTTTACCAATACGTACTTGGCCAGCGGATCGTAAACATATCTCACGAGTCTTCTTCTGAGAGTGAGAAAGTTTTAAGCCCATTATTGATAAATCAATCTATCTAATTCTTTGTCTACCAAAGATTGATATTTGACAATTTCTTCGTTCTAGACATTGTCAAATTTCGATCCTTCGAAGATAAAAATTGGACAGATTGATTATTTATTACGGATGTAAACATTCGCGATCATTTATATTAGTAACCATAGCATCACCAGGTAACCAAATCCACTATGCCACCGAACCAAGACATCCATGCGTAGTGGAATGTGCGAGGGAAAGAAAAAAAAAGAAACCGATCAGTCAGCTGTTCTCTGCGATGAATGAAACCCGAGCCGGGGTGAAAGTCAGCTGGTGGAGTCGATCGGTAATGAGGATTTTATAGATATAAATATTTCGGATCTGAATACGGATCTATTAAAAAATATATCGGTTTCGGTTACGGTTACGGATATGGAATTATTTCGGATTATTTGGATAATTTCTCTTACGAGATTTTTAAGGAATCGTTAATAAGAAAATAAAAATAGGTAATGATTTGATTTTATTTGTAAAGCTTCCTACTAACTTGCTCGGTCGCTTTTCATGATAGTGTGTCATTTAAGCTCCGCCTTCTCCGAATTTATTCAAAACTTTTATATCGTATTCGGTTACGGTTTCCGATATATTTATATTTCGGATATCCGATAGTTTCGGCTACGGTTACGGAGCTCCATAACATCCCTAATCGGTATGAGTCTTGGTTGATGTAAACGTAACGTGTTTGTTGTTGGGTAGCAACATAGGGTTTTTAACAATTGTTCTTTCCACATGGTTACATGAACAACAGCAGTTGAGGTAGAACGCTCTGTGGTTCGACTATGAAGGCACCACCGCCACGCCCATCTCTTCTACTTGTAAAGTTCCAAAATAATTCTGCTAAACATGATTTAATACCAATTGCATTCCAAAATGACAACTTTATGCATTATCGCGAGAATACGGCGCAAGAAACTCTTCAATAATATTTACATCGTATTTCCTACGGCTACAAAGTAAATAAATACCTCTTATTTACTATTAAGCAAGTGTACACGTATTTTTGTGGCTGTTGACTTCTTAAGTGGCATAATATTTGTTTTGTATATTTTGCTTACGATTACTTACAAATGCCTTCGACTTCGCTCACATTTAAAGATGTAAACTTTTTTTTTAATTTTCGCGTAGAGAGTTCCCCTCATACTTTTAAAACAAAAAAAAAACAGTTTAAATAATTGTCATAGTCTTCTCTATCTTTAAAATGCAATCAAAATCGATACAATTGTTTAAATAGCAAAATTAAATTAAATTGCTTATTTTCTTTTTACAATAAAAAAAATGTGTTTTTTGATCATTTAAATAAAAAAGATGTTTAGGCAATGTCCGGATAGCCTTACAAAACAAAAGTCTGTTCACAAACAGACAAATCAGATTTTATTTATTAATATAATTACTATTGATGAATATCAATTGCTATAAAGATAATTTTGCAATGTTACAAGGGGATTTCCCGAAGAAAAACACAGCAGATAGTAGTTGTTTGTCTGTAAATCCCCTGATAGCTCTCGTTAATGGAAAGTGGGGATTACAAGTTCACATAGTTTCAATGAAGGAAGTACATATTTACTTAATTGCTCGTTGATAACATCACTATCATACGATCTAGAAATTTCTAAATACCAATCGTTCTCACGTTTCGTCCATTTAAAGAATCAATTCCACATGAACATGTTTTTGGCATAACAACAGTATTTCAGTATAACGATCCTCTTGATTTTGGGTCTCACAAAACTTATGAAGTCGAATCATCAAATCAATATCGCTTCCTAGTCGACTTACTTACTTATCTTAACGATAAAGAAACATAAAATAGTTTGTAGTTTCTTTCGCCCATCAGTATGTTTTACAGGATTATTATTGGAAAGTATAAAACCGAACTGCCGTCAAATTTCACTTAAAAATGTAGGATTTAAAACGTGAACCTCGAACATGTCTTAAAATAATATAGGGCAGAAGCTGCGCGGTTAAGACAATATAAAATATGATATTACAAACATATTTTTATTATCATTTATCCTTAATTCAAGAAAAGATAACCAAAGCTTTGAGTGACATACAACAAGGAACAATAATTTAATTAAAGATAATGAATTCATTAAGAAGTGCACATAATGAAACACATTAAAATACGTTTGATGCATAACATAATAAAATTAAAACCTTGGTCAACAATAATCTTTGGCAACAGGCAAGTGTATAACCTTCACGGGTTTATATTCGAGATAATGTGAAGAATCGCTTCGAACAAAACAAAACCTTTTATCGGAACGTACAACAAGAACAGGGTAATAAACTAAGAGATGATAAAAGATAAAAAGGTCGTATTTGGCAACATTGTGAATTTGTGATGTAGTATTTGTCGTACTAAACTTTCTTACATAGCATCGAAAGTCACTAGAATATGATTTGTAGGTAAAATAGTGAAACCTCATGAGATCTCTCAAATAACATATTAAGATTTTTTCCTTCAAAATTTATTTTAATCATTCCCTAAACTATAATTTTAACGCTAAGATGCTCTCAATCTTCTAAAACTATCACAAGATTCTAAAAAAATCTTTTAATTTCAATAAATCAACTCAACTATACATAATCCTTCGTGTATAAACAACACTACAGAAACATAAGCACGACCAACATGAGAATGAAATGAGACAACTAATCAACAACAAAAACTAATCTACACATGAAAAGGAAACACAAGCAAATGTTACTCACGATGTCGTGACCCTGACTCCCGCTGCGGACAACCTCGGGCGCCATGTACTCGATGGTGCCGCAGAAGCTGTACGCGCGACTCTCGCCGCCGCAGAACTCCTTGGAGAGACCAAAGTCCGTCAACACGATATGACCCTCAGCGTCCAGGAGGATGTTCTCCAGCTTGATGTCGCGGTAGATGATCCCGAGCTGCGGATAGATGGTTGCATTTTAGGAAGGTTAAATTATAATAAATAATGGTAACCTAGTGATTTAAAATTGCAGCTCTCCCGATGAGGTAAATCCTCAACTTATGTTTCAACTTATGCACGTAACACCAATTTCTCGAAATTACTATAATATTTTTTATAATATTGTAAAGGTGATAGAACTTTCTGTGTTTCGAGACTAGCGGCACCACCAGCACACCTGTTTCTGCCTGATATATAAATTATATTTAAGCTAGTATAACAGCAGTGTTAAGTGCTGCTGTGTTCTGGTTTGAAGCGTATGGTAAAGTGCGTCTCCCATACTTTTCTGAGGCGTTCCAGCTTAATCCTCAGGGGTGGCGGCGCATCTGTGGCCGACATCAAGTAAGAATCTAATCTTATCTGGGGTTGATTACAGATGTGGATGCACGTATGCTACTTCTATATTAGATAAAAAAAAATCCTAAGGCGAAGAAAAATATTGCGACAAATCCTACATACTCCACTAATCTACCAATCCACACTTCACCAGCATGGATGGATCATGCTCTCAAGTCCTCATTCTAAGAATCATGCGTAGTAAGACAGCAATCAGTTGTTCGTATAGTTTCCATTGTCAACTAGTTAAGACTGGTTTCAGGTTACATCAATCAAATAGATCCTATGCTAATCCGCGACTATGAATATCATTAGTCTCATTACTTATTATGTGGATGTATTGTAAGTATACTTCATTTCATAGTAAAGAGAATTGAATTGAAATGTGATTGTGACTATTGAGACTAAAATGCCTCATATTTCACGTTCACATTTGTTATTTTTGATAACCTTTTAGAAAGAGCTTAATTTGCATTGTCATGTTATGCACTACCAATACATTTTTTCTTCTTTTAACCAAACAATTACCCATTGATATCACCAAATTACTGTTTGCAAACAGTTTTGCTTCTAGTCGCTTTTATAAGTAAAATTGTTTTAATCCTACAAAATCATCTAATCTCTCTGTACTCGTTACCACACCCGATGCAGTATCAAGCTACACACATGAACATTGTAGATACATTGTAAAATATCTTACACGTGTCAATACAAAATCAAGAACAGCAAAAGTCAACAGTCAATCCAACACCAATCAGTTCAAAATGTAGATTCCACCTGCAGAGCACTTCAGGTGAAATTGCTTACAAAGAGTTACCAAAAGTAAACTTCGTTATAACACTGCGGCATTCGCCCTTGGCTCCAAGCCACGGATCAAAAGTATTATCTGCCTCAGATGTTTATACATTACGGCTACGGAAGACCAAATATGTATTCTTCATAGTTTTATCGACGGCTGAAGCTGATGAGTCATATTAGAACCTTCTGAGATAATATATATCTCCCATGTACAATGTTTATCGTCAATATGAGTATATATTACTTGATATATGAGATCTACTCGGTTGTCTGCCTGATTACGAAATTACGGCCATTTTCTTAGCTCGGATGTTTATGTAGACAATACCAAACTAAAATGAGTCATCATTTCACCCCTTCTATTTCTTTCTGTTTTATCGGGCCTACAAGGGTTAACCCTGAAAATTGCGTTCGGTTTATCAAGATATTCAGAGTAATTCATATCAAAATGACAAATATAAATTCACTTATTTAACGAAAGAATTTTTGAATACAAACGTAACACAATTTGGAACCAACAGAGAAGTTTCTGTAAAGATCAGTTTAATACAAATAACAATAAGGATAAAGGAAATCAATCATTCAATAAATCTCACCTTATGCAATTGCTCTAGAGCCAATATGATCTCCGCGATGTATATCCTGACTTCGTTCTCGTGGAAATGTTCCCTTTGGTATAGATGGGTGAACAGCTCTCCGCCGGCCACGTAATCTGGAGGAAAATACTGTTATTAGTTAAGGTATTTCAGGTTATTTGACAAGGATAGCCGTGATGTTGTGGATAGAAACTGGGCCTGCCAAACATCTTTGTCTAGTCATATACGAGTATGTGTTAGAAGTTAATGATCACTTAGGTAAATGTTGAAGGAAAACAACGCGAGAAAGCCTGCATGCCTGAGTTTTTTTTAATTCAAAGATATGTGAAGTTCAGTAAAAAGTATCAGACTTTTCAAATGTTTTTAGTGATGTAATAAAAAATAGTCAGTCAGAGCTATCTTATAAGGAAATATCATTACACATGTAATATTAATTAAAAAACCTTCCAAATCTGACTCGCCTAACTCAGATCGTGACCATGTGTTTATAAGTGAAAGTTGGCAAATTAAAGAGAATTAATTAAGCGATACGGTTCACGAAGCATCTAATGTACAGTGACAAGTAAATTTGAATTAGTCCATTCGCATCGTCGTTGAGATTTCAATAAATTATGTATTAAACTCCGTTGGAGCGTATAGACTTCCTGCAAAGATTATGTTTGATAAAGAATTAACATAACGTAATGGTTTCCAAGACAACTTCACCATATGGATACACTTTGGTTATGATTTATTAGAGAATTGTATTATCGAAGGGATAAGAGTTGCTGGAACTAGAGGTGTATTTAATAAAACTATTAAAACGACAGCAGTGGTAGAAACTTAATAATTCTTAACATATACATGTGTACCGTCAACTATTTGATGCAAATTAAGAATATAGGAATGTTTATAGTCCATTACTTGACTCTCATAAGAGTCTAGCAATAACACTAGCGTAAATAACACGAACATTCTAAATTCCCACACGGCACTACGCTAACCTGTTGATGGGTACCCTTGCACGACGCTTGTGTAAGAAATTAAGAAATTGTTCACGGCACATCGTTTTGAAGGTCCAAATGTTATTATTGCTGAATATGGAACAAATTCACACCGGCCGTATGAATTACAGAGATCTGAGATCTGGGTCGAAACATCTAAGTGAGTCTTTGACCTAGATAGACGGCCGCCGGCCCACGGCAATAAAAGTAAAATACGAGAGATGAATACTATGAGACTGCTTCGAGACAATCCGTTGACGTGTTTTTGAGAATATATTTTTGAAAAATGATGAAGCGTGGGGACACGTTACGGAGGACAAGCCAAGACTGTTCGCTGATTGCAGAGGCGTCGCAAGTTTTTGGAATATATCATAACTGGTATTATGACAATATCTGTAGTTCATAAAATCATAAGTTATTCTTAATTTTTATTGTTTGCATCGCGAGAGTTTTTAAGAATATTTTATTCCTTGTTCGTTTACATTTGTTATCTTAGTTTTAACAAAAAAAGAAACTTTTTGATTTCGACAAATATTGTTAAAAACAATTTTTTATCTCTAGTATCCAGTAGATATTTCCTTATACAACCGTTTCCCGCATCTAACTTTACCACTTCACAAGTTAATATTTCTAGTACTAAAAATATGACATTCAGTATGCCTTCCGAGAATTCCACATCTCCTAACCTTTACTGTTATCTGTTGAATGACAGTGCGAACAGGTTTCAATGGTATATTGCAACCGTGTACAACGGTATTGCAATTATCTATTGCTGCTTTGGCAATTATGAAAGTGTTTTCTATACTGGCATGAATGGGTTTGCTATGTCTCTTTGGCTCAATGTCATTTGTTTAAATCAGGTCAAGATATTTGATTGCTGCTTTCAAATCTAACTTATCTAAACTTGTTTCTATAGTATTGTCGAGACTTTTTTTTAAATTACCAAGTGTCTAATATTTTTTTTAATGCAGCTACATTAGCCTAAGAATAAACCACAATACTTTCCAGAAGGCCAGCGTTAAGAATAGTAACGTCAGAGCTTTGAAACTTATCAATGGAAATCGATGTAAATTGTGTATAATAAGGTTATCCAAGCACTATCTTGATCATCAAAACTGGCCCTGATTTTTTTGCAACATCGGTCCACTAGGCAATCACGTTTCACGACGGGATAGTGTGTCCATTGAAAGACTTGTAGTGCAAGGCAAAATCGAGGGTACCAGACCTCGAGGCAGATCACCTATGCGATGGACTGTCAAGATCAAGACTATGGTGAACGCCGCACTACATGAATGTACCAGGAAGGCGGCGACATGAAACGAGTGGCGGCGTCTTGTTAAGCGTGCCACTAAGACCAAATAATGACCACGACCGCTCTGACAAGAGTGTAACGCTTAAGAAGAAGTCTAGTTTGTTGTTTGAATACATTTTCGATGCATAATTTATTTGGCAATATAAGTGGAAAATGTCACACGATATAATATAAAGCTGTTTGCCTATTGGCTACTATCGCCTGAGTAAAATTTTCCTAGGTTACCTACTTGTCGCTAACTTACTGGTTAGTCGCTTAAGCCGCTGCCACTCGGGCGTCCAATTTGTTAGAACGACTATGTTCAGCATGTTTTATCTTATTCATATACATATATACATAAAGCTTATAAAACGTCTCAGGGCTATTTTTGACAATCTCTAACAACTACATAATCGCTAAAGCGACCAGGCGGTCAGACGAGACTCAAAACAACTGAATACACAGCGGCATAACAGTTATGTGTCCCTGACCTAGCGTTTCCCAATACATAATCCATGAGCCAACTCATCTATCGTCGGCTAACTTTGCCTTCGGAAAAATTGAAATAAACGTATCAGTCTACAGTTTATATCATAAGAGGTAATAAAAGAGGCAAACAGTATGTGTGATCTTTTTGAGTCATGGTTGATACTCGGTCTCTGAGGACATTAGAGGGTTCGAGGTTCAAATCCCAAGTACCACGGAATTTCAAAATAAGTAAAAGAAATTTATCGCATATAACGGTGCCGGAAAACATAGTAAGGAAACCTATATTTCTGAGCTACCTTAAAAAACCTTCTCAGAAGCGTGCGAAGTCTACCAATTCGGACTTGGACAGCACGGTGAACAAATGCTTAACCCTTTTTCACTCTGAAAGGAGAGCCGTACATTGCAATGGGCAATATAGACAATGACGCATTAATTTTGGGCCACGCTGCATGACATATAACCGACCAGTACAGAAGAATGTCAAAGGGTTCCGGTCTTGATCCAAGGTTAACCGGTCTAAATGAAGAATTACTTGTCTTTAGGGTCTGGGTGTTGCGAGCCTATAACGTAGACAATTACGTCTGTATGTGAGTTATGAGTGTAGGTGTTCATTTACTTAAAGATCACTTTCGTAACTCTTCTTTCACTTCTTAGAACGGTATTACCTACGCAGATCTTACAAAATCATTTAGGATCGCACGATGCCTACCGTATCTACGACTAGTCACGATGGGATGCGACCATGACCTAGGGGCACAACATAAATTATTTATCAGCTTCGCTGTTTGTTCGATGCGTATCGTATCTTAGATTGTGAGTATTGTCTCTACGAAGAAATTTTAAAGGTATGTGCGATCTTTTTGCATTTTGTCGTTATACATTTTTGGAGCGTTTGGGAAAGATGACAGTGATTTTTTACAAAGCGACATCTACAATCGATATCATGAAGTCGCCAAGTAAATATAGCAAGTTTTGCGGAAAAGGGCACCAACAAATTTATTTTCATTATTTTATTTTTAGGTATGATATGAACCGATACAATACTTTTGTAATAATTTCATATATGGCGCCTGTGAACATTGATATACGCACTATTTTACTTGTTTATTAAATACAGCAAAGTAGTATAAAATCTTATGTGCCTAACTGCGTAAATACATACTTTATTATATGATTGAAGGACCAAGGGAACATGGAGTCCACCTGATAATAAGTGGTAATTGCTACTCATGGAAATATCACATCACATCAAGTTTTAAGGTGGTAGAACCCTTTGTGGTTCGACTCCGGCGGCACCACCGCCACACCTAATTCTACCTAATAACAGCAGTGTTAGGCGCTGCTGTGTTCCGGTTTGAAGGGTGTGGTAAAGGGAGACAGACTTTTCCGAGGCGTTCCAGCTTAGTCCTCAGGGGTAGCGGCGCATCTGTGGCCGAACTCAGGTAGGAATATCTAATCCTATCTGGGGTTGATTACAGATGTCCATGGGCGGAGTAGCCACTTACCATCAGGTGGACTGCATACTCGTCTGCTACTCCTATATTATAAAAAAAAATGAAACCAACTCCATATAGAAAAGAGTTTCTACCTGAAGCCGATCACAGATGCTCTACCAACTTGCCACCCTTGATGGCTAACATGGTCGCTGCAATTCATACGGGCACATAAGACTGAGTGCTTCAGTACCTCTGGGTCTTGCACCACACCCACAACAGGAAACACTAGTGTAGGGCGTAGAAAGCGTTTGTTTACGATTAAAATCTACGGCTTAAACCACTTATCTCCTGCAACTGTCGCGAAACGCATTATGCAAAAGTTGAATTTCAAGTTGCACAGTACCTACTAATGGGACGAGTTTATTATTAGTCGTGAGATTATCTTTGTGAAAATAATACGACTGCTTTCTCAAGAAAAGAACTTTGTTTTATATTCTGAAGGGTCAGGTTCATAAGGGCAAGGAAAAAGGTTTTTTAAGATTGCCATCAATTTTTTTATTGTTCCACTGTTGGGTACAATTCTCTCAGAATTAGAAGGAAGGTCACAGTGCAGCAACGCTGGCTCTTTGCGGATTTAAAAAAATCTATTAAAGTAAGAGTTTTTAGACAATTTGGCAGCATTCTAGCAGCGAGAACCTTACGGTTGAAACACGGCCTCGATCGAGGGGTCAAAGGTTCGTATCCTAGGCACTAGTTATTTTCATAAAACCACGACCTAATCCATCTTATCCTGCGAGAAGACCCATGCCTGTGGAACAGTAATGGGTTGAACCCGAATACAAAAACGATCAAGATATTAGATTATTTTATTTGATTTTATTAGATTAGAACAAAATGTACATTTCCCACAGGAAACAGTTTTTCCGGCCTACGTTTCACCACTATCTTTAGTGTCAAGGTTTTACAAACTGCGTATCGAACTATCGAAACGTGCGTAAGCGTTGCGTTGCCAAATTAGTCAATTAATACGTATAACCCATTAATAATTCAGTAAATAGAGGCGTGATTGGCTTCAGCGTGCCGTGGGTAAAGTGAGCCAAGGGCGCCGCTAAGTGGGGCCTCGGTGTAGCTCTGTTAGGCAATACCTGGCTGCCTAACTGCCTAGACGGCAATTTTTTTTAGATTTTTTACAGATTGATTTAAAATTAAAGTATCAAACGAGCATACATTGATGGTAAGTGATCACTGCCGTGCATGGATATTTATAATCAACCCCCGATAAGATTAGACTTCTACCTGAGGTCGGCATAGATGCAATGCTACCCTTGAGGATTAAGTTGGAACACCTCAGATATATCTGTTTTACCACACCCTTCAAACCAGAACACAACAGCGCTTGACATCATTATAAATGGGCAGAAATAAATGTTACGGTGATGCCTATAGAATCGAACCACAAAGGGTTTCTATCACGTCCATATTACCACATCCTTTTAACCGAAACACAGCAGCGTCTACTATTATTAGCTAGAAATAGATGTGGCGATGGTGCTACCGGAGTCGAACCACAGAGGGTTTTATCACCTAAAAATTTGTTAGCTAATGTTCCCATATTTATCAATTAATACTCCAAGTCAACCCATTAATAAACAATTAAATAAAGGCATGATTGGATTCAGCGTGCCGTGGGTAAAGTGAGCCAAGGGCGCCGCTAAGTGGGGCCTCGGTGCGCCACTGTTAGGCAATGCCTGCCTGCCTAGGCGTTGGTTTTTGGATAAAGAAAATCATATTTTCGACGGTTACTGCAAGACATTTATTGCAAAGAATCATAAAGTAGGTTCTATCAATGACTTTTAAGAAAATATTTATTTCTTAAAGTAATAAATAAGTTATGTTAACATAGGGAAATTAATACAACTAAAAGTAATTAATAGTTCAGTATTTTTTGCAGTCACTTACGCCTATTATTACTAATCAATCCATCCGATGTTTTCCTAAAAAGATTGAAATTTAACAATTTCTAGTAGGCAGGTACTCTGTCCCTGTAGTCTCGGGACTAGAATAGGGCTACGGTATCCCCTGCCTGTCGTATGAGGCGACTAAAAGGGGTTCTGGGGTTGCGGGCGGCAAGAGTGGGAGCTCGAACCGTCCAGCAAGTAACCCCGGGAAGGACGACGGACGGACCTTTTGAAAGTTTCCCCCTCGTAAACAAAAAAAAATAAAAATAGGCAGGCACTCTCAAATTCCGATTTATGATAGACGAAGCGTAGCATAATATGTATGTACTTATTGTCTCATTCTTTGGCACGCCTTGGAAACTAAACGAATTACAGGATTTGAACAAAGTGTCCTTTGATTCATCTAAACCGCGGAAGTGACCATAGGCTATATTTTTAAGCATTCAGCGATTCTCTTTTTGTACTAATTCTCTAGTTAGGTTACTCATTGCGTAAGACAACAGAACAAAAATATTTAACTTATTAAAACTAAATAAAAGTTCCGTCGTCGCCTTGACCCACCGGCGTATTAAAGTTTTCCTTCCCCCGGCGTATTGTTTGTCGCGGTTGCACGTGTAGTCGGGAGCGCGTGCAAGGTATAACATTACAGCGATACGCTGCTAGGAATCACCGTCTTTATATGTGATTACGATATCACTGCCTTTTATTAAGTTCTTATTAAGGACTTCTGAATATGCTTCTGGGTAGTGGTAGAACACTCAGTGGTGCGACATTGGCAGCACTACCGTCACATCTATTTCTGTCTGATAATAGTGCTAAGCGCTGCTGTGTTACGCTTTGAAGAGTGTGATAATGGAGAAATATTTATCTGAAGCCTTCGAACTTAGTTCTCGGAGTAGCGGCCTATCTGTGGCCGACCTCAGGTAAACATCTAATTTTATCTGGTGTTGATTCCAGATGATCAAAGTTCCGTCGTCGCCTTGACCCACCGGCGTTAAACTTTTCCTTCCCCCGGCGTATTGTTTGTCGCGGTTGCACGTGGAGACGGGAGCGCGTGCAAGGTATAACATTACAGCGATACGCTGCTAGGAATCACGACTTTATAGATTAAGAAATAACCGCCTATAACCATGATGATAAAACAATTTGATTAAATTTTTCACTGCTCTATAAAAGAACATCGAGACAAATATTTGAAATGCAGAAACTGATTTGGATAAGTCATGGACGGAAGCGAAATTAATAAACCGTATAATTTCAGCAAATAATAAAATATACCCCACGTGATTCCCACAAATTAGACGAATCCAAAACTATATGACATGTTAAAATCTGTCAAGCGTGCCAAAGAATACGCTCCAAAATATTACCCTTCACGTTCGGATAAAAATTACCCCGGTAAAAGTAACTTTAAAAATAGCCCTTATCGCTCATTACCCGCGCCTTGCACCGAACCCCGGACCCCGAGTGGTTGGGAAACACTCAAACGAACAATCCGGCGCGGCGCGGATGCATTAAGCTCTACTTGCTTTGTACTCGTCTCTATTACGCATTGTTTGAATCGTTGACGAACTAACATTATAGAGCCCTAGTGTTTTGTGTTATTAATACTTTGTCTATCCAAATTTTCCCTTTTAAAAATCAATATTTCCAAAATGCCACGACTTGTAGGTAGGTACAACAGGTCCCATACAAAAATGTTAGATGACCTTTGTTATATGTTAAGGAGTCTATTTACTTAATTCGTCTATGATTCTCAATACTGTTATTACAATCGTCAGTGGCTACTTATATTCAACTAAACTTGTTATTGTTATCAACAGGTCTAGTATTGATCAGCTTTGATAAATATTTATCGAAACAGGAGTGAACTTAATTCTGATCTGAATGATTGAATGTGGTAATTTTTGAATTTTCATTTTTATCTTTGTCTATGTTAACATACTTTACTGTACCTAATTACACATCTCCATAGCCGACAATCACCTCTTAACGATATTTATTTAGACAGTTTCTGCATCTGTCTCACCATAACATAGACAAATAAACGGACATAGAATTATGACACCGCAGTCGTCACGACAGTTCAGTGGAACGCCTCCAGAACAACGACAGGATACTGTGACAATTAGCGCGCTGTGAGACTAACTCGACTAAACCGACATAGATGGATTCAATCTAGTGGACTCTTGTATTTGCATCATTATAACATAGGGAACCAACACTATAACATAAGGTGACGCTGTGACACCGCAGTCGTCACGACAGATCAGTGGAACGCCTTCAGAGCACAACGACAGGATATTGTGACAATTAGCGCGCAGTGACACGATCTCGACTAAACCGACATAGATGGATTTAATCTAGTGGAGTCTTGTATTTGCATCATTATAACATAGGGAACCAACACTATAACATAAGGTGACGCTGTGACACCGCAGTCGTCACGACAGATCAGTGGAACGCCTCCAGAGCACAGAACAGGATACTGTGACAATTAGCGCGCTGTGACACGATCTCGACTAAACCGACATAGATGGATTCAATCTAGTGGACTCTTGTATTTGCATCATTATAACATAGGGAACCAACACTATAACATAAGGTGACGCTGTGACACCGCAGTCGTCACGACAGATCAGTGGAACGCCTTCAGAGCACAACGACAGGATATTGTGACAATTAGCGCGCAGTGACACGATCTCGACTAAACCGACATAGATGGATTTAATCTAGTGGAGTCTTGTATTTGCATCATTATAACATAGGGAACCAACACTATAACATAAGGTGACGCTGTGACACCGCAGTCGTCACGACAGATCAGTGGAACGCCTCCAGAGCACAGAACAGGATACTGTGACAATTAGCGCGCTGTGACACGAACTCGACTAAACCGACATAGTTGGATTTAATCTAGTGGAATCTTGATTATGTTTAACTGTTTAACTAACTCGGGGAATGGTGGAGAAATGGCGTAAGGTTTAATGTATGGATTGAGTAAACACCACGATTTTTTTTTTTTATGAAAAACAAATAACAAATAACGTGCTGTTCACATAATTGCAAATGGCCACTGATGTCCATGGAGATGTGTAAACAATATAAATGAAATTCTACCTATGATAAATATGAAATGGGGCTCTTCAGAAAAGGTGCAAAACGAGCTCTCATACAAGGCCGGCTCTGGTGTTGCAAATTCCATAGGCGGCGTTGACTTCTTTCCATCAGGTAGCATCTGCCTAATCGTTAGATTAAGTATATAAAAAAAATCTATCGTAGAGGTATTAAACGAGGATACAGTCAACCTGATGGTTAACAGTCGCTGTCGCTTACACATCTGAGGCCAACTTTGTATAGAATTGAACTTCTACCTGTACTAGGTGCATTACCACTTCTCAGGATTGAGATGGTCGGTTCATATTATGTCAGTTAGTCGACATTCACATTCTTCCACCGAAACACAAGAATTACTTCACCCCACGTGTAGATGTGGCGATGGTACCTTCCCGGTCAAACTACCCTGATTCTACCATCTTTCCTTATTACCACTTTTTAACATGAAATACAAAAAATTGGCTATACTAATTTCAACATATTACAATGTACGATTTTAACTTAATACATTAACTAAATAATAGAAAAATAATTTCGTTATGCTCTCTAAACACTCGCGGTAGATTCGCGCTAAACAAATATTCGACTGCAACCACAAAGTTAGCATTGTGACTGCAAAATTGTTTTTTGTGTGAGAAAATGAATTGTTTGCCGCGCTACTCGGGGTTTCGGTTCCCATGTGTGGATGGAGTGCGCGCGCGAATTGTTTGCGTTGAATGGTGTATGTGATCAGAGATAATATGAGGTACGCTTCCACTACCCTTCAACCCTATTACTAGGTTATGTCTTTTATTTAAGTTTTTTTACTTTTAAATTAAATTTAAATGTTTCATATAAATATGTGTACCTTATCACATACATTTATAGGATTTTATGTAGCAACACACACATAAATACGGTAGAAGAACACCCAGACCCAGAACTAAGAGAGCAGCATGCCAACTATTTCGAGACAAAACTTTTTATTCAGAAACGACGTATAAAACATTATTTCTACAGGAATAGTACCTAGAATGGAATCCTTGTATCGAAGAAAATACAAAAATCCCAGAATATTAAAAACGCTTAAATTTATCCTACAGCTGACGAGAATCCAATCCGGAACCATGCATAAGAGACATTGTATGTTGATCGTTGCGCCATACGGATCGCCGAAAGTATATTTATTATCAAATCAAATCATTTATTTTGATTAATATATGTAAATACAGTTGTTATATCCTCAAAATTGTCCTCTATATTCCACCTCGGCATACCTCTATGCAATTTTTTTTATCTTATCTTATCTTAGGTTCTTTGTAAAAAAAAACCTAAAAAGTATATACACGTACTTCATATTTATTAAGACCCAAATATTACCCCAAAAACCTCAACGATGAATCAGTACGAAACTCAAAGTGGAACACAAATCTATTGAACTATAATCAGTGACTTACCAATTTATATACTGACGCAAATAAGGTCCACATTGCAACTATAGAATAAAAATTAGCCAACAATACAAACGTATATCCGATATACGTATACAACTAGGGTTGCCAACATTTGTTTGAATTATTTAAAAAATATCTGGTGTGGAGTACGTAGTGGATCACAACGAATTGTAAAAATATTCTGCACACTTGATCGATATGAGATATGATATAAGAAAACTCAAATAAGACAAATAACGTCTTCTACACTTTAGCCCCGTAAGATATTTAGGATAAAGAAATAAGAAATAAGTGTGAAAAATAAACGATGTTTCTCTACAACAAGTGTTTATTATGTTTAAAATTAAAATTAAAACTAATTTTAAAAACCTGTCTAATTAATAAAAATACATATTTTCGCATACTAAAACATTTTTAACGGAACATAGTACTACATATACAATACTAAATATAAAATATTCTAGTATTTAGTATCTAAATATTATAGTAGGTAACCCTACACAGATCGTCCGAAATAAGCAATCTCGTTTCACCAAAGCTTGTTGCCGATTGCAATCGGTAGAACCGTTCGTGAACGATGAACATAGCTCGTTCTAGTATGGAATTAGTGAGACTGCACAATAGAGCTCAGTTTCGATGCCGAGGAGCAAAGTGTGTGAACTGCGACCGGTAATGCACAATGTCAAATGAATTAGGACTTACGTAGACGTAGAAATGTGTAGACTCCGACGGCTGCTAACCTTTTTATGTATTACGTTTAAGTAGCAGTCTATGTTATGGCAACTGTTTATTGCTGCTCATTGACATGTGTGATCGATCAAAATAAGATTGAAATTCTGATTGAGGTAGGTCATAGATTCTCTAGAGGGTAAAAATGAAATGCCTCAAATATAAAACCCTTAAACCAGTTTTTTTTTTTTTTTTTTTTTTTTTATAATAATATAAGAGTAGCAGACGAGCATGCAGTCCACCTGATGGTAAGTGGCTACTGCCGCCCATGGACATCTGTAATCAACCCCAGATAGGATTAGATATTCCTACCTGAGGTCGGCCACAGATGCGCCGCTACCCCTGAGGACTAAGCTGGAACGCCTCGGAAAAGTCTGTCTCCCTTACCACACCCTTCAAACCGGAACACAGCAGCGCTTAACACTACTGTTATTAGGTTGAAATAGGTGTGGCGGTGGTGCCGCCGGAGTCGAACCACAAAGGGTTCTACCACCTTCAGATCTCAGCTTCGTTGGATACTGATGGTTTCCTTTCTTTCTTATACCATCATCACTATTAGGATTAGTCGAACCAATTTTCCCTAAGGATTTCAAAATCAAATAACCCGTAATTATAAGCAGAAATATCTACAACATGATTACTGCTGAATTATTCAATACTCACTCAAGAATCCATTCAATAGTATATGGTTTTAAAATAATATCCTGAAACTAAATCCTTGTCGTAAACCAAACATATTAACCCAAAAAAAACCATAATAAGGTCAAACAAAATACGCTCCATTAATTATAACAATTCTCAAAATTCCACTAATCTCCAAACCAATTCCTACACGCTAATTCACAGAACATGAACATAGAGAAATGACCCTAATCGCTATGGAGATAAACATCGAATCGGTGCACAATAGCCGGCGTTTTGCGCAACCACCGCCGCCCCCTTGACCCAGTTTGCTTGAACTAGAATCGAACGCGGTACCCTCGTTGTCGGGCTTGGTGGGGGATTATTTTTTCATGGTGGTATGAATTTTGGCGATTGAAATTTAATTGAGTGTATTATTTCCATAGATCTAGGGGAGCACTAACAAGTAGTTACTATTTTTTTTATACTCCTAAGATCTGATCAGAACACGACCTTCTAACACACAGAAAATATCCGGTAAGTAACTCAAAAGAAAAGTGCTCGTTCGGGAACCGGCCGTAAATACGTATTATTATACTAGCAGTACCCGCGCCTTGGGCCGTTTTTTATTCAATTATAATAAAATATAACCTATGGCACTCCTGAATAATGTAGCTTTCTGATTGTGAATAATTTTCAAGATTGGTTCAGTATTTCCGAACTACACCTCTTTATAATATTAGTATAGAAGTATAGATTACTACTTTTGCCTGCGGCTTCGCCCGCGTTAAAAAGAAAATAATATAACATACTAACATACATAAAACTGAAAATTCATACCTTCAACTTTGCTAAAGATCATCACTTGATCAAATGCATAGTTTACGATTCAATCCTTATCGATTAAAATAATCGATTTTTTGGGTCCAAAAGATCGATTCTCCAATTAATCGATCTTAGATCGCCATCCCTAGTTACCGTGGGATTTCCGGGATATAAATTATCCTATGTCCTTTCTCGGGTCTCAGACTATCTTTGTATAAAATGTCATTAAAATCGGTTCAGTGGTTTAGGCGTGAAGAAGAGACAACCAGACAGACAGACAGACAGAGTTACTTTCGGATTTATAATATTAGTAAGGAAGTAAGGATACGTTAAATAATTATACCAAATACTTTAGCAGTAAACAGCCAGCCAGTCATTTCCCTATAAAGTTTTTTCTCAAAGCTTTTTATTGTCATACGCAAGATTATATCTACATACATCGTTTAAATGTCGGTTTGGCCGGGATCGTACCCGGACCTATTAGCATGTAAGATCGAAATAGTAAACGCAGCAAAATCAACACGAGTCGTCAAGTTAACAAATTTCAATAACCTTTAAACCTAATTAACATAACGATTAGTTTATAAATGGCCCGTCAAAATATCAATAGCTAATCAGATTTAAACATTAAGTTAATGTTCTCGGTATTTATTTAAACACATTAAGTGTTAACCTCAACATTTACGTTTTAGTAACTTTTTTAATAACAAGGTGAACATTTTTTAATGTTTACATATATCACGATCCTGACCTACGATCTATGTATGTAAAGATACAACTATACGTATAGTATGATATGTTATATACAACTTTATATTTAATGCAAAAGACGCTTTTTACACTCACAGCCCCACACTAGGATGGACACACATACCGACGAATACACAAACACCCAGACCCAGAACAGAAATCTAAATTCATCATTCAGATATCTGTCTGGCCGGGGATCGAACCCGCGACCCTCTGCGCGTCAGACCGCTATGGTGACCGCTCTGCCACACGGGTCAAATAATAATTTGTTGATGGATATTTTAATATACGGATATGGTACCACGTAAACTAAATAATAGGTAGGAACCAGTATGGTTCTTAAATTCCAGGCTAAACGGAATGCAGATTTTTAAACCTGACACAGTGCCACGTGGAACTGTCTTCCACGGAATTCTAATGATCAAAGCTTAATAGTTTGTAATACAAAAAAATAATGAACATTGCTATTCTCTCTCGCTCTTTATAAACGTGAAACATATAGAAACTTGAATGCCATACATAATTTAAACAATCTAAGACTATCGTTCCGTATTACAAAAATCCTAGGTTGTGTGCTATTAGAATCTAATTAGGGTACTCACCGAGTATTAGGTGTAGTTTGGAGTCTGTTTGGAAGGCGTAGTGCAAGGTGACTAGGAACGGACAGGCCCGCACCGCCTCTAGGACCTGTTGGAAAACAAATCCATTAAAAAACAATATCATAAAAGAAAACCGTTAATTTTATGTATTTTTCAATCCTCATGATAGTTTTGGTATTTGGTCATAGTGACACGATGTATATGTTACGGTATGATATTTTTTAAATAATATAAGAACAGCAGATGAACATGCAGTTCACCTGGTAGGAAGTGGCTACTGCCGCCCATAATCAACCCCAGATAGGATTTGATTTTCCTACCTCAGGTCGGCCACAGATGCGCCGCTACTCCTGAGGCCTAAGCTGGAACGCTTCGGAATAATATGTATCGCTTACCACACCCTTCAAACCAGAACACAGCAGCGTTTAACACTGCTGTTATGAGGCAGAAATAACGAACCACAAAGAGTTCCACCACTTCAACCTCAAATACTTATCCGAGGCTTTCCAATTTAGTTACCAGGGATAGCAAATCCGTTGCCAACCTCAAGTAAGAGGCGAATCTTATCGTGGCAGTAGCCACTTACAATCAGGTGGACTGCATGTTTGTCTGGTACTCCTATATTATAAAAAAAAATGCTCATTCATATGAACCCACCTGTCTCTCCGTCCTCGTGTGTTCGGCGGTCTTCAGCTTCTGCACTATAGACGCCTTCTTGAGGACCTTCATGGCGTACAACTTGCCCTCGTCGACGCCACATCTTTTTTTAACTAGAAACACCTTGCCGTAAGCTGGAACAATAGAGACAATTCGTTAATATTATGTAAAAGTATAAGTTACTTTACAACTAGCAATAAATATTGAAAAAATGCTTAAAAATAAGCTATGGTCACTCCTATAATTTAAAGGAATTCAACGACACCTCTCATGTTCAAATACAAATACAAACATACAAATAAGAGACATACATAGATACATAGGCTGGAAAAACATTACCCTCTGCTACCGGGTAAAAAATTGGCGAATTTCATTTGTGCCATATGCGATTATTCGAGATATGTCAGAAACATTGATTATTTATTTGATTTGATTTGATTTCATGAAACACTTTCGGTACGGTTAACAGTTTCATTGGATGTCTAATGTCTTAGTAAGTCTATGGTTGACAGGCACGAAGTATGACTCAGATGTTTGTGAGTAAGACGGTGGTTCTTCCGTAGAACAATCTGATGAGCCATATATTGGTTTGTTAGATGCTTTTCTATGTAATGAAACAGTAAACGAACTTTCAACCCCTGAGCTAATAAGCTCCAATATTCCGATCGATATTTCAAATAGCTCCAAATATGCTGAACTTATATTTAGCTTCAATTTCTATTTAGAACATTCTATTCGAAAATTAACATTATATATTAAATCGATTATTAGCACCTACAGTGTAACATACGTCTTAATAAATAGTCAATCTAGCCAAGATTTTGTATTTACTGAAGATAACCGAAGATTTTGTATACCAAAGGTGAAAATTTGAATAATTCTAGTAGACAGTAATTGTTAAAATTCTATTATTCGTAGGCAAAAATGTTGCAAAAATGAAGCAAAAAATTACATCTGTAATCAACCTCAGATAATATTGGAGTCCTACCTGAGATCGGCCACAGATGCTTTGCTTCTCCTGAGGACTAAGTTGGATCGGCTATCATAAGTACTTACCCTTACCACATCTTATAACGTGGACCCCATGTCCCCACTTTCATTACATAAAAAAAAATCGCTCAAGACTTTTGACCCCACGCGACAAGTACACCGTAAACACATTATAGTTATTTTTTTCGGGACCTCATTTTAATAGCCCCGAGGTTTCTGCCGCCGGATGTATCGGGTTACCGTCCCATACTGCAGCTGTCCTGTAAGGTGCGGCTTAGATTCTAATTTATGTAGACTGGGGGATTAAGGGCCAGTTTAAATGACAAATAAGCTACCTCTTTATTGTGTATCGAATACAGAGATCAATTGTTAAGTACTACAAAAAGAATAGAAGAAGGAAAATGGAAGAGTACATGAACCAACAAATATTAAAATGTATTTATTCAGTCATTAAGAAAGAGATTCGATCTTTGGTATACGTATATATTTGTATAGATTGATTTGAAGGTGTTAGAACCCTTTGTGGTTCGACTCCGGCGGCACCACCGCCACACCTATGTCTACATAATAACAGCAGTGTTAGGCGCTGCTGTGTTCCGGTTTGGAGGGTGTGGTAAGATAGACAGACTTTTCCGAGGCGTTCCAGCTTAGTCCTCAGGGGTAGCGGCGCATCTGTGGCCGACCTCAGGTAGGAATATCTAATCCTATCTGGGGTTGATTACAGATGTCCATGGGCGGCAGTAGCCACTTACCATCAGGTGGACAGCATGATCGTCTGCTACTCTTATATTATAAAAAAAAAAACAAAATTAACGGGCGTCAAACGATAAACATTTGTGAATCCACTAAAAAGTAAACAAATATTAAGTGAAACACCTATGTTAATGTCATATAGTTTATTTTGCTACTTCGTCATAAACGTACTTGCGAAACAGTAATAGGCTAAGATTCTCCACATTAAAAAAAAGACTACAAAGAAACTAGTTAAAAAATATTTTGAGTATGCCACGCTGTCATTACCAAATCTGCGACTAGATTTAATGCGAGATTTTTTTAGTTTGTTAACCGTACATACAAATAGTTAGGATTATATTCATTGGTCGTTGAACTTCCGATCCTTATCAGTTGCGTTGCGGAGATTATTGGCGCCCGCTTTTTTATCTGTGCTATTTTCTACCTGTACCGTCTTAACAGGTACGTTGGAATACATTGCAATTATTAAATTTTGAAGGTGGTAGAACCCTTTGTGGTTCGAGTCCGGCGGCACCACCGCCACACCTATTTCTACCTAATAACAGCAGTGTTAGGCGCTGCTGTGTTCTGGTTTGAAGGGTGTGGTAAGGGAGACAGACTTTTCCGAGGCGTTCCAGCTTAGTCCTCAGGGGTAGCGGCGCATCTGTGGCCGACCTCAGAAAGGAATATCTAATCCTATCTGGGGTTGATTAAAGATGTCCACGGGCGGCAGTAGCCACTTACCATCAGGTGGATTGCATGCTCGTCTGCTACTCCTATATTATAAAAAAACAAAAATATTGTAGAACCCTTCTCGGTTTGACTCATGTCACCACTTGTTTTTGCTTTAGGGTTCGTACACAAAACTGCGATGCGACGTCGCATCGCAAAAATCTGCGAGCTCCCTCGACGCATCGCAAGAACTTGCGAATTGATTCGCATCGCACAGTGGTTGTTGTTGTTCGTCACCCTGAGAGACGCTACGCCGCACGATATCGCATCGCAGCAATTCGCATCGCAATTTTCTGCGTTGCGAATTCGCATCGCGTCGCATCGCAGTTTTGTGTTCGAGCCCTCATAACAGCTGAGTTAAGCGCATAGCGCTGCTGTGTCCTGATTTGAAAGGTGTGATGATGACGAGCCACTTACATGAGGCGTTGCGACTTAATAAAACTAACCTTACCTGCCATATTTAGCAATGTCTAAAAGGAAGAAATTGTTGATCTTTGGTAGGCTAAGCATTGGATAGATTATTAATAACGAACGTGAATCTTTAGTTTTATCAGGGGCATCTGCGTCCGAATTTTTATCCAATTTTCTATGACAGCAATACATACATTGATCGGACTGCATACTCTTTTCCAAATTCATTATAAACAACTGACTTCATTGCGAAAACAGAATTGTTTTTTGCACGACTAATCGTACAGATGATCTGACAAGGACGAGCATTGAACTTGAGACATCACGTGAATGAACAAAATGGCGGTATGCGTCTAACGATTGTGCCATGTTTTCGAGATTCCGCCTACACATAACCCTAAGAATTTCAGATGAACCTACGATTAGAGCAACGTTAACTAGAGAATTATTACGAAAACAAAAAAGACTGATTAATACCTTCAGTTACTCTTACAATTTAGGCGAAACCTACGGCATCTCATATGTTGTACCTATAGTTCCGTGACAAGAATAGGGATACAGTATCCCCTGCCTGGTTGCGAGTTAGTGCGGTAGGAGTCCCATAACCCTGTGTCTCTCCCACGACATTTGGTACGTTTTGAAGGTTTCCCCCCTCGTGAACAAAAAAAATATCATATGTAGAAATCCGTCTAGCCGTTTCGAATGCAAGGCGTGCCAAACACAAATATACTTCTATACATACATACAGGCACGATAAACATTACTCTCCGCAGTCAGGTAAAAATAAGAACTAAAATTAGTTATCAATTCTCGCAGTATCAGTATGTAAAGCTATTCATATATACAGACATACCAAGAATACCCGCAGACGGCGCCAGCACTACACTGTCATTAATTTGTGAATAAAGCGTGTAGTAATGATTTTTTATACGCAATTAATTTGGAATATGAAATCTTAAAATTTAGTATGTACCAAATCTTTAGCGATATTTTTGTATTGTCTGAATTTTACGCTGGCAGCTGCACACGCATACGATACACATTCATTTCAACAAGACACTTGTTTTGATGTTGATTTTCTAAATAAAATGTAGCATCCTCAAAGATGCTTTCATAATAAGCCCGAACAAATAGACAGACAAACATTTTGAAAATCGTGTAAGTGGTTATTTCCGATCTTTTGGTACCTTTCTAGAAAATCTTAAAGATGCAAGTTCGTTTAAAAATTCATTATCAAATTAAAAATAAACACATTGGAACTCAACGTCTCCTAACATAATGAGTGGCAACCCATCGCCGTCGTTGAAACACGAATTTTTGAGTGCCAAATTGATAATATGCTAATCATGCTTGCCCGTGGGGCGTTGACACCGCGACGGAACAATGCAAAGGAAGTACGTCTACTTGCTATTATTTCATGAAGCCCTGGTATTTCGTATTCAAATTTATTCGCTTAAAATTTGTTTTTTAATTTGATTCCATGGGAATGGGCCTCCCATTGCACCTTATATTGACCCTTGACCGTTAAAAATGTATTAAAAATATTTTTTTTAATCTAGTCGGGTTTTATTGTAAGGTGCTATTACCGTATTTGAAGGTAAGTGTTTATTTGTAAGACTAAAACATCATAACCTGTTTTCTTATAATTCGATTAGACCATACGGTATATGTAGACAAGACATCAAAGATATTTGGCAGAACAAATTTTGCCGAGACTGTTTGGAACAAGTCTACATACACGAAATTCGTAGTTTCGTATAATTTTTGGTGATGTTAGCTTTGTACGATGTACCTAGTTGTTTCAACGGATAGTTTATGAAACTTCGTTGCAAAGTAAACAAACACGAAGACAACACATTTGTGGAGGCAGATAGACACTATTGTAGTAATAACTTTCGCTTAGTAACAAACACCGGAGTTATGTCAGTCTGTGGAGTTACAGCAGACGACCATAAAACTTTATCGCACACTACTTACTAAACATAGATACCAACATGCTATTTCTGCTTTGTAACCTTTACAGCTTGATTTATTTGTCTTTGCTGGGGAATTTTTAATTTAAGTTTCCTTTACAGGTTACACTATCATAATTAAATAAAATAATGAAAAGAAAAAAGTATCTTTTAGCTCTTATCATATATAATTAATGTATCAAAATAGGCCTCTATGTTTAAAAAATAATCCAAATCAAATGATCGCTCACATTTATTTACAAAAATAATAAACAAATAAATCTAGTTGTAAAAGGTAAGTAACGTGCTTTTCGTGATCTTTTTTAATTATTCGTTAATTTCGGATAACATTTGATGTCACACATAAATAATCATGTGATTCCAAATACGGTCCGCTAGTATTCAGTATTCACACATAACAACAAAGCTAAGCCCGCCGCGGCAGCGTGGCCAGGTGGTAACTTTTTTCACCCACCGCTGGGCAGATGTTCTCTCGGGGTTGTTTACCTCGCGGTTGTATGGATTTCGCCGTGACATTGAGTTAGAGGGCGTAGGATTTTTTTCCTGTGTATTGCTTATTATTTTTGGTCATTTTTTGATATCCAATTAATTTACATTGAAATATGTAATTAAAGTCTTGATTAATTTTTGTGAAGGACATAAATATGCTTTGCCAAGATGTAAAAAGTTATTTATATTTATGCCTTCATTTGCGCGATTTAAAAAAGAAACTAAGTCGATAAGACTCATGGACGAATATAGAGCACATTTACCATTGACAAATTAAAAAAAATACGTTTACCGCAATTTACAACATTGGACATGAACACCGGGCAATGATAATTAGGGCTAAATGGGCTATCTTTTATCTTTTTCTACATGAGAAATCTCAAAGACCCACTGCCCTAACAAAACTCATATTATTGTCAAAACGCGACGTGATTCCTGCAGAGCCCAATGCCCTTGCGTAGTCTCAAGTTCGAGTACACGTAGGTCTATGTCCTTCGGTGCGTAAGGGCGTTCCTCTGAGAAGTTTGTACTTGAAAGGTCGCGTCTAATATCTATTGTTCTAGGTCAGATCTACAGGTGGAAAAAGTAATTCTTAATAATTGAGTACTATTCTTTGCGAATAAATAAAATTTTAGTGTGTCGGGAATATTACATAGGGACTTAGTCCTCCGGAGGACGTTGCGAATTACCAGTTCAGACAAAGTGATAAAAAAGCTGTCTTTATTTAAATAAATCTGTTTAAACAGATGTTGTAATAAATTTCAAACCGTAACGTCACGTTACTTTGAGTACTTCATAAAAAATTCGTAAGTATGTCTAGAATTTTAAAGATAGCTAAAAAAAATTGAGCAATCTGGCATTCCGTTACTTGTTACAAATCTGAAGGGATTTTTATATGTGTTCATTTTTGAAAGTGCGACTCAAATAAAAAAAAATAAAAAAAGAAAATTTTAGGAAATATAACTAACTTCGAACGTTGACGAGTTGTTGAGAATGCCATATCGTTGGATAGTGGACCTCCAATGTAATCAGAGTATAAACTAACAGTACAAGAGAATGAGAGCAATGGGCCCAACGTCGGCAAGTTCAACAGTTCAACGTTAAAAGGGTCCATGTCCTTTCGTTTTACGAGGGCGTCAATCCTAACTGGATTAGATATATCTCCGTCATGCCGTCCGTATGTACACGGAGGCTGTGTTTATTAAAGTCAGTCAACTGTTGTACCATTCAAAATATTTGTCATATTTCATGGTAATGATTATACTAAATGCCTAAATAATAAATGTATATTTAAAAAAGTTTTTGAAATAAGCTTTTTAATAACATCATTTTGTTTTTATATGCCTTTCAGAAAACTCCTTCAATTACTACCTACATGATTTAAAGGTGAGATAACCCTTTTTGGTTTGATTCTGGAGACACCATCTATTATTTACAGCCGTGTTAAGTACTGCATTATTCTGGTTTGAAGGGTTTGGTAAGAGTGACATACGTATCCGAGACGTAACAACTTAATCCTAAGGGGTAGCAATAACCTATGGCCGAGCTCAGGTAGGAATCTTATCTGGGATTGAGCAAAAGAATTCATGAGCGTCAGAGGCCACACTCACCATTAGATGGATTGTTTTCTTGTTTTGCTACTTCTATATTATAAAAGAGACTAAGAGCCTAATTGATTAGAAATCGGGGTTCGATTCCATCTCGAGCAGGAGCGACGCCCTGACCTGACCCTTCGCACGTGAAGGACCCTACGCTTGAACTTGTGGGTTGGGAGGTCGTTGGGCTTGCTAGGATGATAGCACAAGTATCAATATATTATATTCTTTCCATGAACGATAGATCTTGACTGAGATCAACTTATAGCAGTGTTTTTCAATCATTTTCCTGTGACCGCTTTAGTATATTAAAGTATTTCAGATGCCCTTTGCTTTGTAAAAATAGCTCGCTACAATCTAAAATCTGTACATTATTTTTAATAATTTTCATAATTAAGTACTGGTTAAATATATAATTTTCTTAATTAAAATTATGCCTAGTTATAGACGGAAACAAAACATAATCACCATTAGAATAAAAAGTTTTTTTTTTGTAAATTTATTATCATGGAGGTTTATATTCATTTTTTTTTTGTTTATCTTTATGTACTCTGCGATTGAGCCTACTACACACCACCCACCCTTTAAATTACACTGTCCTAAAACTTCAATTAAAAAAAAACAATGTTTAACCAGGGCTATATTATTTTATGTAAACATATTTTATACATGTATATATGGCAAATCATCTCAAGAATACGATACTGTACAGATCATACTAACATTACTAACGCAATGTAACGGAAGTGCGATACGCGCACGGCGCGGCAGTTTCGCGCACTATGTCACGCGCACAAGGTTTAGCGCGCACTCCTCGGTTATTTATAACTGTACCACAATGAGAGACACTGATACTATGATGTTAGGTTACCGGAACCACTAGTATATACACATAGTGGCTGTAAATGCTAGTATTCCTACATTAATCATTATATTTTTTGAATGAATTCCCTCATTTTAATACTAATACGCATGCCCCAAGACCTGCATATTTATAAATATCTTTATTAATGGGCTGAACTCTTGTTCAGCCTATTCAGTCTATCTGATGGTTTTTTTTATATTATAGGAGTAGCAGACGAGCATGCAGGCCACCTGATCTGTAATCAACCTCAGATAGGATTAGATATTCCTACCTGAGGTCAGCCACAGTTGCGCTACTACCCCTGACGGCTAAGCTGGAACGCCTCGGAAAAGTCTGTCTCCCTTACCACACTCTTCAAACCGGAACACAGCAGCGCCTAATACTGCTGTTATTAGGTAGAAATAGGTGTGGTGGTGGTGCCGCCAGATCCGAACCACAAAGGGTTCTACCACCTTCAATGTAAGTGACCACTGCCGCTCGTATTGTAAATGGCCACTGCAGGTAAGGGTACTACGCGACGTTGGTCAGAGATGCATAAGACCCCAGAGGGCTTAGCTGGAACGCTTCCATAAATATGTGTCTCTCACCACACCCTTGAAACCAGAACACAGAAGCGCTAAACATTGCTGTTATTACGCAGAAAGAGATGTGGCGGTGGTGCATCCGTCGAACCAAAAAGGGTTCTACCAGCTTCAAACAAGGTACTACATGAGCATTTTCAATTTACCCGCATGATCGATATTTTAACACAAAAGAATCTGAACCCCTTAAGAACACTTACACAGTATGTTCCCTAACATAAATGGGTAGCCTCCTTTGTTTTCTCCGGACTGCATAAAAGGTCTTATTACGATTCCATAAGGCCTATATAATAGTCTATATATAATTATACCCTAAAATATTCTAGTACTTCGGTTAAATTATTTTTCAAAATCTGCGTTGATGGTGCTGTACCTACTAATAATTTATAAGAAACTTTCCTTCCTTCCTTAAGAAGATTTCCTTAAGCAAATTTTTAATTACATCATTTTGTTTTTATAATTTTCTCAGAAAACTTTATCGTTCAAAATTCATGATATTGGATTTAGAAGGATGTCACTAAGTCATCAATGACTCATTATGTACTGTCATCCAAACCAAAATTATATAAAAAACTAACTGACCCGGCAAACGTTGTTTAGCCATATAAATAAAAAAATGTTAAGGGTGAACAACCCTTATCACTTAGGGGTATGAAAAATAGATAGTAGCCGATTCTCAGACCTACTAAATATGCATATAAAATTTGGTGAAAATCGGTAAAGCAAACGGAGGAGTACGGTAACTAACATTGTGACACGAGAATTTTATATATAAGAAGGTATAAAATTCAATTGCAAGATTTAAGCCAACCTCACACATTTAAGTTAACTTCTCTTTTAAATATGATGACAACATTCAACAATACGAAAAGATATCCCGACATGATGTTTACTAATACATCGATACCAAACCAAAGGTCCTAATTACCACGACAGAGTACTGAACCTGACCCCGGGTAACATGAACGGGGAATATAAACACATTGTAGGATATCACGTTATCTCGAGCGCGGGTGGGCCGGTGTCAACGCACTGCAACCCTTAAAGAAAAATACCTCGACGATAGGGTTGCCAACCGTACTGAAATATTTTTTATAAAATTGAATTGGCAAACGAGAATGTATGTAATCCACCTGATGGTAAGTAATCATCTGGGATTCTACCTGAATCAGATTACAGATGTTTTGATAATCCCAAGGAGTAAGATGGGTGCCTCATTATATAAGTCACCACGTTAAATATCTTCATATATAAATACAAGAATCTATTAATGTATTTCCGCTGTTTCTGGTTCCTGGCTTTTGCCCTTCTGCTGGGCATGGGTATCTCCTTACAACTAGGGGAGGTCTGGAGCGCTACGACGTTGCCCCCAATGCTAATTGGTGGAATAACGGTAATAATATAATTATTATACACAGTTTAAAAAAAAATCCTGAAACTCCTTGGAGTTTACTGTAATTCTATACCGTGTCTTGACAAAAAATTTAACCATAAAAAAATATTGGCAACCCTATTCGAGATGTGTACAACAGTGATTGAATTTCAGGGTTAATGGGGTAACATCCTATAGTTAAAAACGAGTCTTCTTTACAACCATTGCAACGTGTAATAGAAAATTTTCTTCTTGAAATAAGGATTTTGAAAGGTATAAACTATGAAGTAGTATGGTTTAACCGAGCAAGTACTTAGGTTACATCTTCTTCAATCCTGCCACAGGTACCAAACACAAATCTTTATATATATTTCTTATGTGCGTGTGTGCATGTCACTGAACTCCTCCTAAACGACTGGACGGATTTTGATGAAATTTGTTGTGTGTGTTCAAGGGGACTTGAGAATGTTTAAGATTCACAATTTAGTCCGTGGGAAAAGGTATTTTAATTAATTTTTAATTCGTAAGTAGTTGTTGATTTTGGAATGTTTCACACTGTATTCGACAGACTTCGCTACCATCGCAGATTTATAGAATCGGAAACTATGCATTCGATCAAGTGACGATCTTTAGCAAAGTTTTTGTCCAAGAACCCACGAAGGTTTGGAAGTTGATAAGACAAATTTTCGACAGATGGCGCCACTGTCATTGCCATGAAGGTACAAATTTTCTGTTTTATGTATGTCATATTATTTCTTTAACATGCGGACGAAGCCGCGGGCACCACTAGAGACCATATAAAAAAATCAATAATGACGAACCAATAAAAACGAACAAAGAATATCTGAAACTTAATTAGCGAACGGCCTTAATTCAGTTTCGGTTGTAACGAACGAGATACGCCCGATAGCCGATAGTACACGGGTACGTTGATCCCAAAAGTCACAAATTGTGAAGAAAAGGTAGATAGAGCGAATGCGAAAAAGATGGGAAAATATCTATTTCTGCCATAGATTAGTAAAGATACTTCGCCGCCTTGAAATTGAATGAAGCCACAAACGGCTTATTAGTAAGTTTTTAAATTCTTGACGAATAAAAACATTTTTAGAGAAAATTTACGAATGAATAACTAATACTGTGTAATTTATATAATAAATAATTAATTATTTCAAATATTTTAGGGACATTTTAGCACAGAGACGTGGCAAAACTTTTTTTACGCAACTATTTCAATTGTCAAAACTGGGTACATTTTCTTGTTAGGAGTGAGTAATCGTTACTAATCTATGATTTCTGCTAATAAGAGCAGTGTTAAGCGCTGCTGTGTTCCGGTTTGAAGAATAAGTGGTCACTGCGGCCCAATCTGTCATCAATCCCAGATAAAATAAGTCCTACCCTCACCACAAATTTCTGACGACCCCTAAGCCCCTGAGGACTAAGTTGGTACGCCTTGAATAATAATATCCTACGGCCTTAAGAAGATTCCTAGATTTTTGATATACAGTTCTATTTGACTCGTAAACAGTATATAAATACACAGAACACCAAAAATGTTTCGTTTACTAGGAAACAGATACTTTGGGAAAAAAACTAAAAATAGTGAAAGTTGTTGTGATTTTCCCTAACATAATGATGAAGCCTACCAAGCAAACAGAAAAGCACAAAACATAATTGCAAATATATAATTAATATAAAATATACATATCATTATGTATTAATAAAAAATACACGGGAAACGTACGACCTCCATTTATGAGGTCGGGTAAAAATAAGTGTCTGTCTGACTTCGAAATAAGTAGCCTTCTTCGAAAACTAATTACTAAAGGTCAATAACCATCTTTTTTACGAAACTTTTATTATACAATTTACATTAGAGAGTAATTTGATTAACATTTTATCTCTTATGGTAAACTACATAGTGACTACATAAAACATAATTTCACACAATATTGATATACAGTACAAGGTATGACAGCATTAATATCGGTTATTCATAAGTTTTCGAAGTAATTGTTAGCAACTTCAGCGCCCATAGAAGTACTTTTGATAGTGTGATAATGTATTTCTATGTGTGTGCGCTCCATCTGTTTCCTTCCGGTATCTGTGGCGTAGACCATGTCGAATACCACCTCTGTTTTCGGAATATCATGCTGACGTATACCTAGTATAGCTTTGATTTATATGGGCTTTGGAATTGTTTCACCGTTGGATGGGTCGCGAAAGTTAGTAAAACTATAGGTTGTCCAAATATTGTCCAAAAAAATTAAAATGCCTAAGTAGTCAATAGCTTCCGGTAGACAAACCACATAAGAACCTTTTAAGTTTTTGTTCTATTTGACTAATTATTGTGTTCTAAGAACACAAAAATTGTTTTCCTCAACTTTTGAACAAATCATCACAACATAATAATATAACTTATATTTATACGACAACAAGAACGATATTTTTACGTTCAATGAATCATGACACGACCGAAACCGCACATCACTCCATTATCACAACAACATTATCAGTGAAATACGAAAACCGTGATAACAATTATCGTAAACCAAAACAAATTGTCGATAACGAGTCCTACAAACGTATTAATATAACATTTTATGTGTAAAGATTAAACGTATGTATGTTATAATCGAAAAAAATATCACATCGAAGTACCAGGTGGACATAAGGTCACGAGTTTCGTACGAAGGACGGGCGGGTAACGACCGGGCACCGCTACGCGCCAGTTTCGGGGGTCGACGACCCGACGCGACGGACGACGTCCTGGGACTACCTCCTACATCGTCGTCGTGCCCTGGTACATTTACCAATTTTTAACCGCACTTTTCACCTCGTTAACTTCACTAAACTAATTGTTTTATTAAAATAGCTACTATTTGTAATAATAAAGAAAATTATACATATATTTGTTTATGCAAAATTGCCTAATTTATATCAAGGACATATATATTAAGAATTAACATTATAGATTAATCTATTATTGTATAGACTTTACCTACACTTCCTTCTTCATATTAATGTCAGAGCTACTTATTTAATTAAATTATTGTTGATAATATAGGGACGACTATGAAAATATTAAGTTCTGGGAGCTCTTTACAACAATGGATAGCCATTACTAATCATCAATCACTATAGTTCAGGTTTACAATCTCTTGTGTCAAACTTTAACGGGAAATAATCAAACTCAACTTGGCTATGAATCTATTACTATTAAGATTGATCCGTGTATTCATCTTTGATTTAAAAATCTTCGTGTCATTCGAATGGTCTGTTAGAACATAGTTTTCAAAATTATTAATATATCTGTGAGTGAGCTTTGAAAATAGAATAACAGATTTTGACAGGAATTCCTGATCCACGAAAGACTTAGCAGAAAATGACATACTCTTAAAAAACTTATTATAATAATGAATATGAAATAATATTGAAAACCCTTATGTTAAAGAAATAATAGTAAAGTTATGTTAAACTTGACGTCAAAATACATCCGAATAAATTAACGCCTTAACATTCTATACAATACAACGCCGGCTTCGGACGTCAAAACGTAATCAGTAGCTGACGTTACCGTGAGGTAACTTCTAGATTACGAAGTCAACCTTATCTGTTAGTTCACAACTAATGTTCGTATTAAAATTACACAGAACCACGTCAGCGTCGAAGTGCGTCGAATTGTCAATAATCTACGTCATAGCACGTCATAATTCTACACGTAGACGTTACTTCTTATTCACAATGAGCCGTCTCCGCTGTTAAAGTATAAATACTTGAAACATTTTATGGTATTTTTTGAGCAGAACTCTTAAATATTAAAAAAAAAAATAAAAGTCGTCACAATGTTACTTCTTAACAAAACGCAATTTTTCGGCGATTTTCGTTTTTTTTTACAGTTCAAATTTTCACAATTTTTTTACTTCGATGGCTGCTATGTGAGAGTTCAACTTGCAATTGGGAAATTATTTTGTTATAACTACCGTATATTCTTTCACATACGTTTAGTAAAAATCTGTTATTTTGACAATTTATTTGTATGTATTTATTTATATATGTTCTTCCAATTTATTTATATGTATGCATTGTATACAAGAATCAAGTTATGCACACGAGCTGAAAAAACGAACGAATTAATAATAACGTGAGTAATGACGTTAAAGTGCATCGCGTTTAAATTTTAATAGTAATTTTGATGTGACGTCAATGAATTACGTGGTACGTAATAAATTAGGCAAACACGTAAACATCTGTCTCGTAAAATTTACAACTGGACTAACATCACTATTCTAAGTGGATGGTAACATTCTAGTTGGATGGTAACACACCACAAAAGATTCCACTCCACTAGAAAATTCGTCATTTGTTCAAATAGAGAATGAAACAATTCTTTGGGTTATTCGTAAGATTGTGTAAACGTCGAAAAATCGCAGATTGCGGTTAGCCCCAGAGATTAGCATCATACCCGAGGTGAAGCGTCGTTGCTCCTGAGGTCTAACCTGGAACGTTTCAGATAAGTATGCCTCCCTTACCACACCCTTCAAACCGAACCATAGCAGTTTTAACGCTGCGGTTATGAGGTAGAAATAGGATACGAATATCTAATCCTATCTGGGGTTGATTACAGATGTCCATGAGCGGCAGCAGCCACTTACCATCAGGTGGACAGCATGCTCGTCTGCTACTCCTATATTATAAAAAACAGATAGCTAAATCATGAAAATTTATATTTTAACCAAATTTCGAAACCATAACGGGACACCACGATAAAAAGCACAATCATTATCTATCATTAGTGTAACGAAAGCCGACCATCAATTAGCAAGTCCGTGTTAATTGAAAAGATAACTAACGATTCCACATTAAACAAATTGTGACTGAGCCGTTATGTTTACTTTCCAACTTATTTACATTGGCCGTATTTGATGCTTGGATTTACGTAAATCGCTAGATATGCTTCTAACTGTAATGAGTTAGTTTTTCTAATATGGGAATAGGAACGTATAATATGTTGCTACCCCTGAGGGTTAAGTTGGAATGTCTTGGATACGTATGTCTCCAATATCACACCCACAAAATAAACACAGTAACGCTTAACTCTGCTGTTGTTAGGCACAAGTGCGACGTTGGTGCCTACGGAGTAAAACCACTGGGTTCTATCACCCTCAAAGAAATAGTTAGGGTAATATTGGAACCGGGGTTAAATTATACGATTCAAACTGTATTCTAATTTAACTATTTTTATTGGCAACATTATACGACATTATTTTCGTGGAATGGTGGTGTCGAAAGGACAAACTTTTTGGCATACCTACAGAATACAGATCCAACATTTTGCTATCTACTTCGCAATCTAGTTTTGGTGGCCAGTTGTAATGACTTTAAAAAATAATCATCACCATCAAATAATATGAAGGTGGTAGAACCCTTTGTGGTTCGACTCCGGCAGCACCACCGCCACACCTATTTCTACCTAATAACAGCAGTGTTAGGCGCTGCTGTGTTCCGGTGTGAAGGGTGTGGTAAGGGAGACAGACCTTTCCGAGGCATTCCAGCTTAGTCCTCAGGGGTAGCGGCGCATCTGTAACATACAGCATCGCCGGTCGGTCATCATCGACCCAAACCGACCTCAGGTAAGAATATCTTATCCTATCTGGGGTTGATTACAGATGTCCATGGGCGGCAGTAGCCACTTAACATTAGGTGGACTGCATGCTCGTCTGCTACTCTTATATTATAACAAAAAAAAACCTATTTCTTATATGGATGGGGTGGGGATGGTGATATAACGACCGCAGCAATACAATGTAACAATATCAAATGTCTATCTATTACAGAGATAAAGTACTGATACTGTCAGACAGACAGTGGAGACCTGACAATATGGTTTACTTTTTATCCTTTTAGTACGAAACCCTAACTTATTGCAAATGATTTCATTATCCTTTTAAAATTGGAGAAGCAATCGTTTCAACGGACAACATTCCTTTTTCTATACGAAAAATAACAAAACAAAATGAGGCATCACACAATTCGAATCGCATTATTAGTTTTGCATTTCATAAAGATAAACTGTGTTCCTAGATACACCCATTACCTTATGTTCGATTCACCCCTTTCCGCATTTTGCCTCTCTCTCCAACACCGGCTGCGAAAAAGAGATAGCTGGATCGCAGGCAAGGTCGCCTATTGCAATCGATCGATACACATCCACTATGCAATAATTACGTATTGATTTTGTTAATAAATAATAACCACTGTATTTTCATAGGCTACTAAAATTTCTATTTCAATTTAAAATTTTATGGTTATGTGTGTATTACAAATGAATTATCTCGTTTCAACAGTGAAGACAAACATCTTGGGATTTACCAATTATACCAATAGTATACCAAGTATACCAATTCGGACTTTGCCAACGCTGTGGACTATGGGCATAATCCTCCTTATTCTGAGTATGGGAGGGCCGTGCCCGTGCTGGGCAGTCATTACTGTCCCACTGCTGGGCTCTGTCAACATCTACATTATCCCATTGGATAATGTTAATGATGATGAGAGTATAATAATGTTTGAAAAAATGTTCAATATATTAATAACATCACTTGCTGCCAATTATATAAGACACTTGTTGCTATGAGAGCGCGATTTATCAGGTATGTAGACTGTACATTATCGCCAGTTATTATTATCAATCTATCTAATGTTTTCGCCAATAAAGAGAGAAATTCGATTTTTTTTATATAATATAGGAGTAGCGGACGAGCATGGAGTCCACCTGATGGTAAGTGGCTACTGCCGCCCATGGACATCTGTAATCAACCCCAGATAGGATTAGATATTCCTAACTGAGGTCGGCCACAGATGCGCCGCTACCCCTGAGGACTAAGCTGGAACGCCTCGGAAAAGTCTGTCTCCCTTACCACACCCTTCAAACCGGAACACAGCAGGGCCTAACACTGCTGTTATTAGGTAGAAATAGGCGTGTAGTTGTGGTCACAAAGGGTTCTACCACCTTCAATGTCAAGTATAAAAAACTATTGCCGACGTGACCATTGTCACGGATTTCTAACTTTTTTCTAACTGGCAACATATCTAGCATTTTAAATCTTTGTATGAAAACCGTTGACCATTTTGGTCCTATGTTGTTTTAACCACATTGTCGCGATAACGCTGCCCCAAGCCCTTATCGTGTCCCATGGGGAAACGCCATATGTTTGGTGATAATTTCATACATATTCATTAACACTTTTTCCTCGTTTATTTATTTGAACTGTTCGCTGCACTCCCCTACTGGCCAGATTAAGATTAGATAAAATAACATTGAGGTATTTTTAATGTTAAATTAGTAGTGTTCACTAAATAGCACTAATCTCTGAGGAGTTCACATACTGTATGAAAGTCAAAATCAAAATATTTATTTCAAAATAGGACCACATAAACCGCTTTTTGAAAGTCAATTAATTACATTTTTTTAATTTAAAACGCTTTTGGACACACACATAGACAAATACACAAACACCCAGACCCAGAAACTGAATTCAAAATTTATCATTTAGAAATCTGTCTGACCGGGGATCGAACCAGGGACCCTCTGCGCGTTAGACCGGCATGGTTACCGATCCGCCACATGGGTCGTCATTGAATTATAATGAATTGAATTAATATAAATTATTAATAATTTGATATAATTTATTTAATAATAATTATTCTTACTAACACTAAACTTAGTCGCTGGCTAACAATTGAATATTTGTAATCGGACAAATAATGAATTTTAGTAAATGTGTTAAATTGATTTCCATCAGAAGTCTATTTAAACAGTTGCTGCAGACCCATTCTTTCAGTTGGTTATATAATATCACATTAAATGGCAAGAAAATGTATAATGGCGTAAAATATAATAATTATATAGTATGTATATATTTGGTTATATTTCGGTAGGCTAGTAACAGTTATTTTAATTGTCACTCCTTTCATGTTAATTTTAGCAATTGTGTGATATTAAATCATATAAAATATTCACCTACTTAGAGGATTATGGTAGAACACTAAATGGCATCGTTACCTATTTGATTACTTCATCTACTACGAACCTTCCTCCTTCATACCTTTACACACGTTCCCTTAAGTACTACACTTCTTTATTATGATGTACATAAACGATACTTATACTAACCTCTCCTAGTTATCCTCGCATTCCATACATACGCACACAAACCCAACATATATGATGAATCCACACATACATACATACTAGGGTTGCCAAACATATTGTTGTGAACAAAAACAAATTCCTATAAAATAAAATACTGTTGTCATTATCAAAAGTGAAAATATTTATTAGTAAACACATTTGACGAAATAAAAATATGTATTCCTAAAATTATATCCGATCTCCTTTCAGTTCCCGCTACCTCTGCATTTTCAGAAACAGTTTTTTCAGTAACCAATGCACAGTGGCGGAAAGACAGAATTAGAGCTTCAATTAATTTAATAAGAAATTAGCTTCTTATTTATTTTAATTATAATTTTGATTGTGGGGAGGCTTATGAAGCTTTTAAAATAACTTTAAATTGATAACTTGCTCGGAAAGCACTAAAAAAACCTATTAAAAATACTGCTTGTTTTTCGTCTCAGAACTGAATATACTTTATTTATTTACTTTACACATATGTGTACAGAGACATAAAAAACAACATTGAAACGAAATATAATACAGATATATATATATTGAAAGTGGTAGACACCTTTGTGGTTTGGCTCCGGCGGCACCACCGCCACACCTATTTCTACCTAATAACAGCAGTGTTAGGCGCTGCTGTATTCCGTTTTGAAGGGTGTGGTTAGTCGGACATCATTTTCCGAGGCGTTCCAGCTTAGTCCTCAGGGTAGCGGCGCATCTGTGGCCGACCTCAGGTAGGAATATCTATTCCTATCTGGTGTTGATTACAGATATCCATGGGCGGTAACCACTTACCATCAGGTGGATTGCTCGTCTACTACTCCTATATTAAAAAAAAGACTGATATTTCTTCCCATATTTTTAAAGTTGTCAACCCTAATACATACACACATCATCTAACCCAACCGATCACGTTAGCGGTACTACCGCGAGCCGCTCACGTGTACACTGCTCGTCTACTACTCCTAAATTAAAAAAAAGCAACTGATATTTCTTCTTTTTTCTTTCTAAAGTTGTCAACCCTAATACATACACACATCATCTAATCGAACCGATCACGTTAGTGGCACTACCGCGAGCCGCTCACGTGTACACGCGCACGGTCACGTTTACCACTGTACGTTGTTATGTACACCTTAGGGCTACCTGCTGATCTTTTCACAGGATACTTCTAGTAGAGACGACCCGCATGGCGGAGCGGTCATCATACCGGTCTGACGCGCAGAGGGTCCCGGGTTCGGTCCCCGGCCAGACAGAAACATAAATGATGAATTTAGGTTTCTGTTTCTGGGTCTGGGTGTTTGTGTATTTGTCTCTGTGTGTGTCCATGGCACCCACGATACAGGGAATCCTAGTGTGGGGCTGTGGGTGTAGAAAGCGTAGAAAGCGTATATTTTCCAGTTAAACCTAAACGATGAGGCAGTTATCATAATTTATTTTATATATATTGCTAGTGCATATATGACGGTATCCAGATGCAGTCCTTTTCCACTCTGGATGTCCCACTATTGAAAACGTGTAAAATTAATGTAAATGCAAAAGTGAAAAAACAATAAGTGAAAAGTCCGTACTATGAAATCAATTTATTTCAATTAAAAATATCGATGAGGTAGACTGGCTAGCTGATAGAAAGATGTCATCGTCGCCTATGGACAAGATAAGAGAAGTTGCCAAGGCATCGCCGGAATTGGAGGGAAGCTTTTTGCACCTTTTTTGAAGAGCCCCATGTCATAGCACTCCGGGAACACATCAGGAGGTTTGGTGAAGCGTTTGGTTTTAAGTTTTTTGGTTGGGGTGAATATGTGGAGCTAAAATTATTCAATTAATTTTATTATTACATGCATTATAAACATTGAGGAATATGTGATTTTTAAAAATATTTTCGTACATACTATAAAAAATCCTACTAAATATTTGCAACTACAAATCCTGCTTTTCGGAATGTGACTTTCGCACAACCCTACGGTACCTATATATGCAGACAGTGGGTCAGATTTGTTTGTTTAGCCGATGTGAATCGTGGATGGGGTGTTTGTTGATAGGCCGGAAAACAATGCAGTGAGACATTGGTTGACGATACAGACCTGTGGAGGTTTCCGGGTTTGATCCCGGATGACGCCTAAATGATAAATTAGTTCTATGTTTTCTTGTTGTGTTGTAATATGATAGTGTAGTGATCTTTTATTTCAATTATTCATGACATTTCTATTTTTTTTATTTTCTGTCTATTAAACATTAAAATCTCTGCTACGTTTTTTATAAAACTAATCATAAGAAATCATAATCTCGAGTATAATTCTTCAAACTATACATGGAATAAAATCAAGATAGAATAAAATATGTTTTGAGCAAATATACACCTAATTCTACTATATACTTGCATATGATAATACTGGGTCCTACTCCTGTCCTAAAACAAATATCTTGTCGAAATCCATTGAACATTTTTAAAACACTCAAAATCATTCAATTTACAACACATATCACTCAAACAAAACCACCATCATCATCAACCCGTTACTGTCCAGCAGGCACGGATCTCCTCTCAGAATGAGAAGGATTCAACCACCATACGACCACATAATACAAACGTAACAGTTATTGCTCCGATCTTGGAACTCGTACGATTTTCGCGACGATCATTGACCTCTACGACTAGCGGTCATGGTATAATTGCCAAGGGGTGACCACCACACTGTGAACGTATGGTGTGCTATTATTATTATGTAACGGTGCCACATTTTTTTTGTGAACATAAATTAAGAATAACTATAAATTTCTTCTCTTTCAAACATATGTGCATATTTTTATCGGACTGTGGAGGGTAATGTTTTTCGAGCGTATGTATGTCTTATTCTTTGGCACACCCTATAGTACAAAAGGGTCGACAGATTTAAACATACGAGGTGCCGTTGGATTTCATCGTAGGACTGATATATATAAAATTCTCGCGTCACAATGTTAGTTATCGTACTCCTCCGAAACGGCTTTACCGATTTTCACCAAATTTTATATGCATATTCAATAGGTCTGAGAATCGGCTTCTATCTATTTTTCATACCCCTAAGTGATAAGGGTTGTTCACCTTTAACATTTTTTTATTTATATGGCAACACAAAGTTTGCCGGGTCAGCTAGTTTGTCTATATATTTGGCTATATTTGATATAGGCTATATTGAGTTCGACATCTACGTAAATTAAATTTAAAAGTTGAATTACTTTTGGAAATTAAAATTCAAAACATTACACCATAAAACAGAAAATAAAAATAAAGTGAAAACAGAAAACTTACAATCTATAAAAACAAGAACAAAACCGTTAAACATTTTACCTCTTGCAAAACTTTTAAAAAGAGTAACGTATTTCGAAAAAATTGCCCTTTCGAGACAATCGCGCAGTAGGTACGAACAATTAACCTTTGGCAGGTTTCGGGGTGGCTGGGGGTAATTATCCCGGTAAACAAATTCACGTGGCTCCTCACGTTTTACAATGTCGCGCAAGACTTGCGCACATTGTCGTACTCGAATCCTAATTATTATTATAAATTCGAAAGTCAATTTGTTTCACTTTCACGTCTTAATAACACAACCGGTTGTCATAAAGTTTTGTACACAGGTTATCAGGGCTTCAGATAAAGACGTAGAGTACCTTTCGTCCCGAAAAAGGTACTCTTTCCGAGACATAGATAAAATCGTCTCACGGCGGGCAAAGTCGTGGGTAAAACTAATTTTATATAAAATGGTAATATTTATTATTAAATACATACAATAAAATAATAAAAATACATACAATAAAATATAAAAAATAAATATAATAAATATATACTCTTTATTATTTAAATAAAATCGGACTGCTTAAAATCACCTATATATAGTGTGCGTTACTCCCACAATTTAGATTAATCCAATGACACTTGAATATGTTAAAATCCCTAAGCCGTTTGGGCTGTACGGCATGCCCTAGAATGAGCCCTAGATACTACATATATACGCTCAATAAACATTATCATCCGTAATCGAGTAAAAATCATCCATAAGTTAAACCATACTCCAGTGCCAATCAAAACCATCGGTTTCACAATCATTGTTACTTATAACAAACCGACAAAACATCAAAAGACTTTCAAGGAAATATTTCTTAAACAGTCATATGTGTATCAGAATAATGTATACGACACATTACCCGCAATACGTGCCCCACGAGACAAGTCACAGCTCAATACGGCCACCCCCTCGCGACGCCGCCCGCTCGCACCCCTATGCACTTTTCAATTTTAAACAGACGCCCTGCATATTGGCCGTAGTTTAATATAAAGTAGATCTCGCGTTGTGTAAATTCCTCTTTACGATTACACGAGTTTTTGAAAAGTTTTTCTTTGAGTAATCATTGTTTTTTTTAACCAAAATCTATTTATACACAAATCTATTTATACAGTCCGACTAACTTATAACTTTGGTGTTATCCCGAGTTCATTATCGATGGTATTTTGGTGTTATTGATGATTTTTAAATTTACCAGGTGTGTATTTCGTTTTTACGTTAAATCCTTTTAAGCGGAGTTTTCCAAAATACTTTTTTTTCGACTTACATTAATATTTGCTGATATCATTATTAATAGACTACATTAATATATTGTTCAACACAGATTTCATTTCTAAAATAATAAAAAAAATATGAAGATCTTTGTCTTTGAATAAATTAATAAAATTATAGTTGAACTAAAATCAAAGTAAAATGAAAGTGCTGTCTACTTCCAATTCCCATGACAATCCCAAACATGAACATAAGTAGATTCACGCGTAAACCTCATAGACAGGTGCCTAGCAACCCGAAGCACAGCTGCGGTCGCAAACTAGTTATGCTAAGACACAATCGGGCCGCTGGACATGTCACTGAATAGGTGCTCATTCTTAAGAAGTCATCATTATTGAAACATGGCGTTAATAGATTTTGTTGCCATGAGCGCCAAGTATAGTTACCTAGGTTTTTGTGTGGGTTTGGATCTAGAGCGAATTTAAAAATAAAGATGTCTCCAGGCCGGAAATCAACGCCGTCCAAGAAACTGGTTAATAAATATGTCAAACGTTTCACTGGAAAGTTTACCTTTTTAGGGTTCCGTACCCAAGGGCTAAAAACGGAACCGGTATTCTTTGCTTTGTATATAAACTGTAATAGGAAGACAGTTAAATTTTTCACAATGCATTTACTTATTTTGCTGATATGATATAAAATATTAAAAATAAATGAAAATTTAGTGATATGGAACTCTCCACGTGAGGTACGACTCGCGTTAAGCCAATTTTTTATAGGAAAGGGTTTAGTAATTTTATTTCCTTTTGTAAAAAGTCCATTTACGAAGCTTTTTCCCACATTAATAAATCAGAGTTCCGTAAAGCGCAACAGATGGTAGAGATCCAACGAATGATAACATCAAATAATCAACACCACGTGGTTTACTTGTGGTCCTGTTGCAGCTCAAATTTGTATTACGGTATTTTAGAAAATTACTTAGATGTTGCTTCGAAAGGGTTCTTATAGCACAATATGTGTTATTTGTATTCATAAAAAAAATTAAAAGAATTAACATTAATTCTTTTACAAATAAATCTAATGGAATATTGCAAATAGACTGCGCTTGAGAAAATCTTTTGAAACCTCCCATAGCAACTATCACAACAGAAGTGGAAAAAAATTAAGTACCTATTAAAATTAAATATCAAAATTAGTGTTATTTGCATACTTAAGCAACCCAAATGTTACATTTCAATGGACTATTAATATTAATTATATGACGTGATTATTAATCGTAAAAAAATATTTTTCGAATTTTCATTAAACTTCCGTCGAACACTACCACAATCCGTTTACATATTGCCCAGTCATCATTCATACGACAGTTTTCTTACACCGTCTAGATATTACGCAACGTACCCAATTCCACATTTCGACCGCGACAGGCCGATCAGCTGAGCGGGTCATTGACTCACCACATAGACAATGTCAAACACGACACATTGTAAGGTCATAGCGACCACTGTTAACAGTCACCTGATGTTAAGTGGTCATTTATGCCTATTCATGTATGATTGATTAAACGACCATGACCACTATAGGAGGTGTGCGAAATGCTCCGTTTGACACTAAAGTACCTAATTTGAGTTTTTATGACTGAAAAAATCCTTAGTGATAACATTTTTCCTTTTTTTTTCACGAGGGGGAAACCTTCAAAAGGTACCCGATGCCTTGGGAGCGACACAGGGTTATGTGGGACTCTTACCGCACAAAAACCCCCCCGGTGGCCGTCCTCAGCGCTGCGTAGAGGACTCCGGGACCTCCAAAGGAACCTAACCTAACCTTACTGACCTAACCTAACCTTATTGATAACCTAGTACCTAAGAAACTCGGCCTCTCGATCGAGGGGTCCGAGGTTCAAATCCCAGGCTAAACCTCTGATTTTTCAAAGTTATGTGCGTATTATAAATTAATTATCACTTGCTTGTGAAAGAAAACATCGTGAGCAAACCTGCATATCTGAATAAAAAAAAATCTCAAAGGTATGTGAAGTCTACCAATACGTATTTGGCCAGCGCGGTGGACTATGACCTAATCCTTCTCATTCTGAGAGGAGACCCGTGCCCAGCAGTAGGACAGTAATGGGTTGACGATGATGACTGAAAAATATGCGAGTGGGAACTTGCACGCGGAGAGTTCCGTACCACCTAATTTATTTTTATTATTAGTAGTTGTATCTTAGCAGCCATAGAAGTTAATGCATTGTGGAATTTGGAACCGTTTACCTGCTACGATCAATAGATTAAACGAAAATCGCGTAAAAATATCAGTTCCTAATATGACCACCACCATTTATTTTCATTTATATTATTTGTTGTTATAGCAGCCACCGTTATACACGCTCTGTAAACATTTCAAGTGTCTATCTATTACGGTTAAAGAGATAGAGCCCTGTGACACACGAACAGAGTTGGAGTAATAAGTCACAATATTTTTAGATGTTTTTTTCAAAACACGCCAAAAGACTTAACGTACAAGTCTTACAACTACACCAAACACTACTATCAACAGACTAGCGACCACGTGTCGTCCCAGCTGAGCGGGGTCGTTGCACCCCAGTGCACTTGCAGCCGTGCCCGTGCAACCATCACGCACCGTGGCCCACGCCGCCGGAGAAGCGGTTTCGAATACGAAATACCAAAAGACCTAACTTACAACTACGATGAACACTACTATCAACAGAGCAGCGACCACGTGTCGTCCCAGCTGAGCGGGGTCGTTGCACCCCAGTGCACTAGCAGCCGTGCCCGTGCAACCATCACGCACCGTGGCCCACGCCGTCGGAGAAGCGGTTCTGAATACGAAATGCTGAGGGGCCGTTACGCTCGTAAATTATTTTTTGTTGCTACGGTTTATAGTGGTATGTCGTTATCGTTGGCTACAGACCTTTGCAGCCTTATCAAGGCTTCGAAAGAGAACTACCTATAGTTACTCCCCATGTAACGACAGTGGAAAACGTAAGCAGTCCATTTCATGTTTGATTTGATTTTGTAACCTGCGCTTCTTGTGAGTAAGAAATTAGGAAAAGAAAATATCGTAATAATTACAAAATGGACTGTGTGGAACAACGTGGACAATAGCTACATAGTGCATCTTATACAATTTCATAAGACCTATGACTTTATTGAAGTGAAGATATACTTAACGTTATCTGAAAAGTTCAAACCTATGAAGTCGTAGACTAACATAACCCTTATCAGGCAAGCAATGGGACTAAAACAGACAAACAGACAGACATAAACAGAGGACGAATAATTTCCAAACAATTTGATACAGTCAAAATATACGCTTCAAACAGTGCAAATTGAACTCAGTCTCACCAATGCCGAAAGAACTTTTTATGTTTAGCTTGTGAGGAAGCTTATGTCTCTTCTAAACCTAACGCCTCGAGCAATAAGCTATAACATAACGTAACCCATAGTCTAGTCAAGTAATAAAAAGCACGAAAAACATTTTACGTTCGCTGACCACCACGCCTGAATGAAGGTGAACTTTTCAAGCCACCCCGGAAGGTAGACAGGTAGTTTTTAAACGGCTTTACAAGGCTTATTGGTTGTTTTTTTGTCGAATTCATTATCGTGGTTCCTACATTTTAATTTCTTTAGAACTATCAATTTATCAAATCGGCTAACCATTATGGTTCAAAAGTTAATATTTTAAGGAACGGTCTTCATTGCAGATAGACAAACAGACAGATATTCTCGAAGACAATATCGTAATCGGAGGATTCAAGTTACTTTTAACTAGAGATACCGGAGTCCTCCACATAGCGCTGAGGATGGCCGAAGATTGGGTAAAAATCCCAGATAGGTAACTATGTCGCTCCTACGGCAACTTTTGAAGGTTTCCTCCTCGTCAACAGAAAAAGACACGCCAAAAACATACAGACGAAGAGATTAAGCTTAGTATGTATTAGTAATTCGCTGGACAAGTGCGTATTGGCATACTTCATCAAACATTTTTTTAAAGAAAATGTATGCAGTTTTCCTCGCGTCGTTTTCCTTAACTGTTAAAGCAAGTGGCAATTAATTTCTAATACGCATATAAATTTCAAAAACCAGAGGTGCCTGGGATTCGAACGGCAGACCTATCGAACGATAGGCCGAGTTACAACCTAGGCTATCAATGCTTATATAGTTCTCTATAAAGTAAAGTATAGTGCCCAAAACTCAGGTCAAAACAGGCCAATAAACCTGCGCGGTCTAGAACATATTTAGGTTCAACGTTTCTTACGAATCGTGCCTTTTATAAATCTGATTCAGATATCACGCCCTCTCTCAAAGTAATTCGATAACCCTTGTGATACCAATTTGGAAACTTTTGATGAATCCATTACACTTTTTTATTGAATAAAAATTGGAATCAAGTGAGAAATTAATGCAGAGATAGATAAGTGATTGAAATACAGCCTCTGAACAGGGATCTCGAGGTTCGAATTCCAGGCACGCACTTCTCATTTTACAGTTATATACGTATAAGAAATTAATTTTGGAGTCGAAGTTCATAATAAAATGAAAAAAACTTATAAATAAAAATCGTATCGCGCCGTTGACTAAAATGTTATTATCCTAAAATCGATTTAATATTTTTAAAGAAGCTTTTAATAAACTACATTTGTAAACCACGAACGTGTAGAAACTTGTTATAGATAGGTCAATTTATACAAATCGTAGAAATTCATCCACCTAGCCATAGATTAGTAAAGATTACTCACTCCTAACAAGAAAATGTACCCAGTTTTGAGAACTAACTATTACAAAATAGTTGCGTAAAAAAGTTTTGCCACGTCTCCTTGCTAAAATGTCCCTAAAATATCTGAAATAATTATTTATTTATTATGTAAATTATGCAGTGTTAGTTATTTATTCGTAATTTTTCTCTAAAAATGTTTTTATTTGTCAAGAATTCAAAAAAAGAACTTACTAATAAGCTGTTTGTGGCTTCATTCAATTTCAAGGCGGCGAAGTATCTTTACTAATCTATGCACCTAGCTTAGTACTTAAGTATCGACTGCACAATTTTCGGCAATTATACGGTTTAGTGACAGGGAAGAAGGGATAAGTGTCTCTGAACCCTCGTTAAACTTGGCTTCCTTTTAGGAATCGTCAGTATTAAAAGAGAAGCGTTTTGTACAATGTCTAGACAGGAAACAGTTTTATGCCGTAGTATAATAAATAATACGAAAATGTCGCTCTCTAAGTCTCTACCCTCACAAGTTCATAATAGAGTTCATGTTTCATAGGTGTCAGTAGCACAAACTAAGAGGAATACTTTACCTGACACCCATACCCAAAGCAAAAACCAACATTCATCATTTAAATGTCTATGCATCTAGGCCGAGAATAGAACCCGAAAACCTACGTATACATTAGACCGATTTGGTCACCACTTCGCCACAAGGGTCGACAATATTATCGTGAAATGAAAAGAAATATATTTATTTTGAATGAGGCTACAGAGGCACTTACCAGTTTTCAATTACCATTTTCTATAATACTACGTATATAATGTAATTCTTTATGTTCTTACGCACTAGGAAAATTGCATAATTATATAAAATTATACATACAAACAAATACCCAACCGGGAATCGAACCCCAAGTCTCTGATATCAAATCGCTATAACCATAATACCTAAGTCAAAAGTAATAAAACTAAACTCACCTCCGGTACCGAGAACTTTGAGCAAGTCGAAATGTGATATGTCCACTTTTGAAGCGCCGTTAAGGTTAACTGAAACAAAATTAAACTTTATTACACGTGTGTGCGTGATGTGGTCGTTGATAATATAGTAACGGTTGTTTAATGTTTATTACACGTACATTGTAACAATGTGTCTTGTAATTTATAGAAACTTTTTTTTTAAATGTAGAAAAAAAAATATATCAAAAAAATACAACCGACTTCCATGTCACTACAAAGTAAAAAATAATTCAAATAAATGTTGGTTTAGTACATATTTCTGAAGTCGGCGCACAATATATTTCGTTGGATAACGATGTAAACAGCTTGTGTAATATGAGCGCCGACTTCAGAAATATGTAGTAAACCAACATTTATTTAAATTATTTTTTACTTTGTAGTGACATAAAAGTCGGGTGTATTTTTTGTTAAAAAAATTTTTTCACCCCTTTTAGTCATCACATACTAACATTCATATTAATACAATATAAAAAATACAATATAAAATTGTATAAACGTGATCATGAATGAAGGTAAGGTCTGAATTTACATTGATTGAAACCGTCCGCACGCAGGGCGCTGCCGCGCCCTGTCTGAGAACCCATCGATGGATCCTAACCATATTTAAGTGGGACCAACTTCCAGCTCGTCTCTACACAATAAAAAAAGAATTATTAAAATCGGTCCACTAACGGCGGAGTAATTCGACCACATACATAAAAAAAAGATACCGGCCGAATTGATAACCACCTCCTTTTTGAATCCGGTAAAAAAGCATACGTGGCTTCCGCCGCTCATGAACGTCTGTACATCTGTTATTACTCCCAGATAAAATAACAGTCCCACCTAAAGGTGGGCTACAGGCGTGTTGCTTCCCCTGAGTAGTAAGTTGGAACGCCTCATATAGTTTTTGTCTTTTACCATATTCTTCAGACCAGAACAAACCAATGCTTAACATTGCTATAATAAAGTATAAATAGGTAAGGTTGTGTAAATCCATAGTTGAAACATGACGATTCCTATTCGATTTAACGAAATTTCATCATCATCCACTCATTACTGTCCCACTGCTGGGCACATGTCTCCTCTCAGAACGAAAGGATTAGGCCATAGTCCACCGTGCTGGCCAAGTGCGTATTCGTAGCCTTCACATACCTTTGATTTTTTTTTATATTTCTCAGATATACTTCCTCACGTTTTCCTTCACCGTTTAAGCAAGTGATTATTAATTTCTAATAACTTTAACTCTGATATTTAAAAGTAATATGCAACTTTAAAAAATCAGAATTGGATTTGAACCTCGGCCCCTTAGTTGAAGATGTCGATTTAGGCCCACTAGGCTAGGCTTGTTTATATGTAACAAAAGATACAGGTTTACAATTACAATTTTTAATTCACATAAAATTTGTAATAGTCAGAGGTAGCTTATTGAAATTCGAACCAACGACCTACCACTGGATATAAATAGAATTAACTACAAACATTATTAATAAATATTCCTGTACAAATGACAAAGAAATTGTTTTATTACTAGCAACAATTGCGCAAACAGATGAGTGTTCGATAATAATAGACGATAAGAAAAATGATAAGTAATCATTATAATACAAATGTATGTTAAGACTTCCATGCATTAACCAGAGGACGAAGTTCAATGAACCTTGTAAATATTTTCAGAAAGTTTTTATACTATTTCAGAATATAAATAATGTAAATCTATCAAGAATAATATTTGTTTAGCCTGAGTGTAATGAAAAAAGTTCTGAAAGACGTGTGAATATGATATTTATTAGACTGCGGAGGGTAATGTACAATGTACATGTCTTATTCTTAATCACTACAACTGAAATGCCTTGACGGATTCAAACTTTAATATAAAAGGTGTCGTTCATCAACATCATCATCATCAACCCATTACTGGGCACGGCTCTCCTCTCATAATGAGAAGGATTAGGCCACAGTCCACCGCGCTGGCAAAGTGCGTATTGACTTCACATACCTTTGAGTTTTTTTTTTATAAATCTCAGGTATGCAGGTTTCCTCACGACGTTTTCCTTCACCGTTTAGCAAGTGATAATTAATTTCTAATACGCACATAACTTTGAAAAATCAGAGGTGCGTGCCTAGGATTTGAACCCCGGACCCCTCGATCACAGCTTAAATTAAATGTTCTATATAAAAATTAACTACATACTACTAAGTTGAGAAATTGAGACATTTTAATATGTAACGAGTAGGTACTAAATATATACCATACTTAATTTCCTTATTGCCAATATAAGTTGTATAAATAAACTATGTTCCTAGTCGAATGGATTGTCAAATATCAATATTTGATAAACAAAAATTACAGATTAAATATTAATAACGGGCGCAAGTGAACTGGGTCTTAATCTCGATCACGACAATGGCTGTTGTAAATATGATTTCTTTTATCAATCTTTGCCATCTCATTCATTGCGATCACATTTTTTGTAACAATAACTGTACAGTTCGATATTATTTCATAAAGTTTTCCTCATCCACAAACAGAAATAGATACCGCAGACGCTATCATAACAATTTAATATTCTCTTAGATCGCACTGTACAAAAATGACATGAGAAACTTTTTAAAATAAACAGTCTGTTTAAAATGTAGCTTATTGCCCACTCCCATAACATAATATAGACGAATCCAACGACACCTAAAATGTTAAAATCCTTCAAGCCGTTTAGTCTGCAGGGTATGCCAAAAGACGCTTTCTACATTCACAGCTTCAGACTAGGATTCCCTATGTCGTAGGTGCCATGGACACACACAAAGACGGATACACAAACAAAGAACCCAGAACAGATAGTCAAAATTCAACATTCAAATGTCTGTCTGGCCGGGGATCGAACCCGAAACCCTTTGCGCGTCGGACTGGTATGGCGACCACCGCGCGGGTCGTCATGCCAAAGAATGATACATACGTTCATACATACACACTCTCGAAAAACATTATTCTCTGCAATCGCTTAAAACTAAAATTTGACTAATGATACACCAGTGTTACATTAGTACTCTATTTTGCTTATTGTCTACGGTAAAGTCACGAAGAGCCCACCACTGGCAGTGGTAGCGTAAATGGACAGCCAAATTGAGTGAAAGCCTCCATTATTAACTGTATTAGAAAGTACTTACTTATCTCACAAAGTAATATTGATTGCAATGACTCTCCATTTTAATACATAATTTACTTGGAGTTCGACCTCTAGACATACTTACAGAGATCAACTATGTATATAAAATACATATATTTACAAAGTATTGTTGTGTGTTGGTGTGTATTGTATTGTGTAGCATGGCGTGTTTCTCATGGCATTCATTTGTTTCACATAGGTACATTTGTATGTTGTAATATGTACGTACATACAATGTAACTACAAATGCCCGTACAAAATCTATCATTTTGCTTACCAAAGGTAGAAACTTGACAATTTCTAGTATGAAATCACTGTCAAATATCTTTGGTAAGCAAAGTGTTGGATAGATTGGTTATTAATAACGAATTATTATTGTTATGGCAAAAGTTGGTATGGTTGGTAAGTGTCTTATATCCCACAGGTGGGCACAATTCCCTTCTTCTCTTTCCCCTCAACTCGATTATGCTTACAGCGCAATCCATTATAACACTGTTTTTATACGAGTTGGTGGAGACAGGATGAAGTTCATGTCCAAAAAGAATTAATTATTTAGTCAAAACCCTCTGTGCGTTAAACTGATATGGTGACCGCTCAACCACACGAGTTGTCAAAGGTTTTCAAGTGAAGACCACGTCTAGACAAGAGCACAGATCGCCTTTCAACAGTTACACCAATTACTTGAAGACAGCTGGAAGCCGATTTAGAAGCCACAAGTAGTCCAGCAGGGAATCTTAAAAGGTTAATAATAAAAATAAACATGTCTCGTTTCAATTCCATAAGTGCAACAGAGACAACATGTGTTTCTTAACTCCGTTCAATCTCACGCCACAGCCGTACATTATCTGCACGCCGGACGTATCTATGATTTAATCTAAACAACTAAATTAAGTCTTTCTACAATTTCAAAATAACTCTCCGTCCTTAACACAAAATCAAAATATACAACCTGTTTATTGTTTTTTAACTGACTTCAAAAAAGGAGGTTCAGTATTCGACCGCTATGTAAGGAGGTTTTCTCAAAAACTACTGAACCAATTTGGATAGTGTTGGTTATTTAAAAGAATATTTTACAAGGAAGGATTTAATATATTAGGATTTTCTTGTCAGTTTTCACGGAAATCTAAAAAAATGCGATTACATATAATCTTGAATAACTTGAGTAAATGCAGACCAATTTCAATTTACTCTTTTTATTATTTAAAAGGGAGATTGATTGCGGTTTCGTTCGAAGTCGGTTGTATTTTCTGATTTTTTGTCTTTATGTGCAAGCTTATTTTTATTCTCCCTCATTAAAATTTTCAGATTTACAAGAAATTAGAAAACCTAAGACATTCCCTATATTGAAAATACTACATATGGGAGAGGTAGGGGAGATGCACTACATACAAGGCGTTCCAATTTAAGTTCCTATGTAAGTAAGTTAGTTGTTTATATGTTTGTTCAAGTATCAGACAAAAACTACGGAACTGTTTGTGAATCAAGTTTTTATGACGATTAGATGATTACGATTAGACTTGTAAACCGGTTATCACGCTACGATAACGGTTATAGCAAATAACAAATATTTTCATGACTTTTATTAAGGCGGAGGTCAGTTTTGAGCGATTTATGCATCAGATGGTCAAATATCGCAATATTTGGAGATAACAATTAGCAAAGCTGTACCTAAAGGCACTAATTGCAAGTAATAATATATTGCAAAAAAGTCATGATCCTCAACAATGAGGGCCCGACTGTACAGCCAAATGCGCTAGATACCGTTATGTGATATACATAAAGAAATGAAGCTATTAAATATTAATAAAATCATCCTACCCAAATTTCTGCCTACGACAATTGGTCAAATTTCGGTCTTTGGCAGGCAAAAAAATTAGATAGGATTATTAATAACCGACATAACGTAAGACCGACTCTAATAGGTAAGTATGTAATCGTTAAGACTGCAGAACACTGCTGTTATCAGGCAGAAATGCGGAGATGACGCGGGAATTACTTTCTCCATACCTTATTTTATTAATAATGGTCGAACTTGGCCTGTAATAACATAGACCTGTGTTTAATAGACTGCTAACAGAACCCATGACCAATTGACCAATCACTATAGTGTCAGAATTTGCCCACCAGTAACCACAATGACATACTAGTAACTTATATTGACGACCCGCGTGGCGGAGCGGCCACCATACCGGTCTGACGCGCAGAGGGTCCCGGGTTCGATCCCCGGCCAGACAGATATCTAAATGATGAATTTAGATTTCTGTTTCTGGGTCTGGGTGTTTGTGTATTTGTCTATGTGTGTGTCCATGGCACCCACGATACAGGGAATCCTAGTGTGGGGCTTTGAGTGTAGAAAGCGTTTATTTTATATCCCCAGGCCATTCAACAAACTTAAGTTAATCTTATTTCAACATACTACACATCTTATCCACATTCCATCTCGTGTAAGATGAATGTGATGTGATCCTAGGGGTTAATGCACTAATGGCTAGTTTGTCAAGCACTAGTCATTTGTCAAGCGGTGTCAAAGGTGGAACACGTTCTGGCAAACCTGATTCTAGTTCGTTTCCATTATACCTGTTAATTATTATGAGGAATATTCCATTTCTGTGGTGTCATCATGACATCGTGGAAAGTAGTAAGAAAAACTAAAGAGTCTGAACTTATGTAGGCACGTAAGAAGTAGACGCTTTCTATAATTACAGACCCACACTAAGATGCCTATGTCGTGAGTGCCATGAACACACACAAAGACGAATACGCAAGCACCCAGACCCAGAATACATATCTAAATTCATAATTCAGACATCGGTCTGGTCGGGGATCGAACCCAGAATCCTCTGCACGTCAGACCGGTATGGTGATTGTTCCGCCACGCGGGTCCAGAAATAATACTTCTTTTGCGAATTCAATAAAAAGAGTGAATGTGTCAATCAATATGTAAATTGTACATGTGAAAGAATTATAAAGCAAAGAATTCATCCATCCATCTATCAGCCTTTCCTAGTCCACTGCTGGACATAGGCCTCCCCTAGTCTGCGCTACTCCGACCGGTCTTGGGCCGTCTTTTAGTAAAGCAAATAATTAGGTAGTACAAATTAATATGACCCGACTCACGCGAAATACACTAAATTTTCTTCAAATTTGCAGTATTTATGGAGTCGTTTGCAATTTTATGGTGTCGTTTTTTATCAGTGTCATTATATTATATAATTTTGTAAAAAAAAAAAATACTTTTCTAAAACTTCTTAAACTAGAATATAACTTCAAAAAGCGTTACAAAATATTACATTTTAAATAAAATATACATACATTCATTTGCCTTTGCTTCAAAATAAAAATATAGAAATTCAAATTCGTTTTCCTCATTCAAAAACCAAATTATATTTGGTATATTGACTTTCCTTGTAAAAATACATTTGCTATTCGGTAAAATAGTGATTATCAGAAACGTAGGAGGATATTGCTATACAACTAGTGAATTAAGGTTAATGTTACTTGCCCTCCAGATAACGGGAGAGTAATTCTAAGTTGAATGTCGCTATTTACGACATTGTTACAGCTATAGTAAGGATTTACGCTCAGAAATAAACATCTGAATACATTTTGCCTAGTACAGTTCGAATTTTACAATAAAGTAGGCAACAATTGTCAAATTGGTAGACAATTGGTAGAGAAAAATTGATAAACATCGAATATGAGTAGTGTTTTTTTTATAATATAGTAGGAGTAGTAGTATGCACTCCACCATGATGGCAAGTGACCACTGCAGCCTATGGACATCTATAATCAACCCCAGATAGGATTAGATATTCCTACCTTATATCGGCCACAGATGCGCCGCTACCCCTGAGGACTAAGCTGGAACGCCTTGGAAAAGTATATCTTCGTTATCTACCACGAAACTAAGTTTAGTGCTTATCAACTAGGTAGGTATAGTTGATGTAACACAATTTGAATTGATTCAACTTGCAATAACAATAACATTCAACGGTGCAATTAATATTACTTGGACATTAATTAACTCTGTTCATAGTTAACCAGAAAATTAATATATTAATTGAATATTTATATTTTTAGTTATAACCAATATTCCTTGTATATACAAAATGCCATGTATTTATTTATATACAAAATGCCATGTATTTATTTTTATAAGATTAAATTATACATCATTGCATTGTAAAAATAATATTTTTCTAAATATAACTGGGTTAATTAAATTTTAGCTTTTTATTAAACTTAATAACGAAGAAAATATATTATTACTAGTATAATATAAAATAATATATTATTTCTAGCTGACCTGGCAAATGTTGTTGCCATATAAATAAAATAATGTTAAGGGTGAACAACCCTTATCACTTAGGGGTATGAAAAATAGATAGTAGCCGATTCTCAGACCTACTGAATATGCATATAAAACTTGGTGAAAATTGGTAAAGCCGTTTCTGAGGATTACGGAAATTACCATTGTGACACGAGAAGTTTATTTATAAGATTATTATTATAAATAAGAATTATTACTTGTATTTTTAAAGTTCGAAAATCTGATAACTTTTAATTTTATAACTTTGGATACTCCAGTGGCACTTATCAGTGTTCTATAACCATAACCACATCTAAGTCGTAAAAAACAAATAAACTGCATTGAAAGTAGCTAATACACCATAGAATTGATAAGAAACAGTCAACTCACACCAAGGACCATTGATTTATCGAACCATTAACATATTATATAAGTATGGAGTATTACAAGTTATGTACAATATTACACAGCACATTTTTATGTAATGCCATGAAAGAAACTATTGGATTTACAGAGCATGTGTAATATTATATTGTTTAAAGTTAGAAAAAAGCCAATTTAAAGGCGAAAAGGCAAAAAAATACATAAATCAATAATCATCTTATTTATAAAAATATTTAAGTGGCCGATATGATGTGCCGAAAAAAGCAAATTAAATTAAAGATGTCATTTTGATTTTTTTATTTTTGATTCAGTGTACTCAGTGACACACTCGTTACTAAGAAAAAAAAAGATACCCCATATGTTAAAATCCATCAAGACATATACACTACATATAATGGAATCAGGATATATAAAATAATTAAAAAAATACAGATTACCAAAATAATTGAATAAAGTACCAATATTAAGAGTGATTAAAGGAAAGGTGATTGATAATTCTGACAAAATAAGAAGAATGGGGAGATATGATCCAAAATTATAAAATCCCTAGTGAATTATAATCTTCTACATTTAAATGGATGTAGAAATTACAAATTTGCAATACAATGCAAAAATAGAACATTAAATAATATCATTACAGCTCAAGATGTGAAACAATTTATAAACAAATACATACTATTTAATGACTGCGTACATACAACATAGTTTTAATACACAATAATATTTTTGCAGTGAAGAGACAACATAATACAAGGCCAAACATGAAATTTGACTTTTTTCCAATTAATCCTACCTAAATTGTTAAGTTTCGTGATAATGGAGATGCAGACCAACAGATGGTGACTAAAGAGTGCAACCATAAGCATCTAATAATAAAAAAATTGGTCGAAATTTAAGAATATCAGTGCTACAATATATTTCTGAATAATCTGGTAAGGCAGACTAATTTAATGAACTATTTCTCACCCAGGATATCTGTAATCTGAACTAGGTAGATCCCTGTTCTATATTGAATTGGTTACACATGTTCATGGGCGCAAGACCATTTACAATCAGATAGACAGCCTGCTTACTTGCCACTTCAATTTTGAAAAGAAAATATTGACTTAAACCCATGATGATATGTAAGTTAACATTTGTCACCTAAACTGAATCCTTCAATCCTTTTAGGTTAGAATATAGCAGCTCATAGTTGCTATAAGGAAAATAAGACACAATCTACCAACAAACATAGTCTATACCTATAAAGGTATAAACCTCAATGAATAAATACAAATAAGTCTATATTGATAATACGAGGAAAGATATTTAATAAATTAGATTCGGAAACCTACATATTAAATAACATGTTTGCTATTATTTTTTCTGATCAAAAACATTTTAAGTAATTTTGACAATATTATTCAGTAACTAGCTGACCCAGCAAACGTTGTGTTGCCATATAAATAAAAAAGTGTTAAGGGTGAACAACCTTTATCACTTAGGGGTATGAAAAATAGATAATAGCCGATTCTCAGACCTACCGAATATGCATATAAAATTTGGTGAAAATCGGTAAAGCCGTAAAGAGGAGTACGGTAACTAACATTGTGACACTAGAATTTTATATATAAAAAATAAAACTGTTTAGAAATAGAAACATTACTTTGCTGGAAATTTATTTTGAACCTTATTACGATTGTCTCAAAGGGTAGTGATACTCTTATTGTTGTCATTGTTTAACAGGATCCAAGTAAGGAAGTTAGTCATTGCAACATCCACAATTAGTTGGATGTGTAAAGTAAAATGACAATAATAACTATAGGTAAAAGAAACATAACCTCTTGGATTAATTTTAACCAATAGCCTATCTGCTTTGAGCATGAACTATACAATAAATTTTGATTGAGAAGTGAATTGGGCTAAGCAACAACAACAAACAAAAAAATATGCTACATACCTATTTGATTTATATATATATATATATATATATATTAGGGTGTCCGTTATTTCCCAAATTGGATTTTATTCTGCGAACGCCCCTCAAATTTTTAGGTTATGACCTAAAAAAAAATATCTGACCCAAACCAGCCCTTAATATTCACATTAACCCGTGCCTGAATCATAATACATTTCCCATTTAAATAACATGGGATTTTTTCACTTTTTGCAGTTAATTTTTTTCCACCGAAACAAATGTAGCTAAAAATACTTTGACAGGTGTTTTTTGTAGGAAATTTAACGCTCTTCAAAAAAGATCTGAATGCTTTTTGCGATAAAATTTACGCATTTCACCGAGAGGTTATAGACTCAAAGGATATGAAGTTCTCTCACGTTACTCACAGATGGCGTTAGATTATAAAACGAATAAATTTAAAACGTGATTGCTTTTAATTTTTCGTTTAATTGCCTTAAATTCACAAATTTTAAAAAAGAAAATTATTTAAACACTTAAATTTATGTAGAATCACGTTTACATAGGGCCTATTAGAGTTACTTTATAATTTTATTGCAAACAAAAAGCGATAGTAAATAAAAAATAGGAACATGATGAATTTAACTATGAATACAACTTTATCGTTGAATAACTTTTAAACCGTAAATTTTATCGCAAAAAGCATTCAGATCTTTTTTGAAGAGCGTTAAATTTCCTATAAAAAACAGCTGTCAAAGTATTTTTAGCTACATTTGTTTCGGTAAAAAAAAATTAACTGCAAAAAGTGCAAAAATCCCATGTTATTTAAATGGGAAATGTATTATGATTCAGGCACGGGTTAATGTGAATATTAAGGGCTGGTTTGGGTCAGATATTTTTTTTTAGGTCATAACCTAAAAATTTGAGGGGCGTTCGCAGAATAAAATCCAATTTGGGAAATAACGGACACCCTAATATATATATAAAAATGAATGTTTGTCTATATGTCATTTACAGAATCGTAAACTATGCATTTGATCATGTGATGATCTTTAGCAAAGTTGTTGTGCCTGAGCCTATGAAGGTTTCTGGTCATTCCAATGAAAGTACAAGTTTTGAATATTATGTGTGTCAAGTTATTTTTTTTAAATGCAGGTGAAGCCACAGGCACTACAAGTGTATTATAAATATAAAATCTTTTCAGTGCATAGGGGGAAGTAAGGATTGTTCAGGCCTCAAATGTATTAATCTCTGTCCACAAATCGGGTAGCAATGGCTCAAAGGTCAAGACCTGACCTGACCTGACTGAAGAGAATTGATCTGACATTCTACCTCTTGTATGCCACAAAAAAATAATCCTACTAATATTATAAATATAAAGAGTTTGGATGTTTGTGTGTCAATCACGATGCAACTATTGAATGGATTTTGATTTTCATATACAGATAGGCTGGATTAGGTGATAGGATGCCTGTAAAAATGTACTGTTCCTCTGGGATAAACAAAATAAACATGTGAACATCAGTTTATCTCAGTTGAAGGTATATAATTTTGTGTACATATTGGTATGTCATGTTATTTATTCTTTGCAGATAAAACTGCAGGTACAGCTAGTCTTAAATACTTTGATGGGTTTTCTATCTTTGAGTATGTGTCCTGCGGTGGCACTGGGTTGAAATTCATAACATTGACAACATGATATGACATTCTGTAACTTCTTTCTATAAGACATAATTACAAAATTTACTCAACGGCTTAAATACATAATTGTTTGAGGTTGGTTCATCATCATCAACCCATTACTGTCCCACTACTGGGCACGGGTTTCCTCTCAAAATGAGAAGGATTAGGCCATAGTTCACCACACTGTATAAGTGCGAATTGGTAGACTTCACATACCTTTGAAAATGTTTTTTTAAAGATTTCTCAGGCATGCAGGTTTCAACATTAGGACCACAGTGAGTTGAACATTGTACGTTCATGACAACATTGACTTGACATGACCCGACATTCTAAACTTTCTTGTATGTCATAGTACTACAAATTTTAATAGCTTAAGTACATAATTGTTTGACGGGTTTGTTCTAGTTTTAAGATGCCCTACAAATATGTGTCAAGGAAATGGAGAGAAGTGCCAATCGAAACCTCCCTTTTTGAATATCATCATCAAAAACATTTTACTCAGCTTTTGATGTAGTCTGTATATATAAAAAAATAAATGTATGTCTGTGGGTTTGCTTGGTTTTATCCATAGCCACATGGCAGAGGTTATTTGCTGTCAAGTGGACCGCATGTAAGCATAAAATAATAAAAGTTGAATACAAACTAAAATACAATATGTATATAAATCACGAAAATTTGGTGATTGTGTATTGTGTGTGTATTTGTTTAGGGTGGCACTGATGTCCCATTTGTGACAGGACAACATCTGATGTCACTACTTATTATATACAAATACAACACAGTAGTAAACCAAACATGATTATAATAAACTCACTTGACACCAAACAGTTTGTCATGGTGAGATAATAATCCACTTCCTTATTAGATATATACAAGTTTGTGCTGTGGATATTGTGTCATGCTAATGTTTTACATGTATTAACTTACTGCATATGAAATGTTATCCCTTTAAGTTATTGTTTAAATCATATCATGGAAATAAAAGATAGGCACGCATGCAAGATAGGCGTCTCATAGCAGTGATAGCCTAGTGGTTAAGAAACTCAGCCATTTGATAGAGGGGTCCAAAGTTCAAATCCCACGCACGTCTAATTTTTCAAAGTTATGTGCGCATTAGGAATTTAATATGACTTGCTTAAACGTCGAAGGAGAACTTCGAGAGGAAACCTGCATACCGGAGAAATGTTATAAAAAAAGAAAAAAGGTTTCAAGGGTATGTGAAGTTTACCAATACGCACTTGACCAATACGGTGGCGGCCTTAATCCTTCTCATGATAAGACGAGACCCGTGCCCAGTAGTGGGACAGTAATGGGTTGATGATAATGCATCTCCTACATTTTACATGGTCTATGCAACCAATTGGTACCTGTTACCAAAACTACCAAATCAAAGTATTTGTAAAACTACCAAATCAAAGTTTTTGTAAGGTGGTAAAACCCTGTGGTTCCATTTTGAAGGCACCACCACACCTATTTCGGTCTTATAACAGCAGCGTTAAGCGCTGCTGTGTGCTGAGTGTGGTAAGGGAGACACACTTATCAGAGGCATTTCAACTTAGCCCTCAGAGGTAGTAACACACATATGGCTGATATTAGGTAAGACTAAGCTTATCTGGAGTTGATTATGTATGCCCATTGACGGCAGTGGCCACTTACCATCAGATGGACTGCTAGTAAAGAAGATATTTGAAATTATATACTTATTTTGAATACATTATGCAAGAGAAAAGCAGTGATAGCCTAGTGGTTAAGAAACGCGGCCTCTCGATCGAGGGGTCCGAGGTTCAAATCCCAGGGCACACACCTCTGATTTTCAAATTAATGTGCGTATTAGAAATTAATTATCACTTGCTTAAACGGTGAAGGAAAACATCGTGAGGAAACCTGCATACCTGAGAGATTTATAAAAAAAAAAAAAAATCTTAAGGGTATGTGAAGTCTACCAATACGCACTTGTCCAGCGCGGTGGACTATGGCCTAATCCTTCTCATTCTGATAGGAGACCCGTGCCCAGCAGTGGGACAGTAATGGGTTGAAGATGATGCAAGAGAAAAATCATTTTAACAATATTTTGAACATTTTCCTGAACCAAATACTTAGTTATACACCTATTTCCGCTTTGTCAAAATTAACAATTAATTAAATGCATGTAATTATTATTTTATTTCATAACGTTTAAAATACATAAATTGAAGAAATTTGCTATCAAGATTGATAATGAGGACATAATGAGATATGGACATGTCCTACCTGAGATTAGAGGTAGCATTGCTACCCTTGAGAACTAAGTTTGAACGCTTTGGATAAATATGTCTCCCTTAGCACACCCATCAATCCAGAACACAGCAACACTTCACACTGCAGTAAATAGACCAAAGTGTTGAGGTGATTCCTCCACAGACAAACCACCAAGGGTTCTACCACATTCAAATCATGATTAATGTGTGCCATACATTAATTTTAATAGTGAACATACAATATTGTATTGCAACATGTTTGTCCATAGTCCATTTACACAATTACCACATGTCAGTGTTAAAACAGGGAAATATTACTAACCTTTACTTCTTTTCCTAATTTTACTAGCATCAACAAGGTTCCAGTCAACAGAGTCCCGAGCCGGCGGTGGCACTGTACCACCGATCAGCTCCACAGAACTGCTGCGTTTCGAGGGGCCAGCCACTGGGGCGATTTCCTCCACTTTTTGTCCTTCGAACTCAGACCGGAGCACTCAACAATTCCACAATCTTGTCCTTGCTACGCACGTTACTACCCCGGTGGGCCGTTCACTTGCTCGACCCCTCGCCTTCTTCGGCGGCACCTTCTTCTTGTGGGCGCTGTGCTTCCGCTTCAGTTTTCGCGGAGTGAGAGGAGTTCCTAGAACTGATCGGCGACGGGCAACCGCACTCCATGCTGCCCTCCTGATCGCTGCCCTCGTAATATCCCGACTCGTGTTCAGGCTTCTTATCCGGCAGATTCATCTCCGCTGTAGCCATGGCTCAAACCCTCATCAAATTCATCAAGCGAACTGCCCACCACCGCGCGCCGCCGCACCGAACCTGCCACGGCTGGTCGCTGTCTATGATTAATTATTACAGCCTCGATTTTAGCGAAAGTAAACAAGACACGTAATATACTTCACGAGCATACTAAACTTGCAATCGCTCGCGGCAAACTCATCCCAGCCCGGACACTATAGATGGCGCTCGCACGCACGGCACTACGCGACCGAATCGAAAAGACACCCCGACTGGCGAAGACGTTTACGCGTCCTCCCGTTCGCAAACGGTCGGGTAACACCACTCGCATCTACTTTCGCACCGTTCCAACGTCAAAATTTTATAGTTATAACCCTCCTTTATATCCAAAAATCACAGCTCCCCACGTCGTCCACTTGCACAGGGTCGTTCACAAAAAATCCAGGTGTCCGATTCGTATAAAAAATTTCACTACACTGACGGTACAGTCCGTTTGTCACTTCACACGGTTCGCTAATATTTCGTAACGTTTCACTAACACTATCAAATTATAAATGGCCCGTTTGTCTAAAAAATCTACTTTAATCACTAAATATATAATTACAAAAAAATGCTCGCGCGAATGAGGTTCCCCACTCAACGCGGTAAAGTAACTGAATTCGAGAAACGCAAAATAGAAACCGTGCGACGTGCGAGAGGCGCTTCCCCCACTACGATACGATTTACGAGGCCAGCCAGAGCACGCTAAACTGACAGACAAATCAATATAAGAATTTAATTGGCGCTCATGGATTATTCGAATTCCTGATTATTTTTTATATTCATGCATTAACACTATTGATATAATGTGATACAAATTTTCAATATAATATTTAATTTTAACAAATCATACTTTGAAGTATCGGATTTTTTTACTTATACTGTGCAATCACCATTTCATGGACGTAAACAAAACGGGACAAACTTATTGCTTATCTGTCGAGCAGAGTGAGAAAGGAAATGTAAGAGCGTGAAAGCTTAAAAAAGGAGTTGTTATCTCTTTTCCATATTTTTTGCAGAAAGTTCATGAAATTAAAAAAAGGGATGGAACTTATTGAAATACATATACGATCGAATCGATATGAGTAAATCGATAATTTATTATTCTGAAATGAATGAGTTTTTTTTTAATAATGTAGTATATTAAATGTTATTTATGATATCATAATAATATTATTATTAAATGCGTACCTATAGTAAAATAAAAAAGTTGATACGATGATATTATTAAAGTTGAGTACAACACTCAGCGTTTGTTTGTTTTAAATCGATTAAAAGTCGATATTTACATATTTTACATATCTAGTATATTTATGAACTGATGATCAATAATTGTGAATTATTGAGGCTTGACATAAAAATATATCTAATATGAAAATTATCATAAAATCTATATTCATATACAGTCATACTCCTTTAATAAATATTTACGTTGCTATGTGATTATTTGTATGTGTTATGTGTATAACCAACTTCAAATAGGACAACAGAGCCAAATGAAGCGGATTCTCGTTGCGGTTTCTACACATAAGGGCTAAATTAGGACATGCCTGTATGTCTGCCTTACGACACCATTCCTTATTTCTTAATACATAGTCAGAAATACGCGTGGAATCATTAAGCGTCGTACCTTTTGTGGGATCTAACTTAAAATAGCTTAATGGCTAAGTAATTAGTTAGTTTTTTATAATTGTAAAAAGTAATTAGTAAAATAATATTGTTAGTGTGAAACCGTTTATTTTATCTTTGTAGGCATTAAAATGTTAAATAAAATAGAGAAGTACTCTTATCAGGAATTAATGACTGTGATTTCAAGTACCATAACGCAATGTCAACAGTAAGTTTGTAAATTGAATTAGACTACATATTCTACAACAAGTAACAAAGCATGTGTTAGACAATGTATGATAGGGAATATAATGGTTAATTTTACAAGTTTTTATTTGTATAATAGCATTTAAGCAAGTATAAGCAGTCGCCGCTATTAACATTATAATTACATATAAATATAAATCTCGTGATGTTGTAGGTTTAAGGGCACACTTTGAGTGTAATTCAATTGAAAAATAACATATTTATATATTTCGAAAAATAAATATAGGTACACTGAAGGAATATTATGGAATTTATAGACTACTGTACTATTTCAAAGGGCACAAGGTACGCTGACTAATGTTAATTAATACTGGCTTTTGGCAGCTTTAACTGACAAATACATTAAACGTTTTGGTTTCCAAACTTGTTTATTACCAGCATTATTAAACGTACCTAAAATAGTACAGATATAATTGATGTTCAATCTGTTCAATGTTTTGCTTACAAATTATTTAGATATAAAAATACGTTGTGAGACAAATTCGAACTACTAAAATTTGTCAAATAAGGATCTTTCTTATGCAAAATATTGGATAGATTCATTATTAAAAACGGACGCAATTATATCAGATGCATAGACAGACTACACTATTTAGAAACGTTTAAATAACTAATTATGAAGGTAACCAAAGTAAAATAAATACAACACGTGTATAACCTACAAAACGACAGGTAAAACGTTGCACTTTCGAGGCAATATTTCATTTCGGTTGCGTAACAGATCCAGTTCCAGTCAGAACGGTGATGCAACGAAGAATGTAATTTCTAATTAACTAACCGTGGAACGTCGTGGAATCGCCTCTGATTTTATGGTTGTGCGATAATTAGTGCTAGTTCGCTAGCCCAGCACGGAAACATGTAAAATAATGATAGTAGGTATCATTCACCACAAATAATGCAAGGCCTAATGTTATGGAAACAATAGAGTATCAAAACCAATAAAAATAATTATATCAATTTGTGAAGGATTTATTATACAAAACAGCATAGAGTAATGCAAGACTCTAAAATTAAATATTTAGGTCAGTTATAAATGCTTGTCGGTATGTGATAATAATTTTCGGAAACGAATCTGAAATGTTTTGCTTATATTATTACAAAGAAAATAGAAGACGACCAAAATAAAGCTGGCTTCACCGAGTAGAAAACATTGAGGCAATAATTATACTTCTCAATATCACAAACATTATTTAAAGCTTGAAAATAACGGTGTTCAAGTTAGTAAAGTAAAATATCTATATGTATGTGTTAGTGGCTACAGTATCTTTTCCCTTAATAAGAGTAAGACATGTTACCGAAGCATTCTTAGACACGGTGCATTTAATAAAAGTATTAAAATGTACTTTAAATTATTAATTAGTGTAACGATTAAAATTTAAAGACAATAGGTAAGACAAAAATTCCTCATTTGGATATTACTACGAACAATAAATTTGTCTAAAAAACAAGTACATTTAGAATATTAATTTGCTTAAATGACTTAACCCATAAATAATAGTTAGTAAATATGATAAGTATGATTTTAAAAATCTTAAATTATCAGCATTACTTGAACGAATAAGTGAGTTTATCTTACTGTACTATTACGGAAGGTTCTGAATTCGCGGAAGTACCACCGACCTTCGTGCTTGGAGCATAAAAACTAAAAACTCACGTATCCGTGGCTTGTTTTCAAAACATAGAATTTTCCGATACAATTTTGTTATCACAGTGGATAAGGCATTCCGTTATCGGACGTGCGAAAATTAAAATTCTAGAAAATGCACGTAGATGCTTAATTATTTCGACGTCAGCGTTTCGAACTGCTGATCTAGGTTAAACTATATTTTACAAATAAAATTATTTTTACGATAATGTTCGGTTATTTAATTGAGTTTCTATGCACAGTATTACATACCTAAAAGTACATCAGTTCCTTAAATTCATCTTTTTGACTGATCTTTGTTTTTGTTATTGTTTTGTTTGTAATTAGCATATTAATAAAAAACATAATTCGGGCTGTTGAAATATAATTGCAAAAAGATAAGAAACACAATTAACATATTCTGTAACGTGCTGGTTTAAAGCGTAATAAAACATTACTATCCAATAATATTTGTGAATAATAAATCTTTCTACTAAGAACTCATTATTATGTATGTATGGACATTTTCATAATATGCAACTTTCCCTCCATCCTACGTGATTTTCTAGATTCCCTTTTCAACTACGTAGGAGGTAACATTTAGCGGTGAAGTCATAAATTTCAAAGGACCTTTCTGGAAATTTCCACAATAAAACGATACGAGCTACATGCAACTATTTATTTTCTCTACTTCAAAAGAATTCTATGAAGGCTTATAAACTACTGAGAAGTCCGTAATAAATAGGTCAGATTCGCTAGACACACTAGACTTTCAACTATTCATCGTACTTAAAAAGAAAATAATATAATCATCCGCTCTTTGGTTTCTTAAATATATATAATGTATATCTAAATTTCTCCATCATAAGGATAACAGCTAATAAAAATGTTGTTTTATAATGTGTATTGTAGACACTGTCAAGGTTCGTGCAGTAAAACAATAATGTGTTGCTCTGTAAAAGAGAATTATTTTATTTAAAGCAAATCCGAATTAAATTGCATTAATTTCCTAAACATAATAATATTATAGTCTAACAGAACGTATCTGTAAAAGAGATACAACACTTAAAGCTATTATTTCAGAACAATAAGTTATTTTACATTCATAATTTTCTTCCTATGATATTGATATTCTAAACACATGTATATGTATATTGTATACTTAATTATAAAAATAAAAACAAGATAAACGGCCTACATACGGGCATAAAAACCTAAAAGAAGTCTACTTCGTTTACATATATATTTTCCTAACTGATATCTACTATGAATAAAAAAGTGTAACCTAATATAAAACATCATTGGATAGTAATTCACCTAACGCAGACATATGACATATAGACATAAAGGGCAGAATCAACACTGATCAATTAAATATTCATAATAACAAAGGTTTTGTTTATAGATGTTCAATAAAACCATATAAAATTTTAATGCAGGCGACGAACATATAGATAACTCGTGCATGAAAATTGATAACTTGATCATTAAAACTTTGTTGAGAACATAAGTTAGTTGACGTTAGCTGTCACGATGCTTGTCACTGTCACGTTTACCGTTAAAATACGTGATAATGTATTTCTTTAATACATACATATCTACAATATTGTCAGAGATTTTAACCCCGGCCTCTTAGTGACGTCTGAAATTTATACGGCAAGAGCTTTATTCTCATCACCAAGTTGGGTTGGTTGGTTTGGGGACACTGAAATTACAGGAACACGTTTGACTTTTCAAAATTATGTACGTATTAGAAATTAATTGCCATTTGCCATATGCTTCAACGATAAAGGAAAATATCGTGAGGAAATCTACTGGTTTGAGAAATCTTTAAAAATATCTCAACGGTATGTGAAGCTTACCAATTCTTCCTTAGCCAGAGTGATATGCCATGGCCTAATACTTATTATGTGAGGAGTAACACGACCAGCAGTGGGATAGGAATGGATTCATGATGATGATTCTTAACATATTAAATACAAAAGTAAAGATTTAAAATACTGTTGCATTGAAAAACGTCCATCTTTAAATCTAAAGCTTGTTTGTGAATAATTTTTAACCGACTTCATAACTAAATGAGGACAGATACGACGCGTTATGACTAAGATGAGGCGTTCCAACACAATCGTCAGGGGCAACAACGCGTTCCTGAACGAGTTGAGTTAATGATTCTGTTCTATTTGTATTGCAGGTATCACTATTGATTGTGACCACGGCAGTGACAAATATTGCATCGATTGCTACTTCCAACTATTGGAATACATACCAAAACATAATTACATTGTAAATTCAGTAATTTTTATTCATATCGAAATAAATTGAGATAGAACGACATTGCAGACAGCAAAATAAATACCGCTCATATCTCTCGTTAAAAATAAACATAGTAAACTGGCTCCAAGTGACTAAAATAATTACATTAACTTTTTGTGTAAGCTTCGTTATGAATGTTAAATGATATGATATTTTAAATGTGTTTTAACTCTTTTTAACTTATACAAAGAAATGAAGAATCATGCTACGTGAACCCAGAAGAGACGAATTTACTCAGCTGCTGTAGGATTAAAAACATTTAAGTTATATGTTAGTAAGAGACAATGCGATTAGTAATACTTACCGTAGCCTATTTCGTGTCGAACGGTGTCGGCCTTCACTATAACCGGAGTTTCTCTGTACGCCTCGCAATCTTGCGTCTCAGCGGTCTTTACAGTTTTCTCGACTTTGGGAATATCATCAAAATATTCTTCAAAATTATTTTTGTTAAAGAAATCGAAGTCGATAGCGGCACGCTTCATAGTTGGCGTGGCACTAGTTGCTAGGTCAACTTCAAATTGTAGCATTTTAGCTGGCGACATGACCTCCGCAACAGGAGACGGCTTAACGAACACATCGTTATTATCTACATTTTTAGTTAACGATAGTTTCAACAAGTTCTGTGGCTTGCAAGCACTCTGTGTAGTCATATCAGAATGTTTTGGAGTGTCTTTAATAGGCGGGGATTTGTCGTTAGGCGGCGTCATTGGAGTTTCAGGGGGATCCGTATCTGGGGTTGGCATTGGTACCCCGGGAGTTCTAGAAACGGAGCCGTTACGCATGCTATCTATAGACATATCTCTATCATCAATTGTAACATTTTCGCCAATAACTGATATGTATTCCAAGCCCATACGAAATGGGTCATCGGACAAATCTAGATTTTCTGGAATAAATAACTGATTTGAACTTGATGTAGACGCTGGCTGCGCAGCGTCGTCGGGATTAATACGCTTTTGCATAGGGGACTCCATTTGTAAGTTAATGTTACATAAATTTTAGATGTTTATTTAACATTCAGTAAATGATACTCTTAGCATAAGAGGCGTCGAATCGACAATGTCCTTGAAATTATCAAGCTAATCGATAAGCGTAAGAATTTCACATCACTGTTGGCGTAACGCACACATGCGCATTGATGCTAACTTCAGTAGTGTGCGTCCATGAGCTGTCAAACTTGTTTCGGCGCCATCGTTTTCCTCAATAACAATCTAATAAAATGAACAATAAGGGAATCAAATGTCAATTTTACAGTCATAAATTCCAATTGGAACACTTATTTGACACGCAACAGCAGTCTTACAGTCCAAAACAGCATTTAGGCGCCATAGGTCTAGCTATAAATAGCTCAGCAATAGTCACTTGCACAGATTTTTCCCCGCTCTTTTTGTTCATTCACATCACACCAACAATCAACAGACGTTATTACGCGCGATCTTGTAAATGATACACGTTAATGCTTTCACTGTGTTTATTTTAAGTATTAATGAATTATTTCACGTTTTAAATGCGAGATACGGCGCTGAAGCGCGGTCCACAAGACAACTGCATGACGTACTAATGTCAACAAACAAGCGCGGTATAAAGCGGTTTATATCTAGTGCGCCGTTTTGGGAATATAAGCAATACGACGATAAGTTAGCATTATCATTCGTCTTATCGTATTAAGTTAACGCGTAGTTAACTAAGAAATACCTTAAACGTTTCGTTAAATGAAAGATTTCAGTCTATTTTGTATTTAGGAACAAAAATGGCGCGCATACTTGTGACGCATGGTATCATTACCTGTTGGAGTCTCCGTATATCATCGTTTGACAGATGAAAACTGGTAAAGGAATAACGTTGTATTGCTTTGATATTAAGTTGATATTCCTTTGGCTGTTTTTGTATGAAATTGAAGTTATTGGCAGTGGGCAGCGCCACCTCTTGTCGGTATTGTACGTGTCGTGTCAAGGCCATTTTTATAAACCTGCGAACTCGCCGGGCTGAATATTTGTTTACCGTCTCTTATTTACACTATTGTAAAGTAATCCTTGCATTTTCTTTCGCAATTATGCAGTAAATAAGGTTGTTTTGGTGATGTGTGGTATACATTTCCTATACCTACTTCGTTACATTGTTTTGCAAAGTATCATTTTAAACACTTACATAATATTAACCAATATATTTATAGGTATACTTTTAGCGTAATCACTAAAAGTATACGTAAGCAAGTATTTATTGCATCAACATAGCAACTACAATTTTATCGACTAATACAATGCTCATAAATAAAAAGTATCATTGAAGAAATAAGTACCTACTAAGGTTTTTTGCAATACTGTAAAAATGATGTTTAGGCAAGATAATTTAGACTAAGTACTTAACTATTATAGAATAATAAAACACAAGTTTAATCAACTTGATTTATTTCGATTATTATACAAATCAAAACTTCTTCCTTTTGCCTCCACTGCCATCTATATTACTACCTTTCCTTTTTCCCACCATTTTCTTATCGGCCATCTTGTTGGAAGTTTTATTCTGCTTAGATTTATTGAATTGTTTGTCATTTCTGGGTTTGAATTTCTTGTTTTTGCCACCTTTGCCTACAATTTTCTTTCGGTATCCTTTAATCCACCTATCTCGTTTGTCTTCCCAAGCTAGTTGTTTTGTACTGGCGTTGTCCGTATTAGCGACTGCTTGGCTCGAACCCTGCTTCTTATTGGTCGCAGTCTCTTCTAGTAGAGTTGAGAATTCTTCTGCAGAAGCGAATAACGATCCGAGATCGTCTTTACCTGCGGATTTAGTATATTCAAAACATGTATATTCAAAACATGGTATGTGGTATGAAAATGCTAAACAGGCAGACCAAAATGTTTGTGAAAATTAACCGACCTATTTTACTTATGTAATACTAGCTGACCCGGTAAACTTTACCGCCTCAAAATCTATTTATCAAATATATTTCATATAAAATATAGCCTATGTTACTCGTGGATAATGTAGCTTTCGAATGGTGAAAGAATTTTTAAAATCGGTCTAGTAGTTTTTGAGCCTATTCATTAAAATCAAACAAACAAACAAGGTTTTCCTCTTTATAATATTAGTATAGAGTATAAAGTGTCTTCATTAGGAGTCAATTTATTGATCCATTTCAAATTAATTTACAGATAAAATTAACCTTTTAGTTTAAGCTTCATTTTTCCTTTCCCCTTTGACTTCTTGCCAGGAATATCTATTTGATCTTCTTCATCGCTGTCTTCGAGGCGTAATTCTGTAAAAAAACGTGAATTTGTATAAATTTCTGTAGAATACCTGATATGAATGTATATAGTGGTCCCTAAACCCATTACAATTAGAATGCACATGATTTGGGATCCTAATGTATGATTATAATAAGAAAGAGAAGTTAATACCGTTATTTCGCAAGAGTAAATGAGAAACCTCTAGTTCTTTCGTTCTACACATCATAATGTGTAAAACGCCATAGCTTTAATTAAGGTGCATATAAATTGATAACAAATCATTCAAAGTTTCTTACCATCTTCATCTTCACCAGATAAGTCCGGTTCCTCATCATCACCAGATATATTGAGTTCCGCATCACTGTCTTCTGAAAAAAATAAAATAAAATCTATACAAATAATCCAAATAAAGTAGGAATAGCACAGAATATTACTGTAACTCTCAGTTGTTATAGAAAGTTAAGCAGCGTCAGGGACGGTCGGAATAACTGACCGCTAGGGTTTAAATATTTTGGAAAATTATGTGGAATTATAGTACCACAAAAGTGGCAGCATGTAATAAAAGAAATCTAGCATAGATGCCATAGATATCAGTTGCAACACATTGTCCTTTTTAGATGTTACATTAGATATCATTTGCTATGAAATGCTGCTAGAACCAGAGTGGCCTAACTGCATTTTAAGGATTATTGACCTATCTTTATTTTCGTAATTCAAAAATCTTGTATAGTCCGCGTACAACTGCTAGTCCGCTTTGAATATAAAAATGAATCGCGTCGCCATAGCAAAATGTATGATTATATCTCCTTGCAACAACTTCAGAGCGGACTATACACTTTAACTTCTCCATATTGTAAATTGTTTTTTGTAGTTAGGCGACTCTGGTTGTAACAGCCTTAAATATACGTTGAAGGCATAGATTAGTAAAGATTAGTCACTCCTAACAAGAAAACGTAACCAGTTTTGACAATTGAAATTGTCACTGACATATATTTTCGTGTTTGAAAATAATTTAAGAAATTTAGTTTTTAAATCATTTACGAAAAAAAACGATATTTTTCCAGACATTTTCTTCGATTTCGTGTTTTTGCACCACTTAACTGCACATGGCGGCATTGTTCCGCATAAATTACAGCATGACAGTCGGTGACGTAACACATAGGGTGACAGCCATTTAATGGCTTCCTTCGATAACAAGGCGGTGAGATATCTATACTTATATATGACAAGCTATTACCAATATCTACAAACAACAGCAGTGTTTAGTGCTGCTGCATTCTTTAAAGGGTGTAGTTAGAGAGACAAGTATGTCTAATTTTAGTTTATACCAAAGACACTTATTAAAATACTACTTACTGTCCCACTGCTGGGCACGGAACTCCTCGGAATGAGAAGGATTAGGCCATAGTCCACCGTGCTGGACAAGTGCATATTGGTAGACTTCACATACCTTTTCCAGAGGTTTTTCTTATAAATCTCTCATGTATCCCCACGATATTTCCTCACGAAAAGAATACTTACCACCATCTTTCTCATCACCACCATCAGCATCACTCCCATCATCACTATCAAGCTGATCATCACTCTGGTCATCATCTGTCTTCTTGGATTTCTTCTCACGTTTACTCGTCTCCATTTCAGCCAAGTAGTCTAACTCTTCATCAGATTCTGGAGATTAAAAGTAGTTTTAATTGTACAAAAAATTAGCCAAATGCGAAACGAATTCGGAGGTTTATGGTTTACAACTTTTTTTTTAATTTTTAGTATTTGAAATCACAGCAGCTATAGAGATACAAGCATCGTGAAAATTTAAAAATCAATTGATAAACCGAAAAAGTTGGTTAACACTGGTTTCTTATCTATAAATGGGCCCTTTCATTTATATTTTTTTTATATTTAATATTTTTTATAAAGCAGCAAATAGTATTACAATACAGAGTGTGTATACACTCTGTAAAATTTCAAGTGTCCATATCTTAACTCGTATACTTCAAGAGATAGAGACCTATAACAGACACACAGACATACATACAGACATCTATTGATTGATTGACTATTATTAAACAATAGAACTCATCCTAACAAAAGAATCCTTACTCCTTACTAATATTATAAATCCGAAAGTAACTCTGTCTGTCTGTCTGGTTGTCTCTTCTTCACGCCCAAACCACTGAACCGATTTTAATGAAATTTTGTACAAAGATAGTCTGAGACCCGAGAACGGACATAGGATGTTTTTATACCGGAAATCCCACGGGAACTAGGGATGGCGATCTAAGATCGATTAATCGGAGAATCGATCTTTTGGACCCTTAACATCGATTATTTTAATCGATATTAGTAAGGATTGAATCGTCAACTATGCATTTGATCAAGTGATGATCTTTAGCAAAGTTGAAGGTTCGAATTTTCAGTTTTATGTATGTTAGTATGTTATATTATTTTCTTTTTAATCGCGGGCGAAGCCGCGGGCAAAAGCTAGTAAAATAATATGTCCTTAAGAGTTTTACTTTTGCCAATTCTTATATGATGATATATATACCTTGTCCACCAGCGCCGGTGACGGTGTCCAGGTACTTGTCGAAGTCCTCGCTGGTCACGGAGTCATCGTCGCTGTCCTCATCATCATCTGGCTCCTTGGTCACGCGACGTTTTTGTAAGAAACTGGAATACGAAGTATCCATAAACATATGCCCATTACTGTCCCACTGCTGGGCACGGGCCTCTCATAAGGGGCCGTTCAAGTAATACGTAAGCAGATTTATTACAATTATTAACCACCCCCATCCCCCTTGTCAGCAAAAGTAAGAAAAGCTCTTACCCCCTTCCCCATGCTTACGTAAACATTTTTCGAATAATGTATTTTTTTATATTACAATTATAATGGTATAAATATAATTTTAAAAATGCCTAAACGTATACATGATTTGCGGGAATGCCCGAAAATACGTTTCGCTTTCAAGTAAAAACAATGTGAGGGTTGCTATTCGTGTAAACAAGTAACAAACTACCGATGACGTAATCATCATCTAGACTCCCCTACCCCCCGTGTCATCCAAAATAAACAAAGCAAAGACCCCCCGCCCCCCTAAAAGCGCTTACGTAATACTTGAACGACCCCTAATGAGAAGGATTAGACCATAGTCCACTGCGCTGGCCAAGTGCAAATTGGTAGTTCCCTCTTCACATACCTTTGAAATCTTTTTTTTATATTTGTCAGGTATGCAGGTTACCTCACGACGTTTTCACCGTTTAAGCAAGTGATAATTAATTTCTAACCCTTACTAATATTATAAATCCGAAAGTAACTCTGTCTGTCTCTCTCTTCTTCACGTCTAAACCACTGAACCGATTTTAATGAAATGTTGTACAAAGATAGTCTGAGACCCGAGAAAGGACATAGGATAGTTTTTATCCCGGAAATCCCACGGGAACTAGGGATCTAAGCTCGATTTATCGGAGAATCGATATTTTGGACCAAAAAGTCGATTATTATAATCGATATTAGTAAGGATTAATCGTAAACTATGCTTTTGATCAAGTGAAGATCTTTAGCAAAGTTGGTGTCCATGAGCCCACGAAGGTTTCAGAGTTGGTACGACCAATTTTCGCCAGATGGCGCCACTGTCATTCCAATGAAGGTACGAATTTTCAGTTTTTTTTTATGTTAGTATGTCATATTATTTTCTTTTAAACGCGGGCGAAGCCGCGGGCAAAAGCTAGTACGTACATAACTTTCAAAAACCATAGGTGCGTGCCTGGGATAGATTTTTAATTTCTACTTGGGGCTCCATCAGCAGCAGTGATAACTTACTATCGGATGGGTTGTGTGTGTGTTTTTTGTATATTTCAATGTTATAAGAAAAGTACTTACTCGTAAAGAAATCTTTCATCAACCGGTATTTTCTTGACATCTTCATTCAGATATGATGCTGAGGTGACTGGCAAACTCTTTATTCCTAAAATAGAGCAACCCTGAATATTAGATATGAAATTAAATGTATTACATGGCAATATAGCTTAAATATCATAAAATTATATATTTATAGATACTATATATTTATTAATATCACTTTGCAAATTTTATTGCTTAGTTTTTTTTTGACAAAATATAATAAAAAATATCCTAACACATTTAACAAAGTATATTTGAGTACTTAAGTTTCTTGACAAGAATGTAATAAAAAAATGCTAACATATTTCAACAATAACAAAGTCTATTTGAAATTTGTGTTTTAAACATTTTTTTTTTTTAAATCATAAGCGTTCAAATTGTCACAGATTGATAATTAACTGAATGAAATATTTTTTTAAATATTTTCTGTTGTAAACATAGATTAGTAAAGATTACTCACTCCTAACATGACAATGTACCCAGTTTTGAGAATTGACATAGTTGCGTAAAAAAGTTTTGCCACGTCTCCGTGCTAAAATGTCCCTAAAATATTTGAAATAATTATTTATTTATTATGTAAATTACGCAGTATTAGTTATTTATTCGTAAACTTTCTCTAAAAATGTTTTTATTTGTCAAGAATTCAAAAAAAGAACTTACTAATAAGCCGTTTGTGGCTTCATTCAATTTCAAGGCGGCGAAGTATCTTTACTAATCTATGGTTGTAAATAAATACAAACAGCTTATTTACCCTTAGCTGTGTAATTCTTCCTGATGGCGAATTTAGGATGAGATCCTTTAACCTTTTTTACTTCCCCCTCCACTTCTTTCTCTGTTCTCTTTTTGGGATTTTTGAAAACGAACCGATCCAGAAAACGTATGCCCGAGAAGTCTTTGAGTGGATCTCCACTGTATTGAATTACTTGATCTGTTGATAAAAAAGTTTGCAATTTACGTATACGTAATACAGTGTAGTCCTCGCCAAACTGCTAGTCCGCTCTGAAGTTGTTGCGAGCAGATGTAGTCATACAATATGCTATGGCGACGGGATTCATTTCTATATTCAGAGCGGACTAGCAGTTCTTCGCGGACTATAATACTTTTTCAAATAAAATCAAATCTTGATTTGATTTGATTTGAAAAATCTTGATTTGATTTGATTTATAATACTTATTAATCATTATTTTATCCTTATCAAAATTCGAAATGCAATAATTGCCTAGAAAAATTGGTAGTACTATTATTATTTTTAAATGTACTTTGTTTGCTATTAAATTTATATTGTATGTCTGTTGCAAAAACTGTAAAAGTTGCGCACGCCTATAATTGGCATGCACACATGTCTAATACCAATAGTGTAATACTTATAAAAAGAATTGTGTGTACTGCTGTTGTCGTGCAAATAAATAAATAAATAAATAAATACTACCATATTTTAGTAAGTAACGATGCATTATGAATTAGCTATTCCTTTGTGTTGTCATAATTGTTAAAATAGTAACTAAAAATTCTGAGTTGATAAAATAAATTTTACTTATAAGGTAATAAAATAAATGTGGTTCGACTGGGGAGGTACCGCTATCATAAATTATATTTTGAAGGTGGTAGAACCCTTTGTGGTTTGACTCCGGCGGCACCACCGCCACACCTATTTCTACCTAATAACAGCAGTGTTAGGCGCTGCTGTGTTCCGGTTTGAAGGGTGTGGTAAGGGAGGCGTTCCAGCTTAGTCCTCAGGGGTAGCGGCGCATCTGTGGCCGACCTCAGGTAGGAATATCTAATCCTATCTGGGGTTGATTACAGATGTCCATGGGCGACAGTAGCCACTTACCATCAGGTGGACTGCATAATAGTCTGCTACTTCTATATTATAAAAAGAAAAAATGATTTGAAACAGTTCTAGCATTTCATTCCTCAGGAGTTGGTTACTGATGTCCAAGGGCAGAATAACCACTTACCATCAGGTGGACAACTCTTTTGCTACTTCAATCTTATAATAAATGTATATCTCACCAGTGAGCAGTTTCTCCGCGAACAGTTTGACAGTGGGGTGGAAGTGTTTGACCAGGGGTAGTAGTTCTACGTACGCTGAGCGGCTAGCGCCCGCGAACGTTGGGTTGCGGGCCAATGGGTTGTATTCTGATATCACCTGGAATAAGGAAATATTTTTTTTAATCAGAAAAAAAAAATTCAAAGTACTCGTAGGTCCGTTACAGAATTATATTGACTGTCAATTATTTATGTATCACCACTTTGCAAGGTGTTTCGTTATGGAGACGACGCAACTAAAGATACTTTATAAATAACTAGCTGACCCGGCAAACTTTGTACTGCCTCAAAATCTATTTATCAAATATATTTCATATAAAATGTTATATTATAGCCTATGTATGTATGGATTTGTATAATAATAATAATAATGTAGCTTTCGAATGGTGAAAGAATTTTTAAAATCGGTCCAGTAGTTTTTGAGCCTATTCATTACAATCAAACAAATAAAGTTTTCCTCTTTATAATATTAGTATAGATAAATGTTATCAATCCATTATTGTCCCACTGTTGGAAAAAAGTTTCCTCTCAAAGTGGTTTAGGCTATAATCCACCACGCTGGCTAAGTATGTATTGGATACCTTCCTTTTTTAAAATTCAGGCGTGGTTATGTCCCGATGTGTTTACAAGACGACTAGCGAAGCGGATCTAATACACAGTAGATTCGGGTTCGATCCCGGCCAGACAGATATCCTTTAGATATTTAAACGATAAATTCGATTAGATTTGTGTACTGGGTCTGGGCGAAGATGAATACACTAACAACCAGAGCCAGAACAGATATCCAAATTCATTATTTAGATATTTATTTATTGAACACCAACATAATGAACATTTATACAGTTAAGGTACAACAAAACACATAAGGGGCTAGCTTAATGCCACTATAATTATAGGTGTAGACTACAAGCAAGTTAATGGAAAAAAAATAAACATAAAATTGAATTGAAGAAGCACAATAATGTCTATACAGTTACAATGAAGTGTCACAATCGTAATGCAATGTAGTACACTTGATCTTCTTAAGATTAGTAGAGAAGATGTCAACATTTGAGGTCCTGGAGACAGAATTATATTCTTTAATGATTGTGTTAATAATTATTTAGATATCTGTCTGGCCGGGGATCGAACCTGAAACCCTTTACGCTTCAGACTGGGCTGGTGACCGCTCCGTCACACAATCGTCATAACGCGTTCTTTCACTGATTAAATGATAATTATTTTCTTGTATAATATATCAAAACTCACCCTATCCATATTAACAGTCTTCTTCAACTGTATCTTGGTGGTCAGTTCCTTCTCGGTGTGGTCTTCAACCCCCTCAGCTTTAACCCTCGCGTGGAACCAACCGGCCACGGCGGCTGAGCGACGCTTCTTGGGTTTGATGTTACCTTCCGAGTCTAGCTTTAGATCTACGTAAGCTTCTTCATCATCATCTGAAAGACAGTGTCAATATTATAAAAAGCCTTAAGAATAAATGTGTAAATAATATATGAGTTTAGACTAAAATTATCGAGGAATCGAGACATTTTATTATGTAACGGGTACTCACGATATGCGTTACTTAATTCACGATCATGAATCACACGTCACGTGGTCACGGTGGAACAGAGTTTGGCCGTGACCACGATCCATGCAACTGGTTCGAAATATCGACAATAATGAAATTAAAAAAACGCATATCGTGAGTACCCGTTACATAATAAAATGTGTAAATAATAGTTTTAAGAAACGTGTGGTTTTTAAGTTTTTTAATTATATAGTTCAACCACATTAAATTTCAATAAAGAAAATCTTTAATCCTGACGACCCTGCCGAGGAGAATGGTAAAAATTTATGAAAATCATGTATTGTCATTGTTTCTTGATGAATGTTCAAAATTTTGAATATTAATTCATTTGATCGTTAAAAGTGAGTAAAAATCGAATTCCAAAATTCTGGTAAAAAAGTGCTACCATTTGATCATAATTAATCTGTCTAAGTCAGCAATCAATAAGTCTGAACTAAAATTGCTCCAAAAAGAAAAGTTGAAAAAACTTCATCTTTAATGAAAAATTACCATTTCGCGTTTAATTATTCGTCAATTACTAACGCCCAGGATATAAACATCATTGAATATGATATTTGATTGATCTGCCATCTTGGGTCATCCACCATATTGGATTTAGATTGACGTCACCAACTAAACATTGTCATCCCAACTAAATGTGTTCAGCTAAATTGGATAATGCAATGTGTGTCAAATTTAACTTTCAAGATTCAACCCTCATATACATACAAACATACAAAAAAGTTAAATAGAAGTATGTTATAAAACTTAAGGGCTATATCCCTTACCCATTAACAAATCTTTCTTGTCACCCCTGAGAAGATCCATCTTAATTGGTTCTGTTTTCTCCTCAACATCATCTTGTGAGCTATTCAACGTGTCATCTACTTCTGTTGGTTTATCTTCTGGATCTTTCTCTTCTGTATCTTCATTGCTTGGTTCTTCTTCTTCTTTTACTTCCTAGAATTAAATATATAAATATAAAGAAATAAAGTAGAAATATCTGTGATTGCTGAGTAATAGAATAAGAGGCTTACTCCTCTTTCTTTTAAGCTTTTTTTTTAAATATAGGCGTAGTAGACGAGCATGCAGTTCACCTGATGTAAGCTACTGCCGCTCATGGACATCTGTAATCAACTCCAGATAGGGTTATATATTCCTACCTGAGATGCGCCGCTACCCCTGAGGACGAAGCTAGAACGCCTCGAAAAAGTATATCACCCTTCAAACCAGAACACAGCAGCGTTTAACACTGTTGCTATGAGGTAGAAATAGGTGTGACTATGGTGTCGCCGGAGTCGAATCATAAAGTGTACTACCACCTTCAATTATTATAATGATAGTGGTGTTGATTTTAGTTTATTTTTCCCTACATTGTTAGCGTTTCTTTAAGTCTTACAATTTAAAAAACTCAAAATTCACATATAAATAATATAACTGACCTCTTTTACCTCCTGTTTAGTCCAAACAAGCCTAACACAGTCCTTCTTCGCACCGTTCTTCAACACCTGTGAGATGAGGAACAGCATCCCACACGCGTGAGCCGGAGACAGGTGACAGGCGAGCTGCAGCAGGCGCTTCACGAACGCTGTCACTCTGTCCGTGTTGCTGTCCCGCTTCAACGACTTGTACACGAGCGAGAAGAGTAGCGCTGAGTGGGACGTGTTGAACATGTCCGTTGTTGTTAGTTTGCGGTAGAGGGCGGTGTAGTATCTGCGAAGGGATGGAAGTATTGAAAACATTTTTCAATAATATTATGAAATAGAATGTAAAAAATGATACAATGAACGATGTTTACAAGAAACACTATTCGATGGTGGATAATAATTAATGATTGCGCTTTTTTTTAAGCGAATTCATTAGATTCCCTACTAGGGAAAAATATTTTTAAAAAAAGTAATGATGCAGCCTTAGTTTTTATCAAAATCGTCTTCTTAACTCCTTTCAGCGGTTTTCGCTAATTCAGTTACAGTTTAAGATTTGGGCCTGAAGTCCCATTTCAAAAATTCACCCTGTATATATTTTCTCTACCAAAAGTAGCGGTTAAGAAAAATCGGATGAAATCTGTTTTTAAGCGAAATGTTGTATCGATTATTCTCTTTATCTCTATCTATTTCTATCTCTATATCTATCTTTTGAGGTGAGCTAAGCTCACCGCTAACAACAGAGCTATGAGTAACAGGCATAATTGTTATATTTGGATTGCTGACGTTAATCTAGAATCAATTTTATCCCAAGATCATAGAAATAAAGCTACCCACCTGTCCTCAGTCCCAGCGGAGGCCCCACTGACATGGAACAGCAGTGCGAGGGCATGTATGGCCACATTGCTAGCGGCCAGGTGCACCAATCTGTGTATGGCGTCCACGTGCGACGGTGTGTCTGACAAACGATCTTTATCCGCGAATGGATACGCTCGCTTCACACCCGTTAGAATCGCTGACATCAAACGGGAGTCTATTTCACCCTGGAAGTATATATTATTGGCTATACATCTAACTAGTAACAAATAGTGTCCTTATGTCCCTATTTGCGGACAGTGCAACACATATTATACTAATAACTGAATCTATTTCTTTATTAACGTTTTGTTATTTTTTTCATCTTATGTTTCATGTTTTTTTTGTCTATATCTGTTATTTATTTTATGTTGCAATTATTCAAATAAAGGATATGGAGGATATGTTATAGTAGAAGATGTATGCGAAGCATTCCAACTAAGTTCTTAGGGGAAACAATATATTTGTTCCCAGTCTTAGGTTGTAATTAATCTTATTTGAGGTTGATTACAGATATCCATGGGCAACACCAGCTACTTACCATCATTATGCAATTTCTCATTTATGACTTTAATTTAAAAAACAAACGTCACAATAAAAAAAATTAAGTAACCTTTTTGATAGAGGCTTTGAAGAATGAAAAGTATATCCGTATGAGATTTTCTGCAATCTTAGAGTCATCTTTGCCGAGGAAGAACTGATTCAGAAAGCACACTCCATAGTACTGTGCCCGGGGTGATATGTTTGATCTGGGAACAAAAATATAAGGTAGTATTATTTCAAAGGTTGAACCTTCTGTGACAAGGTTTCTTAACTGAGCTTAACATGCTCTCCAATAAAAAAAAAACTCAATCTACCCTCACTCACACTAGGATTCCCTGTATCATGAGTGCAATGAACACACACAAAGGCAAATTCACAAACACAAATCCAGAATTGAATTCAAAATTAATTATTTAAAATCTGTCTGACTGTGTATCAAATCTGGAACCCTTTGCACATCAGAACGGTTAAGTGAATGCTCTGCTACACGGGTCATAATGGTGGTGTGTATATTTTTTATTTTTTGTATCTGCACGCATCCTTTGTGGGAGGTAGGGTGGTATAGTCCGCGCCAAACTGCTAGTCCGCTCTGAATATAGAAAAGAGTCTCGTCGGAATAGCAAATTGTATGACTACACCTGCTCACAACAACTTCAGAGCGGATTTGGCATAGATTATACATACTGCATGGTTTAAAATATATACCATCATACATATTAATAGCGGATTGTTGCGAAGTAGTTTTAATTCTAACCTTTGATAAGTAAAGATACTTCGGCGCCTTGAAATTGAATGAAGCAACTAAACGGCTGATTTGTCATTTGTTTTTTTTAATTCTTGACAAATAAAAAACATTTTAGAGAAAATTTACGTATAAATAACTAATACTGCGTAATTTACATACTAAATAATAAATTAAAAATTTTGTGGACATTTTTAGCCTGGAGATGTGGCAAAACTTTTTTACGCAACTATTTCAATTCTCAAAACTGGTTACATTTTCTTGTTAGGAGTGAGTAATCTTTACTAATCTATGATTCTAACTTAATATTTAAAAGTGCGTCAATTTCTAAGTTACCTGAACAACATTTTTTCAATCTCCGCCAGAACAACTGCCTTCATGTTGGGATGGTTGTAGAGCAGCTGACAGAGATGGTATATCACCTTCGAGGAAACAGCCTGGGATGGGTCACCCAATTTGTTGATTATGTTTGATAGCAACATCTGGAAATATATGTTTATTATTATTTAAGCTAATAAAACAACATATCAGTGACCAATCAACGTTATCGTTTTTGGTTTCAGCCAAAAGCTTTTTTTTTCTTATAATATAGAAGTAGAAGACGAGCATGCAGTCCACCTGATGGTGACTACTGCCGCCTATGGACATCTGTAATCAATCCCAGATAGGATTAAATATTCCTACCTGTGGTCAGCCACAGATGCGCTGCTACCGTTGAGGACTAAGCTGGAACGCCTCGGAAAAGTATGACTCCCTTACCACACCCTTCAAAACGGAACACAACAGCGCTTAACACTGCTGTTGTTAGGCAGAAATAGGTGTGGCGGTGGTGCCGCTGGAGTCGAACCACAAAGGATGCTACCACCTTCAAAGTTGGTGTACTTATAATAACTGAGCCATGCTAACTAGTCCACCGAGGTAGCAACTCATATATGGCCGACCTCAGGTGGCACTTCTGGGGTTGATTATAGATGAGCACGCATGTATCTATTATAAAAAAGTTTCGGTTATGGCAGGAAATCGGCTGAACATTTCGGCTCAATCAGAACACACATTAATGAGTTCTCGGATTGCATTCGGCTGTACGGAATTGCTATCGTGAATTTGTATAGTAGGCGTTTCGGGTTTTAATCTGAACAGTGTGATGGAGTATGACCTAAATATTACTAATTCTGACTGGACCCTGTCATTTTCGTCAAAATAAATTCGAACACATTATCTACATTATCCACGAGTAACATAGGCTATATTTTATATGATATTTGATAAATAGATTTTGAGGCGGTACAAAGTTTGCCGGGTCAGCTAGTATCAAAATAAAAAAGAAATTATGGGTTGTGATTACCTTTTCGCGTTCAGGGTGGTGCATCAGTAGATATGACATAGCACTGACTGCTTTCTCCTTATTCGCTTCTACTGTGTCGTGCGCGAATTTATTCAGAGCTTCTATATAGGCTGAAATACAAATATGTATTGTAAAATAATATATAATTACATTTGAATTTAAAGCATATAAACCCTTCTATTTCAAAATTTTGTTTTTGGAACACATTGATGGAACTTCATTACTAAAACTATTGGCTCAGTTTCATCTGTTGTTTAGAGCTTGTGTGACACAATTTAATGCCCCTATTTCGAGTACACTATATGCTTGAACCATACTATGAAAAGCTCTTTGATGCATGTTCTTTTTTATGATATTACGTATGTACCAAAAGCAGCGAAATTAATTATCAGTTGCTTAAACGGTGAAGGAAAACATCGTGAGGAATCCTGTATACTTGAGAAATCTATAAAAAAAAATTCAAAACATATGTGAAGTGTACCAATACGCACTTGTCCAGCGTGGTGGACTATGGCCTAATCCTTCTCATTCTGAGAGAAGACACATGCCCAGCAGTAGGACAGTAATGGGTTGATGATGATAATGTACATGTACCATTAAATAAATAATTTTTTAATGAGCACACTACTACAAACAATCATTTATAAAAAAAAAGGAAGTGTCTTCAATAAAAATCAAGGATTCTTGTAGTGTAGGCTGAAACAAATTAGATCAAACACAATAAGTATACTCACTCCCATACAACTCCTTGAGTTGATCTTCAAAATACCATAACTTCAGTATGTTCCGCCTGGCTTGCTTATTGCCTGATGTCATCTCATCAATATGACCTAACGGATGTTGGTCGAATGTCCGCAACTTCATATCTGGTATTAGTAGGTCTGATATTAGAAGTTCTGACAAAGCATCTGAAATTTTCAAATGTATTAATGTATTGTTGATGGAAATAGAGATTCAAAATCTAAATAAACAACCAAAATGATTAATAAGCATGTACTACCACCATTAATACCACCCACATTGGTGGTAGAACCCTCTATGTTTAAACATCGGAAGAACCACCATCACATATATGTGATAGAAGTATACTTCTGACTTACAACAGCCAGTGTTAGCTGTTAACACTGTTGTGTTATGAATTAAAAGGTAAAGTAAGGAAGACGTACAAATGCGAGGCATTCCAACTTAGTCCTCATGGGTAGCAATGCAGGTCAATCTCAGGTTGGAATCTTAATCTTATCTGGGGTTGATAACAGCCACAGACCATCAGGTGGACAGCATGTTTGTCTGCTACTTGTATTAGAAAAAAACTTAATCTTTATGTCATTATGGTAATTATTACCTATAATAGTAATGCCATCCTTTTTCTTAGCTGGTTTGACACTGTTGATCAAATTTCTTAGTGCTGTCAGGTTGTACAAAGGATTGTCCTGAAACAAAGAAATAATTGCTATACACATCTCTAGCGGCTTAACTGGGGGTGGAAGGGGCGGTCCACCCCGGGCCTCCGATCCTAACACAGTTGCCCAAAAAAAAAATCGTAAGAACCAAACATTCAATGAAATGTGTATCACTCAGCGAAAAAAAAGGTCACCAAATTACAGGCAAATAATTCTATGACAACTTTTTACAATTTGGCGACCTCTGTCGACCTTAGTCCACCACTGACCATCCCATTATTTTCCAACTATGTGAACAATGCTACTCTCAACATGTTATGGAAAAAAGTTTAGATCAGGTGTATACATTTACTGTAGGTTACCCTCACAGTTAAAGCTATTGATAATTAATTAATTTTGTTAAATCAGAGCCACTCGGGTTCAAACTTCAGACCTTGAGATTGTATCAAACTTCACACACATATTTCAGCATAATAACTTAACATCAGTGTTAAGCATTGCTGTGATCTACTTTTCATGTGAGGTAAGGTAGATATACTTATCTAAGACACTCAAACTCAGTCCTCAGAGGTAGCAATGCATCTGTGGCTCACTTTAAGTATTCTATTTTTATTGGGGTGACAGTAGTCCATAGGCACTAGTAGGCACTAGCCACTTACAGTCAGTTGGACTACATGCTGATTCGCTACTTATATAAAAAACAACACACACTGCTTATAACGTCATACCTGTATCAATATGGTGGCAGCAGCAACTCTATCTCCGATCGCACCTTTATTTAGAAGCGTTTTAGCCCATTGGTGATCTGATGAACCACTTTTCTTTGACTCTGAAAGTGATATAATTTTAAATAAATTTGCATGTCCTTCATTGGTTTATTTGTCATCATCTGTGCATGTAGGATCTAGGATAGGGAAAAGCATTGTAGATTTACAGTAATTATAGTCTGTGTCAAACTGCTAGTCCGCTCTGAATATCGAAATGATTCGCGTTACAACAGCAAATTGTAGGTATTAGAAGGACGAAGACAGGGCAGGACACCCCCGGTACCCTACGTTGCCCACTCTCGGACATGGGTACAAAGTACAGTCAGTGTGCCCTTACTGTTGCTGAAGTGTATATGCTTGTAGTTGTGTTCAACTTCATTGGCTATCTGCACTGCACTACACCTGCACGCAACAACTTTAGAGTGGACTAGCCCTTTGGTGCGGACTATATTATGACTTAATATAAAGATGGATATCAGGATATCATTTAAAAATAATATACACATGCAAAATACCCTCTTGCCCATTATTAAATCAATCTATTAAATATTTCCCTTATCAAAGATCAAAATGTGACAATTGCTGTCTAGAAATTAACATTTTGTGTATCTCTCTTATCACCCCTAAAACTATAACACAGCAGCTCTGAATACTGCTGTTATTAGGCAGAAAAACGTGGTGTCTCTGGCATCATAAAACATTCTATTATCTATTATTATAGGTATTAAAAGTTTATAGCTTACTGGTCTCATATGCCAATGTATCTCCGTGCAGAGCACTGTTGGCCTCTTTCCTCAGCTCCTCCACTTGCTCCAAAGTCACTGTTTTGTTGCCCACCGATGGTTCTTCTGGAACCTAATTCATATAGAAAATAAAAATGGAATTTAAAATTAAACTGAAAACTATTCTTGAACATTATCTATATGATTTTGGTAGAACATTATTTCTTTTTAGTATGGAATAAAAGCGTCATAAGAAATTAAATCCATGTGAAAATAAAAAAAGTTATAAAATAATTAAAAAGAAACACATGGAAATGTTTACAAATGACTAGTTTTGCTAATATATATATCAATAATGCATTTCTTTATCTCCACTTATATTATAAAGAGGAAAACTTTGTTTGTTTGTTTGGTTGTAATGAATAGGCTCAAAAACTACTGGGCCGATTTTAAAAATTCTTTCACCATTCGAAAGCTACCTTATCCACAAGTAACATAGGCTATATTTTATATGAAATATATTTGATTAATAGATTTTAAGGCAGTACAAAGTTTGCCGGGTCAGCTAGTCAAACATACGTGTCGTATATCCTACGCTATCAATAGCATAGATGAAAAAATATTTATAAATCCTTTGGCCCAACAGTGGAACAAAATGGACTTGCCATACATTTTTTGTGATGTTTTAAAAGAGCAATACTTCAGTGCTTTTAAAATAAATAATAAAGGTTAAAAAGAAGTCCTTAAATTGTCACATTATTCTTACCTGCTGATACCACTTCTTTCTCTCTCCATATTCCAAAGTTTCAGCAAAATGTTTTGCTATTCCATAACCTTTCTTTTCGTCAGCATTTTTATCAACTTTACCGTAGTTTGTATACGCCTCATCCACTAATATGTTCTCTTCAAACCTTTTATGCTTCATTTTTGCATTTATTGTATATATTTAATTTTAAATCATGTAAATGTTTTTTTTAACTAAACGCACGTGAAAAACTTCGCAGAACTTACAAACTTATATTGACACAAATGTCAGTAGTTTTTTTTATAACTCGAAATATAGTCGTGGCTTCTTGGAATTTAAGTTTTATTTGAATAAAATGAAATGATTAATGATAGATAATTTTATACATGATACCATTTTCTTTTTTATTATTTGTTCATTACTTTTCTATAAAATTGTGCATATGATTATATAAGATCAAATAGCCAGAATTGTAGCAATATTTTGAAAAACAAACGTCAAAAATTCCAAAAGGCGTGCCATTTTTGTAAAGCTTAAAAACCACCCTCACTTATATATAATAAGGTTCATAATTATATAAAATATCACGGTATTTGTCATCTATGTTACGTATTGACATGAGAGGAGAGGCATAGACAAAAATAGTAGAGGAGGTAGTCGCGCTGAGAGGGGGGCAGTTATCGTCATTATTCTAAGTGATTGCATTTTAATAAAATAAAGTGAAAATACAGTGTGTTCGTTTCAACAACAATAGAAATCCAAAAATGGATGACCAAGGAAGGAAAGTTATCGTTTGCGACAACGGCACGGGTGTAAGTGTTTCTGAAATTTGTGTTTCATTGCAGTGATACTGATAACCGATTGATTCATCGCTCAATATTGTTACAGTTCGTTAAATGCGGATACGCTGGCAGTAACTTCCCGGCGTTTATCTTCCCCTCGATGGTCGGCAGGCCCATCATCAGGGCGGAGAATAAAATCGGTGATATTGATGTCAAGGTGTGTTACCTTTATAAGCTATTCTTAATGTCCTAATATTCTTATCCGGGCTTCCTTTACTGTTTAGTACGGAGAATGGAGGATTTATTGAATATTTATAAGTAGTCACTCAAATATTTTTGGAGAGATATCTACTAAAATGTCAATAAATTGGTACTATAGGTTGTATCTACTGTCTGTTTATTAGTCATCATAATGAGTAAGAAATAACGCTTTCTACAACACAACCCTACACTAGTATTCCACTAGCTATTTTGTGGGTGTCTTGCCCATGAATAAAAGGGTGCATAGAGACATTCCCCAAAAAATATTCATTTTCCTCAATTTGATGTGTGCTAGGGACCTTATGTGGAATGGTATTCTGACTATTATCAACCAGCCATTGAAAATAATCACACTTCTTAATGATTTGTTGCTGACAAATTGTATATACGATTTAATAATACTATCTTGGGTCTGGGTGTTGATGTAGATATCTTTGTGTGTGTTCATAGAACACTACAGGGTTACGACTCTAATGTGGGGCTACAAGTATAGACAACATATTTTTATTCACAGCTCTATGTAATTCCTACTTTTTACAGATATATAAAAGTGATTTACTATTTTCCAGGATATAAATATTGGAGTAAGTGTTGGTTTAAAAGCATGTTTGATAAAAATGTGTTACACATTTGCCAACTAAACGCATGTGATTAAACAAAATTGTTTAAAAAATTGTTAAATAATTGTTTGTAATATCGATGTTATGTTCGTTTTTGTTGTGGCTGCAATGATTTTGTTTTTTCCAAATTTTATTAACCAAATTTTTAAAGATTATCTCTAATTCTAATCTAATTAATTATTTGGCAGAAATTTATCCACTGATTGGTAGAATTGTTTTAAAATTATGTTTCAGTGAAATATTCAATAACAAATTCTAACTAACACTGTTTGTAGGTATTGAAAGATATAGTCTGAAGTAAGAATTAAGAAATAAAAATAGGTTATCCAACAAAGACTACATTCCGTGCAATATAAACTCCAAAATCATAATAATAACAGTTGCGAGTACTATTTACATATTTTGTTAAAATTTGCCAAAGATAGACCAGGCATTGGCTACATGAACTTACCATAAATGGGTGTCATTAGTGGAACTGGTATTTGGTATCAATTAAATTTCAGTACAATCAAAAATTCAGGGCAATTCAGGCTAAATTAAATTTTCACAAAGCTAAGTGAATGAAAGTGTCTAAAAAGTCAATAATGTTATACAGAATTGGCTTAAAAACGTTAGACACAATTATGGAAATCCTTATTTCAGTCATAAAGATTCCCATTCACTCCATTCCGTGGTAGGAAAGATATTTTGCGGAAAAAAAAGTCCAGAAACAAAGCCACAAAAGGAAATGTTCTAAATATAAATATTATTAACATTTCACGCTGGCCAGACGTTTGACCCAGAAATAGTGCAGGTAACATAGACGAGTAGACCAGCTGTAGAAGATAACTTTTGCTTATATTTAAGTTTTGCAAACACTTCTATATTATCATAGCTATGTATTACTAGCTGCGCTTTGAGGCTTCATTCACTTAGGATTGTATTAGTTTTATGGACAGACATATAGTACTTATATGACATATTTTATAGGCTTATACCAAAAATACTATCATAATTAATCAAACCAAAGGTAAATCTTTATTTTTACACAATTACATAGATTAGTAAAGATTACTAACAAGAAAATGTAACCAGTTTTGAGAATTGAAATAGTTGTGTAAAAAAGTTTTGCCACGTCTTCGTGCTAAAATGTCCCTAAAATATTTGAAATAATTATTTATTTATTATGTAAATTACGCAGTATTAGTCATTTATTCGTAAATTTTCTCTAAAAATGTTTTTATTTGTCAAGAATTCAAAAAAAGAACTTACTAATAAGCCTTTTGTGGCTTCATTCAATTTCAAGGCGGTGAAGTATCTTTACTAATCCATGCACAATTTAGGCATTTTATATAGCTGTGACGAAGATGAACAGCTGTATAACTAAGGATTATAATATGACCGTATTGACAATGTTATTATGTAGTTTATATTTCTTATGTTTTAAGTAATAGATTGGAAATTTTATTTCAAAGACTCGCATCACACACAAACATAAATTTACAGCTTAATTTTTTGTATGTCCATATCCACATCCATGTATATATTAGTAAAGTACTAGAAAATTATATAAGTTATTACAACTATTAGCAATGCTAAGCTGAACATTACAAACATTATTAGAATAAGAATACTTCACTATTATTGTTTTAGTTTACAATTATTGTTTTGATATTTTAACTTATGTAAAATGAAGCATTTTTATAGGTTGTAAAATTCGGTGCTGATTGATTGTAGGACTCTAATGTCTATTAGGTGTGATCATTAAAGAGAAAGCTTAAGACATTATCTATACTTCTATACTAATATTATAAAGAGGAAAACTTTGTTTGTTTGTTTGGTTGTTATGAATAGGCTCAAAAACTACTGGACCGATTTAAAAAATTCTTCACCATTCGAAAGCTACATTATCCACAAGTAACATAGGCTATATTTTATATGATATATATTTGATAAATAGATTTTGAGGCGGTACAAAGTTCGCCAAGTCAGCTAGTAATTTATTAAAGGGACACCTTCAAAAAAACTTCAAATTCAAAATCATTCTTTTTAGAAGAAAATATTGTTTTAAATAATGGTACAAGTTATTCATGTAATTTGAATAACAATTGGCTGTTTTACCCTATGTATAAATTATTTACAAGTAAATTTAGAACTTAATTTCCTTCCTCTGCTAATGATTATGGTGGGTAAATGTGGTAATTTACATTTTCAGTTCAATCCCAGTGATATATTTCGTAAAACCATAGAAAAATCATCATTTTCAATGTTTTACTTTTTGATATGTATAAAAAAATATTCCGTCAATCCTTAGTACAGCAGGGTATGGATTACAATTTTAGGTTCATCTACTTTTACTTATGAAGTTGTTATATTATAAAAAAAGAGGGTAATTATGCAGTTTGGCTACTTTTCCGAAAATCAATGCAATATTTTTTTTTAGCATTTAGGAGGCTAACATTTCCTATTGAATTGGTTAGGTTGGAACATATAAGACAATATAAAACTACTCGCAGCTCGCAGCGGGTGGGTTCAATCCAGACCTTACCTTTATTCATGATCACATTTATACAGTTTTATATAATATGAATATAGATTGTAGTATGTCATCACTAAAAAGGGTGAAAAAAAGGTAATTATGCAATGTTAGCCACCCCCGACGGAATATCAGTCACCATAGGGTGACTAATTGAAGCCACCCATGCTAAAAAAAATGCATTGATTTTCGGAAAAGTAGCCAAACTGCATAATTACCAAAAAGAGGACTAGACAATTTATTTAAATAATTGTAGTTTTGGTAATGAATCGATATTCATAGTGGGCTTATTGCTTACAGTAAAATAAATCTGCCATTGTAGTAATTTTTCCTTTTTGTAGCACTTATGCCACGGACGCTTCTGAGCGCGACCCGAAGACCTTTAGCGTGATAATACATACAAGCCTTAAATATTTTTGTTTTATTAACAGCATCACTTTTGTTTTGTATTGATTGTATATACCGCGCCAAACTTCAAGTCCGCTCTGAAGTTGCGCGAAGGTGTCAGCAGCGGACAGCGGAGGGGGCGCTGTCTTCGTCCCGCTAATATGTACAATTTGCTATTGCGACGCGACTCGTTTCTGTATTCGGAGCGGACTAGCAGTTTGGCGCGGACTCTACTAACGCTGCAAATGTCACTTGACAGATGGGTAATGGTATTCTCTTTTCAGGATTTGATGGTCGGCGATGAGGCGTCTCAGTTACGTTCTATGCTCGAAGTCAGCTATCCTATGGAGAATGGAGTGAGTATTTCAGCAGCTACTTTACTTAGCTACTTAACACAAGGTGGTCTGCATGCTTGTCTGCTATTTTTACATTATATATGAAAAGACATAGGATTTGGGCTGAGGGCGTCATCAGCTGATGACGCATTTCAGTCGACATGCCGAGCAGATTTTGCATCTCCCAGGTATTGCAGTTGCCTCTCTTGGCGATTCTAAACGATATAAATCGCATGAGTAAGACGTCTTTTGGGTTTTGGGGGTGCTACGGTAATGGACTTTGATATGGCTTCATCCTTTTAATTGATACTGGAGCTGATGCTTTATTAATTATATGTAAAAATAATGGCATTTAAAAAAAATGAAAAAGAGAATAATTATTTTTAAAATTAAAAAAGACAAACCCACTGAGCTTCTTACCGGATCTTCTCAGTAGAGGTCGCGTTCCGATCCGGTAGTAGTTTAAGAAAATATTGTAACTGACAATTTGTAAGTGCCGCCGTTGGCCTATACAAAATAAATATATTTCATTTCATTTCATTTCAATGTCTCATTGCTGAGCACGAGTCCCAATAACTTAGTGGTATTAGTAAATTTCGGTCTTCCCCGAAATTGAATATATGTCAGTTTTTCTTTTTTAAAATGAACTTGTAAAGGGTAACATTTTTGCTAGCATAATAATGCATTTTTAGTTTTCATTAAAATCGCCTTTTAAATCCTTTTAGCATCGTCTATAATCCTTGTAGTTTCGAATTTCACCATTTATTGACATCACTCAAACTTGAAAAAAATTACTCTGTATATAAAAAATATATGTCTCCAGGTGGTACGAAACTGGGAGGATATGTGTCACGTATGGGACTACACGTTTGGTCCCAGCAAGATGAATGTTGACCCCAAGGACACCAAGATCCTACTTACGGAACCACCCATGAACCCCACTAAGAACAGGGAGAAGATGATTGAGGTAATCATGATTGTATTCTTTGCATAATATAAATAATGTTTAGTTTTAATAAGCGAAAAAACATACAGACAATATTTTAATTAGCTTAGCTTTTCGTTAGGGTAGTTTTTAGGTAACCCTTTCACAGAAGAAAAGTTTTCATCTGAAGGGCAGATTAAGAATAAGGTTTGGCTTAAGAAAAATTCTGAGTTTAATAAAATTGTATTACTGTACTGTATTATTATTTGGTTTCATTGTATCATACCATATACCTAAAAATAAAATTACCGCAATTATATGGTATAAATTTGTTGTAATTTGGTATAATTAATATTATTCTTTTAGCATTATCGACGTTGCATAAATACCTAAATATAAATTTCTTTCAGGTTATGTTTGAAAAATATGGTTTCGACAGTGCGTACATAGCTATTCAAGCTGTTCTCACTCTGTACGCACAAGGCCTTATATCCGGTGTCGTTGTAGATTCAGGTATGACATCTATTTTAGAAATAGTTACTGTATATTTATTTGTAATCGGCCACAAATCGTTCCACAAATGGGGGTCTCTCCAAATGAAATGAAATTTATTGCTAGAATGTGGTACACACAGATCTGATGGAACACAGCAATAGAAGTTGATACATATTACAATGGTGTGCAATCATGTCAATTTAAGAAAGGAAGACTCTCTTGCCAAGATCCTGGAACTTAATAATCTACGTCAGTTATTTAATAACACATCTATCCAGTTTGTATGTAGCAAAGATGGGAATTTGACAATTTCTAATATGCCAGAATCGTCTAAATTCTATCTGTGGTAGGATACATTGATTATTAATATAGGGCGTTAGTGACAGCCTCTGTCAAACGCCACTACAAAGATATTTTTTCTACAGATACATTGTAATATTTATTATATTTAATTTTTGTAAAACAGGCGATGGTGTTACTCACATCTGTCCGGTGTACGAAGAATTCGCACTACCTCACCTCACGCGGCGATTGGACATCGCCGGCAGAGATATCACTAGATATCTTATTAAGGTAAGGAATCAACACGAAGTATTATAGATGTTAAAGGGTTTGATCTTAACCTAACAATTACAATCACAACAGAATGTAAGTCGGTTTTTGTTTAAATACGAGTATATATTAACTTCAATCATAAAAGGAGGCGGTTTGTCAATTCGATTGTACATGTTTTTTTATAATATATATTTTTTTATAATATAGGAGTAGCAGACGAGCATGCAGTCCACCTGATGGTAAGTGGCTACTGCCGCCCATGGACATCTGTAATCAACCCCAGATAAGATTAGATATTCCTACCTGAGGTCGGCCACAGATGCGCCGCTACCCCTGAGGACTAAGCTGGAGCGCCTCGGAAAAGTCTGTCTCCCTTACCACACCCTTCAACCGGAACACAGCAGCGCCTAACACTGCTGTTATTAGGTAGAAATAGGTGTGGCGGTGGTGCCGCCGGAGTCGAACCACAAAGGGTTCTACCACCTTCAGTATATTTGTTATTGTTGTTATAGCGGCCACCTTTATACATACTCTAAAAATTCCAGTGTCTGTCTATTACGGTTCAGGAAATAGAGCCCTGTGACAGGTGGACAGACAGCTAAACAATTTATTTCTTAATGTCCATTGTATTGATTTAATAGATAAATCATATTACCCATAGCTCCTCCTACTCCGTGGTTATGCCTTCAACCACTCGGCTGACTTCGAGACGGTGCGGATGATGAAGGAGAAACTCTGCTACATCGGCTACAACATCGAACAGGAGCAAAGACTGGCATGGGAGACCACTGTGCTCGTGGAGCCTTATGTTGTGAGTGCTTTTGTTGTATGGGGTTGCGGGTTCGATTCCAAGACATTATGATTACAAAATTACAAGACATCATGATTTTTTCATTGGGTGTGGATGGCCAAATTTGAAAGAATAAGGAAAAGTGAAAAATTGTGAAAGGCATGACAAATTGATAAGGTTGATTTTGGATAAAAATAAAAACTGCATCTAACGTTTTTTTTTTTAAATCCTAAGCTAGGAAATCCAACAAGTTCATTTTAAAGAAGAAAACAAACTGTGTTATTCCTTGATCGGATAGTGTCGCGTATAAGGATCAAATTGTGGGAAGCAATTATAAATGACGAAATAATCAAAAGGCTTAATTTTTTAGAAACCATTTTTTCATAATAGGTTGGCAGCAAAGTCCTGGCAGCCGAAAACATCCTTTATGTTTTGTTCTCCGGAGTTTTATGTTTTATGTTCGAGTTATATTTAGGTTATAATATTTCAAATAATTTATGCTTTGTTCAATATTTATACAAAATTGACAAGTTTGTTTGTATGACGATTTCGAGTCATAACTATGTGATTTTTACCAAAATACAAAGAATATAGTTAGGACACTTATTTTTTAAAAAGATTTTACAAAAAAATCGCTTACTGGGAAACTTATTGCATAATAAAATATTCGTGAGCCAATTAACATAACGTGATATTGTTAGCAGAGGATGTGTGTAAAAAAACAAATTGTTAAATGTGCAACTGATTCGTAAGTATGCGTGACGTGAATGAAGTTCTTATTAAGGCTAATTCCATAGTGAATATTATTTATTTATTTTTGTACACCTTAAACTATGGGTTACAAAGGGTAAACTTAATGCCTAATGGCATTCTCTGCCAGTCGACCCTGGGTGGTGGCGATAACATGTGGTAGCCATCAACAAGAAATACAACTGTAAGAAAAAAAACATACAATATCTATATATAAGAATAAGAAATATAAATAATATATAAATATATAATACAAATATAATATTTTATGGTTTATTATGTCGCATGGCGGTACCCTCCATATATATTAACATATATGTTTCTAATATTGTAAGAACTTGTTTTTTTAGTCATGTGTGTGCTGCTATGTATTCCGTGAATAAAAAATATTATTATTAATATATACAAATAAATATATACAACACAGTGTGTTAAGGAAAGTTGGAAGACTCAAGTATTGGAGGACATGCGTAAGTAGTGCTCCCGAACCATTCTCTTGAAGGTGTTATGGTCATAATATTTATTATTCTCAGTTACCGGACGGTCGTGTGATCAAAGTGGGTGGTGAGAGGTTCGAAGCCCCCGAGGCGCTGTTCCAGCCGCATCTTATCAACGTGGAAGGTCAGGGGATCGCTGAACTGGTGTTTAATACTATCCAGGTAAGTTTTTGTTTGGAAATAAGGCTAATAAAAAATATTATATATTATATAAGGCTAATAATAATTAGAAATTTTTAATTGAATTTATAAAATTGAATATTTATTGAATTTAGAAAATTTAATTTTTAATGGAATTTAGAAAATTGAATATGTAATGGTATTACAAAATTAATTTTGTAACGGAATTTAGAAACATTTATTTTTTATTCGATTTTAAAAAAATGAATTCCATTTGGGAAATGGAATTTTTGTGGTCTGTTCATTGAGGACTTTTTATTAAAATGACACATAAGACATTCTGACTTCCTTATTTTTGTATTAAAATGAAGTAGCAAAAGAGCTTGCAGTCCGTCCAATGGTAAGTGGTCACTGCTGCCCATGGAAATATGTACCCAACTCCATATAGAACCGAAGTAATATGCGAAGTCGATTACAGCAGATACATTGCCACTTCTGAGTATTAAATAGTCGCTTCATATGTATGTCAGCTGGCATTCACAATTTTCAACCGAAACGCATAACTGCTTCAAGCTAGAAATAGGTGGTGCCTTCTCAGTCGAACCATACTGATTTTACCACCTTTCAAATTTAATCGCTTGTTTATTTTTTATAAACCGAAATTCAATTTTACCATACTTCTACGCTAAAAAAATCCTTACAGGCAGCGGACATAGACATGCGCAACGAGCTCTACAAACACATAGTGCTCTCCGGTGGTTCTACTATGTACCCCGGGCTACCCTCGAGATTGGAGCGAGAGATCAAACAGCTCTACCTCGAGCGAGTGCTGAGGAACGACTGCGATAAACTTGCTGTGAGTATTGTATAAGTACCCTCTGTTATAGATAAGAAATATCTGTCTACCCGTAAGTAGGGATTTAAGCTTCCCTAACCGTACACAATGAGGAAAATTAATCGTTTTTGTTTTGTAAAATACAGGTTATTGTTGTTGGTGATTTTGGAATTTTGATCTCGAAGTTTTGTGATTAAAAATAATTCTGACTTTTTTATATTATTGTAGTCCGATAGGTGAGTGAATGGGTAGGAGACACTTGTGTAATAACTAATAACCCCCATTCTTGTTTAAGTGAGTGAATTGAGGTGAGTAGTGAAAGAGTTGGTAAGTGGGATGGGTCCGTAATTAAATGAAAGCGTGTGTGATTTTATTGTAAATTATATTAGAAAGTAAATGAATATGTGTGTGATTTTGTTGTAAAACAGTTGATAAGCGAATGACTGATTATGCTAATGATTGATTTTATTGTGAATGAGGTGCTAAGTGAATGAGTTAGTAAGGGAATGGATATGTGTATGTGTTGTAAGTCGATGTCGGAGTATTTGGGGAGACTAACATAAATGTAACTAGGTTTTTTTATTATTTTATCAATATAAATTTGTTTGTTTTGTATAGAAATTCAAGATCCGCATCGAGGACCCGCCGCGGCGCAAGGACATGGTGTTCATCGGCGGCGCCGTGCTGGCCGAGGTCTGCAAGAACAGAGACAACTTCTGGCTCACGCGCCAGGAGTATCAGGAGCAGGTGGGGCACACTCCAATACATTTTTATATAATACTAGCTGACCCGGCAAACGTTGTATTGCCATATAAATAAAAAAATGTTAACGGTGAACAACCCTTATCACTTAGGGGTATGAAAAATAGCTGTCGAATCCAATGTGAAACATTCCAAAATCAATAACTACTTACAAATTAAAAATTAATTAAAAAAACCTTTTCCCACGGACTAAATTGTGAATCTAAACCATTCTCAAGTCCCCTTGAACACACAACAAATTTCATCAAAATCAGTCCAGTCGTTTAGGAGGAGTTCAGTGACATACACATGCACATAAGATATATATATAAAGATAAGTAGCAGACGAGCATGCGGTCCACCTGATAGCTGGCGGTAAGTGGCTGCTGCCGCCCATGGACATCTGTAATCAATCCCAGATATGATTAGATATTCCTACCTTAGCTCGGCCACAGATGCGCTGCTACGTCTCGTCTACGATAAGTATGTCTCCCTTATCACACCCTTCAAATCAGAACGCAGCAACGCTTAACCCTACTGTTATTACACAAAAATAGGTGTAGCATGAGGGATTCTATCATTTGGATATTATACCGCCACACTTATTCTTAGCGTGAAGCAGTTCTCGAATTTCGGTGAAAGAGTGTGGTTCCGCCGATTATTAAAAATCAATCTATCCATTTTTTCTTAACAAAGATAAATAGAGGCGATTTCTATTCGACATTGTTAAATTTCAATCTTTGGTAGACGAAAATTGGATAGATTGATTATTAATAACAGCTTAGTCCTCATATGTGGCAACGCATGTGTGATCTGCTTCAAGTAGGACCCATTCTGTTCCCATTCCCAGGGGTGTCATAAAGGAGAAGCACTCATATGAAACGTTCCAAATTAGCCCTCCTGGGTAGCAACAAGTGAGTTGCCAACCTCATATAGTTTAACCTTATTTGGGGTTGATTATAAATTACCATAGTAACATCCACATATACTAAGGTGCATCATCATCCACCCTACTGTCCCACTGCTGGGCACGGGTCTCCTCTCAGAATGAGAAGGATTAGACCATGTCCATCACGCTGGACAAGTGCGTATTGGTAGACTTCACATACCTTTAAGATTTTTTTTTAAATCTCTCAGGTATGCAGGTTTCCTCACGATGTTTTCCTTCACCGTTTAAGCAAGTGATAATTAATTTCTAATAAGCACATAAATTTGAAAATCAGAGGTGCGTGCCCTGGGATTTGAACCTCGGACCCCTCGATCGAGAGGCCGCGTGTCTTAACCACTAGGCTATCACTGCTGATAAGATACTAAGGTGCATGCTAATTCGCTATTAATACACTTTTATTATATTTATGATAATATTATATTAAATTATTTTTTTCTATTACAGGGTCTCGGTTGTCTCCGGAAATTGGGAGTGCGGGCTAGTTAATTTAAATGTAATATAAACCATTCCAATAATATACTCTTATTGCTAAGACATCGAGAATTGTTAGACTTTCATACATTTATTAAATTATATTAGTTTCTTTATGTGAAGTATTATAATATTAATATTATACTTATTAGGTTCAATATTAAATGTAATTGAATGATTTATTGCACAATATAATTAGTCCTAAGGGGTAGCGGCGCATCTGTGGCTGACCTCAGGTAGGAATATCCAAACCTATCTGGGGTTGATTGCGGGTGTCCATGGGCGGCAGTAGCCACTTACCATCAGGTGGACTGCATGCTCGTCTGCTACTCCTATATTATAAAAATAATGTTAGTGGTCTCTTAATGGTCGAAAGTCGACCATATTGAAGATTTATTTATTGATAGCACGAAAGGTTTTCATTAGCTAGCAAATAAAAAAGGAAATTAGTTGAAAAACAAAATAAAAAGGAATTTAACTGTCTTGCATTTAGCTATGATATGTATAGATTACAAATTGCATATTTTAAAGGTGCCTTTTTATATACTTTTATCCCAAAGTCCCAAATAGATAAGTCTGATAGTAATTCTAATAACTTACATCATTTTTTGCTCTCTAAGATTCAATTTGATGCTTCTTCTTAAAGTTTCATTTTTGAAGTCACATTTTCAGTGCGTTATTTTAGATACGCGAACATCGTCACACAAAACCGACAGAATGAAGTCAGCCGTTAAATATTAATATTTGTTATCTATGCTACTTGATTTAGTATATCTGTATTTCAATGTTTTGATTCAAAATTATGGTATATTTTCTAATTCTACAAATTGTATTTGAGATATATTAATGGGCAAAAGATCTCTGTCGATTTTAATCAAATAAAAAATACAATTGCATTTATTTATATATTAATCACTCATTTTTTATGAATTGAATACAAACCTAATACACATTTAAGATTAACAAGACAGACAGACAGACAGACAAGATATAAAACAGATTTTGATCTTTTCATATTCCAATAAGGAAAATATCGTGAAAAAACCTACACACCTTAGAGTAAATCGGTTCTCAAAGTTGTGTAATCCATACTCTGCTATATCTATGTTTTAAAACCTTCACTTGGTGCCCAACAGTGGGATAGCAATGGGCTTATACTAATTATATTATTTGAATATGTACTACTTACTATAATAATATTTGAATCGTACTTATATTTTTTAATTAGTAATCGCATATTTGTATTACAGATTGGATCGTATTAGTGCAATTATTTTATAATTAATATTTGTTTTCTACTTATATAATACCAATGTATTAAATAATTAAGATTATTTGGTTAACAGTATTGCAATTGAAATGTTTTGGACTGTATATAAATAAATCTAAATGAAACTTTGTTTTATTTTTCTATGATATGAATGTGGAGCGGACTATCCGCGCCTAACTGCTAGTCCGCTCTGAAGTTGTTGCGAGCAGGTGTAGTCATACAATCTGCTATGGCGACGCGATTCATTTCTATATTGAGAGCGGTCTAGCAGTTTTATGCGGACTATACCCTTCGTGATTCGACTCTGAAGACATCGTTGTCACACCTTTTTCTGATTTACAGAAGTTAAGCGCAATTTTTGTTTTTGTTTTAACCGTATGTTAAGAGTTTCGAACTCCCAAGGTGTAGTAATGTGGCCGGCTCTAGTTTGAAACCTATCCTATCTGTGGTTGATTACTGATCTCTATGGGTGGTAGTGATAATTTATCAGGACTGCACTCGTTCATAATGTAATAGAATTATTATATTTTAAATAATAACTGAGGATTATTGGCAAACAGACGAGTATCGAGGAGTACCTATCTCGCATATTCTGCACCAAAAAAAAATAATTAAATACGCCACTTAGATTTTAGATATTTTTAGAGACCAGTGGAATAATGAAGTTAATATTCACCAAATGTAATACCGTCAAAAATATGCACAACAGCAGTATTAAGCGCTGCTGTGTTCTGGTTTGAAGGGTGTGGTAAGGGAGACTTTTCCGAGGCGTTCCAGCTTAGTCCTCAGGGGTAGCGGCGCATCTGTGGCCGACCTCAGGTAGGAGTATGTAATCCTATGTGGGGTTGATTATAGACATCCATGGGCTCTGTCGGGTAAAAATGGCACCAGTAAAACAATCATTTTTAAATCAGATTTTTATTGTCTTCAAACTTTTTGAAGTCACCGCGTTACTCCTGTAAATTGTGTAAAATAGGTATTATATACAGTTCAAATGTAATTTGCTTTGGTGACGCGATTCATTTCTATATTTAGAGCGGACTAGCAGTTTTACGCGGACTATACCATAATATAAACTTAAAAATTATAACATTTCATATCCTTAATGTATACGTTACCGAATCAGATGGAACTCGCTGTAAAACAGATTTTTTTTATTAAAAAAGTTTATTTTTTTATATTTAGAGTAAAGTTAATGTCATATTCATTTTCATATAATTGGACTTAATATGAAAAGCTTTCTACATTCTCAGCCTCACAATAAGATTTCCTGTGTAGTGGGTGCTATGGACACACGCAGATAAATACACAAACACCCAGACCCAGAAACAAAAATCTAAATTAATTATTTAGATATCTGTCTAGCCGGGGATCGAACCCGGGACCTTCCGTTAGATCGGTATGGTGATTGGCAACCATTCTGTCGCCTGTCGTCGAAATATAAATAAGATTAAATTAAAAAATATATTTTCCCTTACCGCTAGCATTTCTCCAATGCAGTATTTCTTGATCGGCGTCAAGAGACATATTTTGCCTCCAGCCTGCGTATTAGAAATAACTTAATTTCATATTTGATCCTATTTTTTGAAAAAAAAAATAGTCACCACCATAACTTTAATACCAGAAATAGAAATAAATTAACAATTCCGAAACATAGACTATGTAAGGTGGCTAGATCTTTCATGGGCAACTGTATTCGCTACTACAATAATATACCCGACCACATTTTGAATCTCACAGAAAAAAAGTTCAAACATGTCGTTAAACAGACGCTGTGTAAAAAAGCGTACTATAAACTAAGCGATTATTTGACTGACAAAACCGTGTGGTCTGAAGTAGTTCCAGCTCCATATGTACCATTACGTTAAGTTTGTCATTGTAAAATACTTTTTTTAAAAAGATGTGTGTTATGGAGTTTCTTTCGCCGCTTCTTCTCCATAACGAAACACCTTGTGAAGTGGTGGTAGTTGTATTGACATTCAAAAAGTGCTCTGTAAAGAACCTATTTTGAATAAAAAAAATGATTTTGATTTTTTATTTTTTTGTATAAAATGGAATTAGTGACGCTCAATGATAGATAAATGCCACTACATCGAGTCCAAATAGGATTAATGTCGTGTGTAATGTCCGTTGTAAGCATAGGTGCGTCGTTCCATTAAAGTTAAAGTTGGAACTACTAATCTATGGTTGGAACGTTTTGTGTTAGCAATAAACAGCGAAGCAGCCCGCACAAATGTCAAAAAAATAGTAGACGTTCTTTTAGCCAGGGTTATATTTAGGTACAATTAATTGGACTTGAATTTTTTGTGGTTCGTCTGTGAAGACACATTCGTCACGTTTTCTGCCTTATTGCATTGTTGACGACTACTGTATTCTGACTTGAATGGTTGAAGAGTGTAAGGGAAAGACGAAATGAATACGAGATATTATTCTTATAGTCATCATTAGGAGCAAGATAGCAATCTGTTCTCGACCTCATATAGGACTCCAGTACTATCTAGGATTGATTATAGATGCCTATGGGTGGCAGTGATCAACCATATGGACTGTATAGTCGTTCACTACTTCTATATGAGTAAAAATGAGATTGTGAGAAGTATTTTAACCACATGAATTGCTGGGAATGTGTTCCACACACTTCAATGAAACGGACCAATTAAAATTATTAATCATGGCTTCATTAACAGTAACAAAACAAAATAAACTTACCCCAACATTAATCTACATAAACAGAAGAAATAAATGAATAAGAATAACTAATAGGTACATTATGTAGGTACATAACTTAATACTTAACTTACCTAAAACTTTTATAGCTCATTATTACCACGCTTTATTAGCTAGACCTGTATGTATGTAACGGAATCTTTGAACTCGATTTTTAAATACTTTGAACGGTCCGATTAATTTAAAATTTTGGACAATCATCAAGAACCGATAATAATACACAATTTTAATAATTTTATCCCATTCTCATCATCAGGGTCGTCAGGAATCCGGATTAACAATTTTCCTTGTGCGATTTTAGCGTGGTTTTTAGTTTTTAAACTATAATTATTATATGTACCTACTGTTATTTATAGGTGGTATAGGTTACGTACTAATAAAGATGATAGCTTAACCTATTAAAAAAAGGTTAAAATTAAATTTTCTACTTGCCTCGGTACCACCATCCTAATAAAAATAAAATAGATTATTGGTAGAATGCAAATATAAACAAAATTAAATAATATTTTCATATATTCATAGCAATATGATAGAATCCTTCAGAAATACTAAGCGCTAACATAAACACGCAATAATCATTACTTTACTTAAACATATGAATTAAAAATGTGAATTTTATATTACATGCAAGATTTATTTTAATAAATATAAAATATTCAAATACTTACACCTTCTGCCTCCTTTATAAAAAGAAAAAAATGCAATTGTTATAAAAAATATAAAACCATCATTATTGCACAATTATATATGAACAATACCTATTTAAAAATAGGAAATAAAGCAAATAAAATAAAATACAGACGGGCTGTGGACATGCTACATATTTTGAAGCACGGAGTGCGTCAACCATATGAATAGAAATGGTAGAACCCTTTGTGGCTCGACTCCGGCGGCACCACCGCCACACCACACCTATTTCTGCCTTATAACAGCAGTGTTAAGCGCTGATGTGTTCTGATTTGAAGAGTGTGGTAAAGGAGACATACTTTTCCGAGGCGTTCCAGCTTAGTCCTTATGAGTATCGGCGCATTTGTGGCCGACCTCAGGTAGAAATATCTAATCCTATCTGGGGTTGATTACAGATGTCCATGGGCGGCAGTGGCCACTTACCATCAGATGGACTGCATGCTCGTCTGCTACTCCTATATTATAAACAAAAAAATCCAGCCCTTAAACCGAACGCCTTAAAGATGTGTATACTAAACGTTTCAGCTATCATAACTTAGTTATATATTACTTTTGCCAAAAATATGTAAAACTGAAGGTACACCGGTTTAATATAAAATAGTCAAAAATAAAATGTAATAAAACTAACCGCTGCCAGTTTTCTACCTCGACCTCGACCTCGACCTCTACCTCGATCTCCCCTTCGGCCAAGAACTAAAGTTGATTCAAAAATTAACAAGATGGCGAAAATGATCACAAGAAGCCGCATGATGATGACTTATTTGATGATGACTTGGCTTTGAAACTAAGAATCCCCCCTTAAATACTCTGTAACACGCCTTTAATAAAATCAAAGAAACAAAGTTTCGATTACAAATCAATTTAAGTCAATTATCCAGTGGTAATTTTCATTAACTTTAAATCACGAGTAATTAAAATTCATGTTCACGATTACGATTGGTATCGCTAAACACTTAAAGTTAATTAACATATCTTATAATAGGAAACTTAATCAATTTGATACTACATTGACACCTCCGTGCACAGGTAATCTTTTTTTGCAACTCATTTATCACAGGAATAATAATTTTGTTGTTAAGTTTAACGGTTTACTCATGCACCTTCTGCAGGGGAAATCTAGGGTGCATTTCGGTCGTGGCGATATCGGGGGTATCTTGCCTGCAGTATTCTAGAGCAGCGTTTCCCAGCCTTTTTCAGTCCACGGACCCTTAGCAAATCAAGCACAGTTCAACAGTTAAAACAGAAAAAAACGGATTAGGTATTTATTTTAGTTATTACAAATACAAAAAAAAAAATAAACAAATACATAACTGTTTATTATGAAAAATATGAAAAAAATAATAATGTGAAGGTTGGTGTAGCTTTTTTGCAACTAAATCAGGGATATTCGGGTTGATGTTGCTACTAAGCTGTAATCTCAAATCAGATTCTACTTTTAATCTGTTTCTGTATTTGTTTTTTGTATAAACAAGAGTAGAGAATGCGTTTTCACATAAGTATGTGGTTGAAAACAGCAGTAAAGCGGCCTTTATGCATTTAATGAGCGATTTATGTATGGTCCAGAGATGACGCCGCGGACCCCCATACATCATACATCACGGACCCCCAGGGGTCTGCCTTTGCCGTCCTTCCCGGGGCCGTTGGCCGGGCGGTTCGAGCTCCCACTCTTGCCACCCACGACCCAGAAGCACCCTTTTAGTCGCCTCTTACGACAGGCAGGGGATACCGTAGCCATATTCTTGTCCCGGAACTTCAGGAATAATAAATAAACGCTTTCTACACTCACAGCCCCACACTAGGGTTCCCTGTGTCATGGGGGCCATGGACACACACATAGACAAATACACAAACACCCAGACCCAGAAACAGAAATCTAAATTTATCATTTAGATATCTGTCTGGCCGGGGATCAAACCCGGGACCCTTTGCACGTCAGACCGGTATGGTGGGCGCAACACCACGCAGGTCAAAACGTCACTGTCTAGTGGATTTTTTGAAAATGTACCGTGTGTTCCCTGGCAGGATTCAAAAACCACCTATATTAAAAAATCAGTATTTTCTCAATTAAACAGAATTAACACAAAGTTCATCTTCATTAGTTGGAATGGAATTTAATACAAATGTTAAAATACAGATGTCCATTCCAATCATCATCAACAACCCATTATTGCCCCACTGCTGGGCACGGGTCTCCTCTCGTAATGAGAAGGATTAAGCCATATTCCACCGCGCTGGCCAAGTGCGTATTGGTAGATTTCACATACCCTTGAGATTTTTTTTCTTTTTATAAATCTCTCAGGTATGCAGGTTTCCTCACGATGTTTTCCTTCACCGGTTAGTGATTATTAATTTCTAAGACGCACCAAACTTTGAAAAATCAGAGGTGCGTGGGATTCGAACCTCGGACCCCTCGATCGAGAGGAAAAGTTTCTTAACCACTAGGCTATCACTGCTTTTTCCAATCCAATTAGTACTCCTCATTCAAAATCATTCCAATTACTCCTTAATGCCGCTCCTGAGAATTAAGATTGACACCTCATAGTATATATGTAAGTCAGTCGTTTTGCTCCGCCCACCGAAACGTAAGAGCAGTAGATAATTTAATTCAAGAACTGATGCATGGATGTTTAAGAAATTCAAAAATTTCATTTGTGTACTTTGGATAGTACCGATATTTACTCAGAAAGGGAGATCAAAACTTTATACACTTCTAACTCTTATCTACCTACTAACGTAGGGATATATATATATAAATTTTAGCCCCAAAGCATTGATATGGACTAAAGATGGGTTACTAGCGGGCAAAACTTGAAACAAACAAGATACACCAATTGGTGTACGTCAACTCCAGTCGCTCTCGCGCGGCGTAGTAATTGACGCAAATGTCACTGTACACGTTAATCCTCAAAGTGCCTTCTTGTGCAATCATAGATTAGTAAAGATTACTCACTCCTCACAAGATTTCGTGTTTTTGCACCACTTAACTGCGCATATCGGCATTGTTCCGCATAAATTACACCATGACAGCCCTTAAATGGCTGAGACAACTGTCAGCCGTTTAAGCCATTTATGGCTTCCTACAACTACAAGGCGGTGAGATATCTATACTTATGTATGTGTGCAATGCGTAAATGTACAAATTATGCAAAAAAATAAGCTTCATAGAATCATATATCACAAGTAAATGAGGAGAAATGATTAACACTTTTGTGTCTTCTTTAGTGGGCAGCTAACATATCTATACTTTTAAAAATCATTGCCCCAAACCCTATATTTATTAAATTAAATCTACCGTGCCCCTCTGCCGATCTAAAAAGGTTTTATTCGGCAAAGTTGTTACATTAGAAGACGTAAAATTCAATTTGTCAACCAATATGGTTTCTCTCAATCAGAAACGCTAATACTCACTTGACCTTTATAAGATGGTGCTCCGTCCGCCATATTGAGTTAAAATGGCGCGAAATTTATTGTCATAGAATTAGGAGAGTAGGTAAATGTGACGTTTTTTATTGAACATAAATAAAATACAGAAATATTTACTACGTCAAAATATAATAAAAATAATATTTTATATAAAACAATTCAAATTCTACTGAGGACTATTACTAAATACCTTTTTATTTTTGATTTCGAGGGGAAACCTTCACAAATTATCCAGTGCCTTGGGAGCGACACGGCATTAAGTGGGATTTTTACCGCACTAAAACCTCCCCGTGGCTGTCTTCGGTACTGCGTAGAGGACTTCGGGATTTAAGGAAGGCACCAAACTCCTCTGAGCCAATTGTCCCAACGGGTTCCATCCAGGTGAGCATGACGCTCGCCACACCGTCTGGTGTGTACGACGGCTTGTGGCAGGTGCAACTGTCCGTAGCCCGCTCAGAGTCCCTGAAATCCGCTCGGGTTAGCTGGCCGGGCGGTTCAAGCTTCCACATTAGCCTTCCGCATCTTCGGAAGCCGCCTTTTAGTCTCCCTTACGACAGGCATTAGATACCGTAGCCCTATGTGGCCATGGAACTACAGGGACTTTTATACAGAGTAAAATAAAGTACACAGCATAGATTAGTAAGGGTACACAGGTATAACTTTGTAATTTTGATGACCTAAATAAATATTAAAACTTATTCCATTAAAGAAACTATTTCAAACACTTGAACATAAAACAAAACGCACTATAATCCGTTTGTACAGGTGACTTATAATATCCACTTGACCTCGACTTAAGAATGGGCTCCCAAAGCTGTTGTAATAAGTCAAAATGGCGAATGACGGCGGTGGAGATTCGACACAAATCCACCGTCTATTTAAATCCAATAAATATTTCATCGGAGATTTCTGGAAGGTTAAGGGCTTTGTACAACTAAAAGCACTTCGACCAGTCCTTTTAAGAATAGGGTGGGTATATAATATGTTTAGAATACGGGATTGATAACACTAGTTTACAAAATTATTTTTTTTATCTGTTGTCGCCAATTTTATGAATGTTGAAATTCATTTATAACTCGTTTACACTCTTCGATATATATACTCTTAAAATTGCTCGAGTTCTTTGGTTTTTCTTCTTTATATTTTTTTCTTATTTATTAGTCCATAACAAACATATTTTACTGTGTCAAGAATAATATCTGAATTTATTTTGACATGAATACTTCAAGAAAAAGTTGTTTAATTAATCCAAATAACTTGTGCACCATTTGCGGAGAGTACGTGTTTAAGAATTGTCGGAAAGTTATATCAGAGTTGGTTAAAAAAATCGTTTGTAAATCGTGTTTTGGATATTTAAGATTATGGACAAGTCGTAAAAGAAGTGCCTTTAAATTTGTAACACCAACTATTTGGCGAGAACCATAAAATCATCTCCATGACTGTTACTTTTGAAGCACGAACATAAACACCATAAACTCCAAATATCGAATTTAATGGCAATACCCAAGTACTACTCGTGTTCAGCTTCCAGTGCAATATTCATCTGACTTGTTACTGTAAAAAAATATATCTGGACCCTTAGAAGAAATTGACACTGAAACACCATGCTCATCACCAAATGGTGTTAATTTTGAAGGTATACCAAATGAGCCCAGATGCTTTTCCCAAAACGAGTTATATGATCTTGTTAGAGATTTGGATCTTTCTAAACGAGATTCAGAATTGTTGGCATCAAGACTTCAGTTCGTTCAGAATTCCCTAGCAGCTCGTGACAAAATCATCCTTCCGCCATTGCATATAAAATTGGGCATCATGAAACAGTTTAAGTCACTAGATAAAAACGGAAATTGATTTAGTTTCATTTGTCAAAAATTTCCTCAGCTTACTATCGAAGAGATTAAAGCCAGAATTTTTGATGGGCCCCAAATTCGGCAACTTAAGAAAGATTGCCAAATTTAGAGATTCAATGACTGAGCTTGAATTTAGAGCTTGGATAGCTTTCCTCTCTGTTATGCAAAATTTTCTCGGAAATAAGAAATCGGAAAATTATATTTACCATGTTGAAGAACTTATTTTACAATTAAAAAATATGGGGTGCAATATGAGTATAAAACTCCACTTTCTCCATCGTTACCTGGACAGGTTTTCGGAAAATTTAGGAGATATGAGCGAAGAGCAAGGAGAGCGTATGCGTCAGGACTTACGCGTGATAGAAGAACGTTAGCAGGGATCCGAACATGATGTCTGACTATTGCTGGTCTCTGATATGTCATTTTTCTAAATCAACATATAACAGAAGAGCTTTAAAACGAAGTTTTTTTAGATCTCAATGTTTAATTTAATTTTTTATTTTTTTTCCATATAAACACTTGTTTTCTTTCTGTTTTAAACGTATAGCTGAAATTGAAAAACTAAAGCTGAAAAAAAAAATACTTACATATTTAAAATGTCAAATATATATGTACTCAAGAACAGATATTTTTTTTCCGGAAACAGATGTACTGTAAACTAGTGTAATGTATTCAACAGTTTTTATGTTAAAAGATAGCAAGCTAACCTCAGGTTCCAACTTAGTTCTCAATAAACGCCACGTATCTGCGGTCTGAGCTCAGATAGGACCCATTTTTTATGGAATGTTAAATAAATAAATAATTACGATTAAATTTCAAGGAATCAAAGTATAATTTTATATTATGATAGCTATGGACCGGGTGTAAGGAAGAAAGGTTACTTCGACGACTTATTACGAATTGGTAACATATATCAAACGTTAATCATTCGGACATGGTATCAATGTTAAGCGGGAAGAAAATTTTGTATGAAAATCTTAACAATGACAGCTATATAGCCTGTATTTTATGTCTCTGTTTTAAAATATATTTATAGCATTGACACCCTACGTCTCCCAGCTCTTGAAAGTCAATAATTATATTAGAGTGATAGAGGATCACGGAGATAGGCATGGATTTTTGCACGGTTTGTTGTCTAGACTCGACGCGGGAAAATAAAGTTTTATTAGCTTTTTCTTTTTGGATAAATATTGTCGAAAGTACCTCTGCGTCTGTATAAACAGAATTATTTTGCCTTATTTCTGTTAGCAAGGATTTTATTAGCCTATCTCGTACTGTCATATTTTGTATTTTATTTCAAGTCTGTTTCTTATACAAATGTTTAATTGGTTTATTATTTGTAAAATATAAAAGCATGTACCTATGAAATGTGTGTTCATTGCCGATTAAAATATATTAAAAGTATGTCAAAAATGGCCAAAAATTAAACGATTAATTTAGATCTATGTTTAGTGCATGGGCGCTTATTTTGTCTTTCTTGTTGGTGTTTATATTCGTAGCACCGATTTTTTTTTGTTGACGAAGGGAAAGCCTTTAAAAGGTACCCGATTTCTATCGGGCTCTGCCCTGGGGGGAGCAATTTACGCTCCTCTCTCATCCCCTGGTGATTACAGCGATATGCGACCACATAAACCGCTGTCCTTCCCGAGGTCGCTTGCTGGACGGTTTAAGCCTCCCGCAACCCTGGAAGTCCCTTTTAGTCGTCTCTTACGACAGACAGGGGATACCGTAGCCCTGTTCTGGTCTCGAGACTACAGGGACAGTATACTCATAGCACCTAGTCGTGATAAAGGATTTTCTTCTTCTTTTTGCGGTTTAAGGTGGTAGATCATCGCCCCATCTATTTCTGTCTAATTATAATTGTGTTAAAATTGCTGTGTACTGGTATGGAAGGTAGTGAAGGTATAGAGGCAGAGGTGAAGGTATAGAGTTTTCAGGCCACTAGTAGATACATTTGTTACCGACCATAGGTCGTTTTGTATATTTTGTTGGCTGGTTATGCATGTATGCTCAATTTTAAAAAAACAAAATGTGAGCTTAGAGGCATTGAATACATTCAATCAGCTTCACAATTCACTAACCGCACCCTATCGCCACATTAACGATTTGTATTCGGCTGTGATGAGCCCAACCGCACGTAACCGCGCTTGTTTGCAAATGTACTATTTGTTGTCATTTGTTGGTATTTGTTATTCTACTTGCACACACTGCTGTCTGAGTTTTGGTGTTGGTGACTGTAATGAGAGATTGTTATCGTCGTTAATACGAAGCTTGTATATTAACGATATCGCATTTTTATAATAGTACTTTAAAATAATAAGTCACTCATTTGATTACTACAGTATGTGCAATACTACAGTCCAAACACAGATGCAGTGGGGATGTCAAGTGGGGATCATGGCGGCGCTCGAATTAACAGAGAGCGGCATTCTGGTCGAAGACTTCAGTAAGAACAGTTTAATAACGGGGATATAGTTATAATACCGTACTTACGTGTGTACTTACTTACGAGTAATTGTAATATCGTTACTCCGTACCATATATGTGACTATACTTATACATGACTACCTTCAAGAAGACGTAAATAATAAGATACTGTTTATATTTTAATGTTAACTTCTTTTATTCAATTTAGTTCGACGTTGCTTAATCTTGCATTTATCACCATACTAAACGTTTAAAAAGCATTTCAAATCTAATCGGTTTAAAAATCAATTTATCATATCATAATCCATAACAATTGTTTTAACGTAAATGTCCTACAGAAGACTATAAGAAATATATTTAAGTCTTTTCTAAGTTTTTTTTAAGTTTTTAACCGAGAAGCCCGCTCCACATTCTCGCGAGAACGCGAGAAAAGCTCGATTCGTATCGGCTCCACATTCTCGTTTCTCGGGCTTTTCTCGCGCTCTCGCGAGAATGTGGAGCGGGCTAGAGAAATATATTTTCGTGTATCTGTGTATATTGAAACGCTAGATAGAATAACAAATCATTGTTCAATCCTTGTCAAGTTGTAAGTGGGTAGAATAAAAAAATCAACAAAGTTTTCTTTTAATGTCTTCTTGCGTCCAGTCGTCTTCTTTTTTGGTGAGATATAAACGTTCAGTGTGTTCTCACTTGTTTTCCACGCGTATAGTCCGCGTAAAACTGCTAGTCCGCACGGAATATAGAAATGAATCGCGTCGCCATAGCAAATTGTATGACTACATCTGCTCGCAACAACTTCAGAGCGGACTTTGGCGTTTGGCGATAACTATACTAGCCATGTTACGTATGCCTTGTGAAGTGCATACTCCTCAGGAAGAACAGGTCGTACCTACTTCATTCAGTCCTGCGACAGCGTGGCATCGTCCCTGACACGATTCGAGGCTGCAAATCAACTTGGACGGCTAGGCGATTTTATCTACTCAGATGCTGGGACAAACATTGTGTCATATGTTTGCAAATTATAATACGGTCCACTACAACTATAGGTAGGAGTGCAAGGTTGTTTATGTCCTTTATGTCGTCAGACAGTTCTTGTATTCTTGTACGAATTCACCTTTGAATACCAAGTATAATCAAACCTCGTTAAACCCAAGCTCGTAGTTCTATAAGACAGTTTTTGAAGGTGGTAGAACCCTTTGTGGTTCGACTCCGGCGGCACCACCGCCACACCTATTTCTCCCTAATAACAGCAGTGTTAGGCGCTGCTGTGTTCCGGTTTGAAGGGTGTGGTAAGGGAGACAGACTTTTCCGAGGCGTTCCAGCTTAGTCCTCAGGGGTAGCGGCGCATCCGTGGCCGACCTCAGGTAGAAATATCTAATCCTATCTGGGGTTGATTACAGATGTCCATGGGCGGCAGGTGGACTGCATGCTCGTCTGCTACTCTTATGTTATAAAAAAATACCCAAGCTCGTAGTTCTATGAGACATTTTTTAAACTTGAAAATAAAATTTTCGTACAAAATTATGAGTATTTGGATAGGGAAATTATTTAATATGGTAAAATAAGGAGGTTGCTGTTTATAAAGACATGTTTTTAACAAAAAAAGCTAATAAAACTGATATTAATATTCTTAACATTAAATTATAGGTACTTACTTAATTAATGACGTAAATCGCCTAAAGGGAACTTTAAAGAAAAACAATAGTATTCGTTGTTAACAATAGCATTGTAATACTTATTTGAATTTAGAAAACATTTCTTATTACTTATTTTTCTTTTTCTATTTGAATTTAGAACAATAGTTACTTCTCTGTACAGATAATAAGGAATATAAATTACTCATTTTAAACAACAGCCATTGGGCTTATACAGCCAAAATTATCTCCTAAACCGTGGATTCAAATATAAGATTTGGAGTAATTAAAACCAGTTTCCAAGTTAATTCCGTTGTGCAAAACAAGGGAGTTTGATAAGTGAGAGGGCTTCCGGCCGAAACGGAGCATTCTGTCCATTTTTGCCAAAGGAATTAATTAATATTTTCACAATGGCTCCCTTGAATCATTTGTTACCGGTACTTTCAAGTTTTGTTGACTGAGGACTTGAGTAAATATGAAAAAAGGCAAAATCAATTAAAATGTTTCTTTTAAAATACTTAAGACTGAATTAAGTAATGTCAATAAAATTATGGTTCCAATTTTATTTTAACTTCGTATTTTAATTTGGTGGCATTGTCAGCTATTACTGTATTTGACTGCAATGAAACTTGTATTTATAAGATTATATTTTATCGCTCGAAGATGCGTACTGTTTTGGCGTTATTTAAGTTGAAATAGTTGCGTAAAAAAGTTTTGCCACGTCTCCGTGCTAAAATATGTGTAAAATATTTGAAATAATTATTTATTTATTATGTAAATTCATGTAAATTACGCAGTATTACTTATTTATTCGTAAATTTTCTCTAAAAATGTGTTTATTTGTCAAATATTCAAAAAAAGAACTTACGATAATAAGCCGTTTGTGGCTTCATTCAATTTCAAGGCGGCGAAGTATCTTTACTAATCTATGGGTTTAAAAGACAACCCATTTTTTTAAATGTGTTTTGAACATAAATTTACGTAAGTAAACTTCTCACAATTTTTTTTTTAATTAAAAGTATTCTCAAGTCCATAGTTGCTTTAGTCCCGCGCGCAGTGAAGTAGGCAAAGACAAATTACTTTATTTCTTTCCCCTATTTATTTATTATGGCTCCTTCTGCTTTCATTATTTTTTTTGTTTATAACTGTCCCTTATTTTCCGTTTCGGCTCCTCAATTGTTTATTCGATGAACATTTATTATGGAATATGGTGTGATAATTAAGTTGTGTGGATGAATTTTTCTTATATATTTTTAACAGACCACAATTTTCTATCTTTTAGTTGGGTCTATAAATAATATAACATATGAATAAATAGTATACTCAAGTATGTACTAAGTTCGTGCACAAAAACGTTTGTATGTTGTCTCTATTGAAAAAGGCCGATTAAAATTTGTCTTTATCGAAGACATTGATGAATATGATATAAGTTCAATCTAGTATAAAATGTCATTGGTTCAATCCGAATTCTATGTGGGAAAAAGTATCGTCAAATATACTTGAACAGTTTCGATCTTTCAACGATTGCCCTATATCTAATACACAAACAGACACAGACATTCTAATAATCATAGTAAATGATTGGCCAAGTGCAAGTCTAACGCGCACATTGAGGGTTCCGTACCACCAACATTTTCATATTTTTTTATTTTTAGTATTTGTTATTATAGCAGTCACTGAAGTAAATACCTACATTGTGAAAATGTTAACTATTTACCTATTACGGTTCAATAGATAAAGAAAAAAGTCAAGAAATAGCGGTTTCTTGTATTACGACCCCCATTTATTTTCGTTTTTTATTTTATGTACCTAGTTGTTGTTATAGCGGCCACCTTTATATATAGTATGTAAAAAAATCAGCTGTCTATCTATTCAGGTTCAGGAGATAGAGCCCTGTGACAGACGGACAGACAGCGAAGTCTTAGTAATAGGGTTCCCTTTTTACCCTTTGGGTATGGAACCCTAAAAATTATAGATTTTTTAAATAGCAGTGTTATAAACCTTAGACTATTTTTATTTACGTGCATATAACTCATTATTAACAAGAATAAAGCAATTTATTATGATTAGGCTTCTTCTCCATTAATTCACATTGAGACTTCTGAATATTTCAAATTTGTAGTTATTATTTAAGATCATGTCTTCGTTATCAAATGAACTTTAATATATACCTACTTACCCATGTCCCACTAAAAGGTCAAATTAGGAGCTTATTAAAATAATGTAATGCTTCGTTAAGGCCCAATTTTCAATCTTTTTAATGAAAGATCTTACTTATTAGACCTATGTAATTGAATTTTACTTACAGAAAGTTATTTTACGCTTTACGCTACCTACTATGTTTTAAGATAATACCACAGTAATTTTCTTAATAATTAAAAACTGTTTTAATGCTGTTATACAAGTACAATCGTAAAACATAATGTATTATAATAATCAGGCTAACTTAAACATATATGGAACTATAACAGGTATAGTACGGTAGAGAGGCGGTACTAGCACATACCCAGCATTTATGACTGATGGTGTAAAAAGTTGTAGCAATAACAACGATATATGTAATATGTTTGCGTCTCACTTCTGTTCCGTATACAATTCACATTCCAAATCAAGCTTCAATGTACCCAAAGCGGACTACCTCAGTTCAAGAGCTGGTACACATAGTGATATTTTCTCCCCAATACATATCAGCCAAGATGAAATACTCAAAGCTCTTAAAACTTTAGATATTAATAAGAGTGCTGGATCTGATGGAATTCCTCCTATTTTTATTGTTAACTGCGCATCCAATCTTTCAACTCCATTGTACATTATTTGCAACTCGTCGATCCGATCTGGGATTTTCCCCTCTGTATGGAAAACTGGGAAGGTCGTACCCATATATAAATCGGGCGATGCTCACCTTGTGAGTAACTACAGACCTATTTCTATTTTACCCACATTAGGCAAGGTATTTGAATCTCTTGTATGTCCGTACATACAAAGACACTTTGAGAAATACGTATCTGATTGCCAGCATGGTTTCTTAAGAGGCAGATCCACACATACTAATTTGGTGACTTACGTTGAGGAGTTAGCTGAACAGGTAGACAATCACAAGCAAGTAGACGCATTATACACTGATTTCAGTAAGGCATTCGACAGGATCGTTCACGATATCTTAATAAATAAATTAGTATTGTACGGCTTTGTGGGAACATTTCAAAAGTGGCTGATTTCTTACTTGAAAGATCGTTCGTCGTTCGTGGTTCTTAATGGTTTTACTTCCAAACCATTTCCAATATTGTCAGGTGTCCCGCAAGGATCTCATTTGGGTCCAGTGCTATTTAATATATTTATTAATGATCTTCCCCAGTACTTCTTGTATTCGTCCCCTTTATTGTTTGCCGACGACCTCAAATTATACAAAACTATTGAAACATGGGAAGACGTGGCTTTATTTCAGGCAGACATCAATTCTCTTGCCAAATGGACGTCTGATAATGGAATGGAACTAAATGTGGATAAATGCTTTCACATCAAGTTCACCAGGAAAATTAACTTAATTCCATCTCGTTACCATATTAACAACACAACGATCAGCGAAGTGAACACAATCAGGGACTTGGGTGTCGTAATTGACAGCAAACTTACCTTCAACCCACACATCGACGTAACTATTAAAAAAGCATCAAAAATGTTAGGCTTCGTTATGAGAAATGGAAAATTATTTAAAATGGCAACCACCAAAGTGACTCTGTACAACAGTTTAGTGAGATCGATTTTGGAGTACGGTAGTGTGGTTTGGCGTCCGCACTATGCGACGCATACACTACGTCTGGAAAGAGTACAGAAGCGGTTTATGAGGCATCTGTCATACTTCAGTGGTAAGACGAAGCGTGAATTTTCATATTCCAACATGCTCAATTATTTTAAAATGGAAAATTTAGAAAGTCGAAGAAGAAATGCGGATTTAGTTTTTTTGTTCAAACTTATAAATAACCATTTATATGTTCCTCAACTTCTGCCAAAACTGTCTTTTAGAGTTCCTGTGAGAATGCCTCGTAAACCTCTTCAGCCGTTCGTCATTCCATTTCGAAGAACTGTGCTGGGTTCCAATTCACCTATATGTAGAATGGTCCGTATATACAATGGATGCAGTGGGTCTCCAGATATGGATATTAACCATGTGTCTCTGGATAAATTTAAAAAAATGCTTAAGACTGTAGATTAGTCATTCGTAGATTAAAAATATATATTGGTCAATTCTTAGATTAATTAATGAGTATAAATACAAACTGTACTTTTGTTTATTGTTATAATGACGTCTTACTTTTTTGTATGCTTACAAGGAGTCTTTGATACTCACCTATAAGTGATTATGCATTTATTGTTAACTGTATTCCTAGTTCTTAAGTTATGGTGGCGCATGCAAATGTAATAATCGTTGGTGATGTTAATAAATAAATAAAATAAAAATAAATAAATAAAATAGTCCGCGCCAAACTGCAAGTCCGCTCTGAAGTTGTTGCGAGCAGGTGTAGTCATACAATTTGCTATGGCGACGCGATTCATTTTTATATCCAGAGTCACAGAGAGTAGCAGTTTTACGTAAATATACTTTTAACTTATAAACATAGTGTGAATCTATCCGTGTGAAAAACGATCGTCAATTTGAAATACTCGTATTTCAAAACAAAAGATTTGCGAGTCTTCAAATTAAAAAATTCCACTAAGAAAATGCATAAAGTAAAAACAAAAGGAGCGCGCATTTAACAAAACTGGGCCACATAAAAACCCACCTGAAAACCAAATAAACAAAGAGAGGGAAACGAAAATGGCGGCGGTAATATGGCGGCGGTTTTCCCGCGCATTAGTTACGCGCGGAATCCAGGTGTAAGAATATATTTCAAACTCTACTTAAAGATTCAGACCGGACTGCCGAAGTTTCGAATTTTATTCGCATTACTGTATTTTTTCCGCAAAATGTTTTTACGTAACATTTTTGCTACCAGGGGACTACAATCTCCCGCCAAAACTTGTACTGTTCAGCTGACGTTACGCATGTATAATCTGTGCTCATTTTGAAGTTCTTTTTGTTTTCGTCCACAATCAAGAGGCAAAGGCTCTTTTGAGTTGTTTTTATTTTTTTTAAGTTCGTTACAGTAGAGGCAATCAACAAGGCAACTTTACTGCCACTGATTGTTAAGTCTTTGAGTTCCTTTCCTTTTCAAATACGGAATACCTGCTTGATTCTTTAGCGTTTTTTACCAAGTTGCTGATGAAGTTTTGGTGTCGCTCTTTTCAATTTGTATTGTTTCTCGCTGCTTGTCTAGATTTTTCTCGTGAAGGCCATTCGGGATTTTCATTTACGTCCCTTTTACGATTTCAGGTCACTTCTTTGAGGAAAAAAATGCAAATGAAAGATTTGTTTGGAATTACTTTCCAGTTTCATAAGGCGAGCCTGCTAGCCTTCTGCCCATTTTTTCAGCTTTGATACTACATTAACTAGATATACCTAAAGATAATATAAAATACGATGTCGATGTAGTTAACTAGATATACCTAAAGATAATATAAAATACGATGTCGATGTAGTCAATTTAGCTTGTGGAACGTAAAAAGTTAAACATAAAAGTTCGTCCATATTCTTTATTCTGTTCATAGATTAGTAAAGATACTTCGCCGCCTTGAAATTGAATGAAGCCACAAACGGCTTATTATCGTAAGTTCTTTTTTGAATTCTTGACAAATAAAAGTTCTTTTTTTGAATTCTTGACAAATAAAGAGAAAATTTACGAATAAATAACTAATACTGCGTAATTTACATTATAAATAAATAATTATTTCAAATATTTTAGAGACATTTTAGCACGGAGACGTGGCAAAACTTTTTACGCAACTATTTCAATTCCCAAAACTGGGTATATTTTCTTGTTAGGAGTGAGTAATCTTTACTAATCTATGATTCTGTAGTACAACGGATTATCTATGAACAACATTTATTATATCTTTAAAGACGGCACAAAATAATTTGTATATACCTATCAGATGTGTCTCAAGATTTTGTTAAGATTTTTTATCTTGTATGATATTTTATTCTCTCCAGATTTGTCTATTATATTTGAATCTTGATTCATTCAAGATCAGACTAAAACAAAAAATGATATCATTAAAATTGGTCTTACCCATTCTGGGTTATCATCACATAAATATCCGTATTATATTGTGTACACGACTCTGCCTTCTGCCATCTTTACTTTTTTGTCAACGGCGAAAATGACAAGAGATTTTAGCGCTTTTTACAAAACGACAAAACGTAGATTCACACAAAAACCATAGACGAATAAACGGGTTAAACGTCAGTCAATGACGTTTCCCTTCAGCTTTTTCCCCAAACCTTTTCAGTTCCAGCCGGGACAAATGACCAGTATTAACATTATCATAGTACACAGTGGTATGACAGGCAGGCTGTGGACAAAATTTGGGAATAATCTAATAATTAAATACATACTTACGTACGTGGAGAATATTAAAATAATATTTTATGATAAGAACCATCCTTAGTTATCCTTAAGTTATCCAAATATGTTATCATTTATTTAAATTAGATCTGTTTAGAAAGCGCGCAGAATGAAATGGATGATAATGATGATTTATTTGTATATTACGCATTATTGTAAAATATGTTTAAACAATTCATAAACAGAATAAAACAATAACATAACAAAATTTCATACAATTACAATCATTATAATTTAATTAAAGTTTAGTAATTTGTAATATTTAATTTTTACATATGTTAATTTATTATATTGGTTGTTATTTAGAATTAGCGTGCATTATTAAGCTGAAAGTTTCCTTCCTTGGATTGAATTAAAATGCTCTTTCATATTTTACATCAATAAGAAATAATTGATAGCATTTTAATCCAGTCAAGCAATATTATTAATTAAACAGCAGCAGTGAAGAATTAAACTTTTACATAAAAAATAAAACATAAGTATTTAACCTTATTATTCGATACTTTCTCCATAAATCCACCCAAACGAACCACAGTGCGTCAAGCAGATGTTCACAACAGACGGTGTTGCCTGATTTAATACAGGGTTGACGTATGGCACACATAATATTTGCATTTCCCTAGTTATTCCGTGAGGTTTTCTTATAAACGGAGGGATTGTGTACGATTTGTGTCATATGATGATTGTGTTAGATTGTTCTGATTTGTTGAGAATTTTGTCCAAAAAATATAATTTTATTTTGTGATTGAGTGGTAGCCTAAATCTATTTCTACCTAATAACAGCAGTGATGAGCGTTGTTGTGTTCTGGTTTGAAGTGTGTGGTAAGGGAGACATACTTTTCCGAGACGTTCCAGCTTATTTCCTAGACGTAGCAGCGCATGTGGATGACCTCAGATAGGAATCTATTCCTATTGGGGGTTGATTACAGTTGTGAATGGGCGGGAAAAACCACTTAACACAAGGTGGACTGCATTCCCGTCTACTATACATATGTGAAGTCCACCAATATGCACTTGGCCAGCGCGGTGGACTATGGCCTAATCCTTCTCATTATGAAAGGAGACCCGCGCCCAGCAGTGGGACAGTAATGGGTTGGTGATGATGATGATGATGATACCTAAATTATATGCAAAACGTCAGCCGGCATTCACTTGATCGCTGTCTGTTTCAATAGACTGTCCTAGCCCTCGCTATGGTTATTTTGCCATATAGTAGACTTACTGACTATGATAACTAATTTTATGAAATTATATGATACCATAGACTTGACCGACTGACTATGATAACTAATTTTATTATTACTGAATTACTGACTTACGTGTCCCTTTAATGTCCTCATCGGGTTTTCCCCACATCAGAAGTGGGATAATCTCAAACACTAATTCTCGTTACAAATCGGTGGTATCTCCCCGATCAAACTCAACTCATTCTACCTTCACTAACTTAAAACCCTTTAAACTATCATTCAATTTAAACATTACTTACTATCCATTACGTAACAGTTCGTAGCTCTGAACTCTTTGTCTTGAACTTATAAAAGATGGATCCCATCGATTTATCAGCGCAGCTTAGATCTCTGAAGCGAGGGAAAATATGATTTTATACTTGTAGGAGATATCAAACGATTACGTCAAAATAAATCGGTTCAGCCGTTTCGGAGCTAAATCGGGGAATTTTCACAATCTGATCTGACCCCTACTGTTGGTAACGCTGTTTCCCCCGATTGGAATCGAGTTTGATGTGAGGGATAACTAGATCGTGAATTACTTTTATTTATTTATTTACTCTTTATTGACCATGTTAAAAACAATGTGGTGCAAAAGGCGGACTTAATGCTAAATAACATTTTCTCCCAGTCTTAGGGATGTCACCTTAGGGATGTGCAGAAAAATTAAACTTTGTAGTTTATGTGGTATGTGTATGGTGTGGGGGTGGTAGATTCATTGCTATATCAATTAGTTTTATAGTAGCATTGTATTGTTGGGTTCTGGTTTGAAGGATTAGCTACTTTTTTCATGAAATTGAAACAGCGATGGCCATTTAGAATCAGGTAAGTGAAAATCATTATTATTATATACAACATACATAAAACGAGATGGGTCACAGATATGTTGCTACCTTTGGAGATCAAGTTCGTGTTTGCTTCATAAATGTGTGTCTGCCATATTACATCCTTAGAAACCAGAAAAAAACGCACTTAACGCTACTGTTATAAATCTGTTACAACTTTACTATTATGACTTAGTTGTTATGTTACTTTTGTCATTCGCTGGAGAGATATCACGCTCTAAGCTTGTTAATGATAAAAAAATCCGTGTTCATTAGGGTCGCTTTCGACTTCCAATCGAGAACATATGATAGGGCCTCACAATAATAACTCGAGCAGCTTCGCCGGCGCCATAACTCAGCGCCGCAGCGGATACGAGTCGCGGCGTTTATGTACTATATCTATGTATTATATACATGTGTATGCAGTAAGTGATAGTCTAGTCTAGTGCCTCTTAAGTCTTAACCAATCGGTAGTCCAATTTTGAAGGTTAGAACCTCTTGTGGTTCGACTCCGGCGGCACCACCGCCACACCTATTTCTACCTAGTAACAGCAGTGTTAAGCGCCTGTGTTCCGGTTTGAAGGGTGTGGTAAGGGAGACAGACTTTTCCGAGGCGTTCAAGCTTAGTCCTCAGGGGTAGCGGCGCATCTGTGGCCGATCTCAAGTAGGAATATCTAATCCTATCTGGGGTTGATTACAGATGTCCATGGGCGGCAGTAGCCACTTGCCATCAGGTGGACTGTAAGCTCGTCTGCTACCCCTATAACATAAAAAAAGTCCGCAGCGGCAGTAGAAGTAGTTTCCACTCTAGCTTCCACTCTGCATTCCACTGTTACTGCATAACATACAACGAAGGTGTGTTTTTATAATATAGGAGTAGCAGACGAGCTTGTCCACCTGATGGTAAGTGGCTACTGCCATGGACATCTGTAATCAACCCCAGATAGGATTAGATATTCCTACATGAGGTCGGTCATAAATGCGCCACTACACCTGAGGTATAAGCTGGAACGCCTCGGAAAAGTATGTCTCCATTACCACACCTTTCAAACCAGAACACAGTAGCGCTTAACGCTGCTGTTATGAGGTGTGGTACGGTATTGTATTGAAGGTGGTGGAACTCTTTTTGGTTCGACTCTGACGGCACCACCGCCACACCTATTTCTGCCTCATAACAGTAGTGTTAAGCGCTGCTGTGTTCTGGTTTGAAGGGTGTGGTCAGGGAGCCACCATTATCCGAGTCGATATTCCTCGTAGAGTTGGCATTTGTGACTGATTTCAAAAAGGACTCTTATGTTATAGCGTTACATATAATATATAAATTTGTATCGTACATTATGTATCTATAGATAAATTTTACCCAATAATCTGTATAATAGCGTAAATCTCAATCTATTGTAGCGCAGAAGTTGTACCGCCTCGACGCTTATCCGTTTCAAACGCTGAATTATGCTATGAGGCGCTATTCTTGCCAAATGCGAGTTTTCTTTGAAATATGAAAACATATTGCTGGAAACTATTTTTTTAAATAGTTTAAGTATAAGCTATTTCTTTGATTCCTACAAAGCGCACTACATTTTTATAAAACAGTGGCAAAACAAGTTTAAAAAGGAAGATAGATAAAAGCACACAAAACTAAGGTTTTTAAAAAAGAAGTATATTTACAAGTCTTTTTACATATTTGTTTGCATTCGCCATCAATTTATTAATCGACTTTGATATACGTTTTGTTTTGTTTTGATGAATATAGCAGATTTCTAATAGGATCGTTACATACATTTAGAATATACATGATGTATCAATTGTATCATATTTGTCAAAATGGAAACAGCGACATATACAATTAGTCTGACACCTTCATTTTCTTTATATACAATATATCGATACTTCTCGACCAAAATAATCTGGAAAAATAGCATATAATAGCGTAAATCTCAATCTATTGTAGTCCAGAAGTTATAGCGCCTCGACGCTTATCCGTTTCAAACGCTGAGTTATGCTATGAGCCGCTATTCTTGCCAAATACGCGTATTCTGTGAAAAATGAATAGTAGGTACCAGAAAAAAAAATAAAAAGGAGTAGCTGAACAATGAACATAAACCTTTACACTCCCTTATTGATTGCGCCACATTTGTATTTATTTTAAAATTGGTCCTGATAAACATATATTTAAAAATTAATATTTCTTCTGAAGGTCTCTGATAGATTTCTGATTCAGAATATAAGTATTATGTAGCTTAAAATGTAAGCTAAAGCATACTTTAATTCTACTTGTGTATGTACATAGAAACTTCTCGAACCACACTACTGATCTGGATAGATAGCGTATAATAGCGTAAATCTCAATTTATTGTAGTGCAGAAGTTATACCGCTTCGACGCTTATCCGTTTCCAACGCTGAGTCATGCTATGAGCCGCTATTCTTGCCAAAAGCGCGTATTCTGTGAAAAATGAATAGTACCAGAAAAAGAATAAAAGGAGTAGCTGAACAATGAACATAAACCTTTACACTCCCGTATTAATTGCGCCATAACTCGATTTACTTTAAAATTGGTCCTGATAAAAATATATTTAAAAATTAATATTTCTTCTGAAGGTCTCTGATAGATTTCTGATTCAGAATATAAGTACTATGTAGCTTAAAATGTAAGCTAAAGCATACTTCAATTCTACTTTGGTATTTACATAGAAACTTTTCAAACCACACTAATCTGGATAGATAGCGTATAATAGCGTAAATCTCAATCTATTGTAGCGCAGAAGTAATACCGCCTCGACGCTTATCCGTTTCAAACGCTGAGTTATGCTATGAGGCGCTATTCTTGCCAAATGCGAGCATTCTTTGAAATGTAAAATATTGTAGACTAACTTTAGTTCGTAGATTTGGTTGAATGAAGTTGGACTTTCGAAAATTTGTGAAAAGTAAAGGATGCTTATTGACTTATTTATAGACTCTCAGACAGACAGATGGACCGGTAGAGAAACGAAAAACGAATATGACGTTGGCTACTTGTATCTTCCTCCACCAATACATTGAGGCAGTTTAGTAGAGTATGCTTCAGCATCACCCATTTTCAAAGGTAGAGCCAGTATATTTCGGCGACTGCGTAAAATAAATGTATGAAAAATTGTACAGCGCCTCTGGTGGTTACTCGTAGAACTAAAATCCGTAGTGGCGTAACTCGATACGTAAAAAACCTATCGAAATCAAATCGCTAGCTAATGTCATTATGATCAATTGCCATACAAATTCGGTCCCATGAGTCATTAATTTGACAGACGTTGTCAAGAAATACCGTAACGATAGTAGTTATGTTATTCACTAGCAAAATGACAATAGTTTTCTATTTACAATTTCTATAGTGGCGTTTCTATGCCAACTCATGGTAGTGCTACTGTTCATTAGCTACTAGCGGTCTCAAGTTACGACCGGCCGTTGCTTCACCACGAGTAACTTACAATTCATATAAGCCACCGGGCGTCAGTATAAAAGTAGTGATAGCCTAGTAGTTGAAACTCAGCCTATCTATCGAGTGATCCAAGGTTCGCATTCAGTATATTTCGGCTTGGGAGGTACCACCACCACACTTATTTTTAGTTTCTTTCTTCATTTCGTTGGAGAGTGTGGATGCTGGCTCACTTATATATGAGATTACTATCTTAGTCCTAAGGAGTTGAAACACATCTGTGATCGGATTCTGGTAGCACGCGTTCTATTTGGAGTTAGTCACAGCTATCCATAGGTGGCACTGGCCACTAACCATCAGGTGGACTGCAAGTTCGTGTACTACATTTTTTATAATATGGGAGTAGCAGACGAGCATGCAGTCTCCCTGATGGTAAATGTCTTCTTTCGCCCAAGGACATCTGTAATCAACCCCAGATAGCATTAGATATTCGTACCTGAGGTCGGCCACGGACGAAAGACGAAGCTGGAACGCCTCCGAAAAGTATCACCCTCATTACATTTACCACACCCTTCAAAACAGAACACAGCAGCGGTTTACACTGCTGTTATGAGGCAGACATAGGTGTGGTGGTGGTGTCGCCGGAGTCGAACCACAAATGGTTCTACCATATTCAAAAACTACATGAATCTTATGAAAATATTTAAAAAATATCCCGTACCTAGCCTCTAGTAATACATAAAAAAGTAATAAAATTGAATACGTCACGAAAAAGTACTAAAAACTGAAGAACTGACGCCGACTTATTCTTTTCGAAATATTTTCGCTATGAAATGCATTTTTCTAAACACTTACAGTTTATTTCGTACTAAAGATAAGATTGAACTCGATAAAGTGAAACGATCATTCTGATAGATAATAACTTTGTTTTATAGACTTGGGATGCTGCGGCCATCTTAGGTCTCGGAGATATTTACTAGATTACTTCAATAAACTTTAGTATATTGTTCCTTTGTCTACACAGTAGGTATAAATCAAATCAAATCAGTTTTTTTTTAATTTAAAATAGTTTCTTTACAGAGCACATTTTGAATGTCATTGCATCTACCAACAGTTCACAAGGTGTTTTGTAATGAAGAAGAAGCGGCAAAAAAAAAACTCCATAACACATCTTAATATAAATAAATACTGTAATACGAGTATAAATAAATAATGTGGAGACTTCCCGCGACTTTGGCAAAGGGAGATCTCTCGCTGGGCCAGGTGATCATGCACGGGGTGCGGCTGTGCTCCGACAATCTCAGTTCGGAGCTTGTATATATGCAAGATGTTTAGAAAATTTCGATTGCGTGATTCAGAATACTCGAGACGCCATCACTTCCGCAGTAGCGGGAAGTCCCCACAAATACCGTATAAAATGAATTTATGTGCATTTAATCTTAACTGGGGTTGATTATATGGGCGATAGTAGCCATTTACCATTAGGTGGACTGCATGACCGTTCGCTACTTTTATATTGTAAAAAGTGTTTCTTGGTGCTTTTAAATTTAAGATCTTTAAAAAAATAAACTTAAAAGTGTATGAAATCTACCAATACGCACTTGGCCAGCGCTGTGGACTATGGCTTAATCCTTCTTATTATGAGATGAGACCCGTGCCCAGCAAGGAGTAGGTTGATGACGAAGTGGTGTCGCGTTTTTACTGTATACGTAACATAATTCTTCTTGTTCATAACTTTCGATAGTGTAAATTTCGCTGGAAATTTCCTCGCAAATTCTCTATGTCTCCTTATTCAGAATACTTCAGGAGTATATGATTATTAAAGTTTCTTTAACCTTCACCTGACGTCGACTAGTTTGCAAAATATACGAGGTTATTTTGTCTTATAATACAGGTAAGGTAATTACTCGTATCTCAGAAAACTGCCTAGATAAAATACGAAAAGAAATTTTATTATAAGTAAGTATGTGGTAAAATCTTATATATAAAATTCTCGTGTCACAATGTTAGTTACCGTACTCCTCCGAAACGGCTTTACCGATTTTCACCAAATTTTATATGCATATTCAGTAGGTCTGAAAATCAGCTACTATCTATTTTTTATACCCCTAAGTGATAAGGGTTGTTCACTTTTAACATTTTTTTATATGGCAACACAACGTTTGCCGGGTCAGCTAGTTATCTAGAAATATTTAATGTCTAGAATGACATCGTACATTTTTGCCACAATATAGTAGTAACAAACATTTCATGGCATAGTAACTAGCGCAACCATTCATGTATATAATTTTGTTATTAACCACAGATACAATTGCTATTGGTCACAGATGCGTTATTTATAGCTACTCCATCCCTGAGGTGTACTTACTGCAGTGGCGGACTAAAGTCAGAGGCCCGGGTCAGTATAATAATAATTATATTTTAAAAACTAAAAAACACGCTAAAAACGCACAAGGGAAATCGTTAATCCTGATTCCTGACGATCCCGATAAGGAGAATGGGATAATATTATTAAAATCATGTATTGTCATCGGTTCTTGATAATTAATTGTTCAAAATTTCAAATTAATTCGACTGTTCAAAGTAGGTAAAAATCGAGTTCAAAGATTTCGTTACATACATAGATACTCGTATAACCCAAGCTAATAAAAGCGCGTTAAAAAATTGAGTTGATTCTACAAAATCACAAATGTCTCATAGACTTATTTGCCGACAGATACGTATGATTTTGGCGACCTTTTTTTTAACAAGTAAGCAACTGTGTTAGGGTGCCCCCAGGATTGGGGCCCGGGACAGAACACAGTAGCGGTACGTTGCTGTTATAAGACAGTTAGGTGTGACAATGATGCATCCGGAGTCCAAGAATGAAACTCATTTTTCTTGCTTTATGCAGGCAATGTGAGGGCATTTTACAAAGTTTTCTAATAGGGTAATTCAATTTGTCTACTATTGCTAATTAACACATTTCTTTTTCAGACTAGGTTTCGCTAAATTTTGTGTAAAACATACAAATTTACATTTTTTGTCGAGAGCACTCGTCCATAGCTACCAAACAAACAAATTAGAAAAAGTACCGCACTATAATATCTTCATCTTTTTTATAGATTATTATTAGGTTATAAAAATTGATTGATACTTATTACTAATTTCGTACCCCGGTCTACCTTTCGGAATAAAGCCGTGACGTAATCAAGCAAGTGTAGCAGATAGTGAGAGAATTAATTCTAGATCCAGTTACGGAGTTTACCTAGATCCAGGGCTGTCTACTGGGAATAGACAATATAGAGATATATATCAAAATTATAAATTGAGAGAATAAAATTATAAAAAAATTAATGAAAATAGCTGTTTTAAATCAATTTGGTGTACATTTTGATTTAAACTTAAAAGTCTAAGAGTTTAAATCAATTCACCTAATAGTAAATGAGCAATGAGCAATGAGCTAATGAACAATTCACCTGACAATAAACTATTACCAATTCCATATAGAACTCCATATCCAACCATATTATGGAGTTTCTTGCGCCGCTATCCATAGCGAAACACCTTCCGAAGCGGTAGTTTTTTGACTTTCAAAAAGTGTTCTAAATGAATCAATTTTGAATAAATGAGGTTTGAATTTGAATTTGAACAGGGATTCTAACTAAATCGGAACGCAAATTCATTACCACTCCAGGTCTAGGATGGTTGTCTTATATGTATGACTGACTGCCGCACTGTATTATTATTATTTTTTTTTTATAATATGAGAGTAGCAGACGAGCATGCAGTCCACCTGATGGTAAGTGGCTACTGCCGCCCATGGACATCTGTAATCAACCCCAGATAGGATTAGATATTCCTACCTGAGGTCGGCCACAGATACGCCGCTACCCCTGAGGACTAAGCTGGAACGCCTCGGAAAAGTCTGTCTCCCTTACCACACCCTTCAAACCGGAACACAGCAGCGCCTAACACTGCTGTTATTAGGTAGAAAAATTATGTATTAATTCCGGTTAAACTATACTGATTCTACCATCTTTAAAGATGATCTTTGAGGACTAGATCGGAAAATGTTTTTTTTTCTTGTCACACTCTTTAGCAAGTATCTCTTGTCGTGCACAAAATTAAAAAAAGGAAACATCTTCTTTAGTATTTTTTTACATACATTAATACCTACATATTATAATTACCTTAATATTAAAATAAACTATAACTACTTGTAGATAACTATATACAAAATGTACAAGTTAGAAAAAAAGATAATATTACGAAAAAATAATAAAATTGTATATTTAATGTCGTTTGTGGCAACCCTATCAAAGTTACTAGGTAATATCTCGCTCGAGGTAACTTCGAACTTGCAGACTGATATCGAATCGACTTTAGGGGTTATTACTTCTAAGGTTCTTTAAAATTGAACAAGTGAGGATTTTATTACTTTTCTTGTAATATTGTAATCATAGTTTAAACACCTTTGTGGCTTAGAAGCGGTTTACGACACTTATTTCGATGTATAAGATTTAAGCTTTTTTTTATAATATAGGAGTAGCAGACGAGTTACCACACCCTTCAAAACGGAACACAGTAGCGCCTAACATTACTGTTATTAGGTAGAAATAGGTGTGGCGGTGGTGCCGCCGGAATCCAACCACAAAGGGTTCTACCACCTTCAAAAGCTAGTGTGTTTTGGTTTGAAGGGTAAGATTTATGAGGCGTTTTAATTTAGTCCTTAAAGGTAGCATACATGTGCTGACCTTGAGTATACTTTCAATTCTATATAGTTATTGTTGATTACAGAAATAATTTTACAGTGTGTCGCGTATAGATATCTGTAATCAATCCCAGATAAGATTAGAGCCCTATCCGAAGTTAACTACAGATGCGTTGCTGAGGACCAAGTCGAGACGTCTCAGAAATATATGTCTTCCACAGCTTTCAAAGCGGAACACAGCAGCGCTTAACACTGCTGTTATTAGGCAGAGATAGGAGTGACGGTGGTGCCACCGGAGTCGACCCACAGAGGGTTCTAACACCTTCAAGTTAAAGTTATACTACAGATCTCCTACTTTTATAGACAAAAGACCAAACCCAGTTATGGATCATAAAAAAGACTGCAGCCATCGACAGAAATGACCACCTACGGACTTAAAGCTAACGGACTTTAAGGTAATATGGACTTTAAGCTCGTTTTCTATTTCATAAATAAACAGTAGTAAGTTGCACCCCTACCGTTCTCAGTCGAGTTATTACATAGTGAAATGAGCAAGATATTTCTTGCTCCACATAACTGAGTTCAAGTTGTTAGCATCATGTGACGCAAGGATGCACTGGTATTAATTGGTGGTAGAAAATGTCTCTCTTCTTGCTTTAATTTCTTAAAGTTTGTAAGGGTGAAATTCTCATAGCTGATTTTCAGAGACTGTTTTTTTCGTGGTTAAACCCTTCTTTGTTCCTGTAGTTCCGGGATCAGAATAGGGCTACGGTATCCCCTGCCTGTCGTAAGAGGCGACTAAAAGGGGGCTTCCGGGGTTGCGGGCGGCAAGAGTGGGAGCTCGAACCGCCCGGCCCGCGACCCCGGGAAGGACAACGGTATGTGTGGTGGAATACCGTCATACACACCAGATGGTGCGGCGAGCGTCAAGCTCACCTGGGTGGAGCCCGACGGGGCAACGCGCTAAGATGACTCCGGTTGCGTTCCTTTGGAGATCCCAGAGCCCTCTACGCAGCGCAGAGAACGACCACCGGGGGGGTTTCAGTGCGGTAAAAATCCCACATAAGCCCGTGTCGCTCCCACGGCACCGGGTACCTTTTGAAGGTTCCCCTCGAGAAAAAAAAAGGGTTCCTCTCAGATATGCCGGACTGCCGGACAGGAGATCCGTGCCTAGCAGTGAGAGAAATGGGGACTTAGGAAAGATGTCTGTGAGAAAAAATTGAACTTTAATACATCTGATAAGAACTTCTGGAATATAAGTTTCCTCACAATGCTTTTTTTATAGCAAGTGTTTAGAATAAATATTAATTTCGAATACACACTTAGCTCTTAAAAATCATAGGGCTTATTTGCTTGGGATTGGAACCTGGGACTCTTCGATTCTACATTGACGTCTTCGATAAACAGACCACGTAAAGAGTAAAGTCTATCAGATCGTGCCATCAACCGTGTTCTCTAACATCGTTCTCGTGTCAAAGGAACTTTCAATCAAGTTAGCTTTGTGCTGTCTAGTTTAAAGAGCTTTCTTTACTTATTCTCTTGATTTTAAGCGTTCGATGTTTCCTTTGTGTATTATATAATAATATTTTTTATTTCAGACTATAAATTTGTCCATTTTTATAGATTCTTTCCATACTTACCGCCCCACATCAGGATGAAAGCGGTAGGATACTTTGTGGTTCCATTCCGGCGACATCACCGCCACACCTATTTCTGCCTAATAACAGCAGTGTTAAGCGCTGCTGTGTTCTGAATTGAAGGATGTTGTGAGGGAGACATATTTTTCCGAGTCATTCTCGCTTAGTCCTCAGAAGAAGCGGCGTATCTGTGGCCGATTTCAGGTAGGAAACCAATCTTATCGGGGTTTGATCACAGGTGTCCATGGGTGGCAGTAGCGACTTATCATCAAGTGAGGTAGTTTCTGTCACTATCTTTTCGATAAACAGAACACATAAAGAGTAAAGTCTATCAGATCGTGCCATCAACCGTGTTCTCTAACATCGTTCTCGTGTCAAAGGAACTTTCAATCAAGTTAGCTTTGTGCTGTCTAGTTTAAAGCTTTCTTTACTTATTCTCTTGATTTTAAGCGTTCGATCTTACCTTTGTCAATTATAGACTCTTTCTACGCTCATAGAGCTACACTAGGATTTCATGTCGTGGATGCCATGGACACACACAGACAAATGAACAAACACCCATACCCAAAACAAAAATAACTAAAACTACATACACACGGACACGACAAAACAATGTACACATACACAGCAGACGCGCGCGTCGCGTGGCTTATCACTGTCAAGAAAGAGAGAGAGAGAGAGAGAGAGAGAACGAATAAGTCGAATCCTATACTCGGCCTGGCCCCTGTCCGAGCGCTACGCACTATTGCAAAAGTGTCGTGAGGATTTTTCGTGACGCTCGCCTAGCCCTCTTACCCAGCGTATACCGCGCAATAAGGAGCCTCGTTCCAAAACAACATTTAGATATATGTCTGACCGGGGATCAAATCCGGAACCCTGTGCGCGTCGGCCGGTATGGCTGACTATACGACGTCCCCGCCACGCGGGTCTATAGAAGTATCCACCTGATTGTAAATGAAATTGCGCCATATAAACATTTGTAATATCCTATCGCATCCAATCCTATTGTCTACTACGACACGTGTCTGATACGCTCTATGTCTGTAGTTGAACCCTTAAAGGTCGCTATATTTACCTCCGTTTTAAAAGGGCTATTAAAAAGAATAATCATACTTAGCACTGAATTAGTGTAGTTTTAAAGTGGCATCGTAGTCGGCGAATGGCGAATAGAAAGGTATTCTTCGCGTAGAATACGGCTACACAGATCTAGAGTCATTGTGCTGGAAGAGATATCTCTGAAATACCCTGTGTGCGTACTTCAAGACTAAACACTACTAGAAAATAAGACAAGTAATAAAACATATGTCAGTTTAAAAAGTAACACGGTAAGTAAAACGGATTTTGCAATTGTGCAAGTCAAATAAATGTAGCTTATAGGTTTGAAATATTAAGGGTTTGATCCTTGCACAGACACTGCATTATCGAAATTCTTAAATTAAAATGAGCCGTTCCATCACCAAATAAAATTATATCTCTATTCAGGATCCTTAAGGTTTATTGCCTACCGTAATAATAATTAGGTTATTAATCTGCGTCTTACAAATTTTGTCGTATTAATCCGTATGAGACACCCTTGTCACAGGTTCAATTCCGAATAATGCCCTAATTAATATAGACGTTTTTTTAGATATCTGCGTTTGATTAAGCATCTTTATGTGTATGTTTGTGTTTTTACAACATATTTTTTTTGTATTTATTAATCTTATTTAGGAATTTTTAGTTATTCTATATCTATGTCGGCCTTTCCATAAAAAGGTGTCTGTGTCAGGTAGCGTGCGCAGAACGTCGCCGGCTGCGGCCCGTTGGAGCTTCTGGTACCGTCAGCAACATCAATTTTGAAGGTGGTAGAACTCTGGTTCGACTCCGGTGACCCTACCGCCGCAGTAAAGCGGCCCTTTTGCATTTAATGAGCAATTTGTGTATGGTCCAGAGATGACACCGCGGGCCCCCATACATATACTCTGACCACAGGTTGGGAAACGCGTGCTAACCCATTGTATGGTTCTACGGCCACAATTACGCTGTTTGTCCACCAACCACCGATACCGAGCCGATACCGATAATTAATGACGGCGCCGAAGTAGCGCCATCCCGGTCGCCGATATTCCGAGTAGATCGGCGTGACCGCTAGATCGGCACCGAGTTTTCATCGGGCCGATGTGCCGGCAATGTAAAACCCATTGGAACTTGTCCATACACTGCCGTCACACGAGTGACAGCTGGAACAAAATAAACCGTCGATATCGGTCGCAGTGGACAAACTATCGCCGTCACGACATAATTAAAATCGGCCCGAAATAATCTCGTTCTCGGTATCGGCTTGGTGACGGCGCAGAGGACAAACAGTCTTAGGGTCTGTTTTCCCTCGCAGACTAATACGAATTGCTGAACAGGTTTTCTTTTAATTTGGTATAACTAAAATACGTTCGGGCAAGTCATTCTTCATAAAGGATAAGCAAAGTACATTAAAATCGTTCTATTTCTTTATTCTTTAGAATGAACTATACCACCCATCATATGCTAAGGCGGTGCTAACATAAGGGCGGTGGGCATGGAATTTCGGGTCTCGAGGGTACCCTTTTTGCCCGGGCAGATTCTCAGGTGGTAAATACCCGCCGGATTTTTAATATTTATTCATATTAATATAATGTTATTAAAAACATTATAGAATAATGAGAAAATATAAAAAATATATCATCCCACTGTTGAGTGGGTGACTATACCACAGATAAACACTTACCTACACGCGTTAAAACGACTTAACACTAAAAATAGAAACAAAAAAAATAAAAACAAAAATGTCAACTCCCCTTTTTGTAGACGCTACAACTAATAATTTGCGCCAAGCGAAGCGTCACTTTTAATCTCAATATTGAGATGAGGACAATATGAAACTACACCGCGCCCTCTCCCTCCCACTCGGCTGCGGTGAATACATCCGTCTCTTTCCCACTCCGTTGATATATTCCACTCGTAAGTCGATGTAGAACGCGTGAAACATCCATTTAGAAGTACAAGAAGTATTAAATATGTTCATGTTGAAGAACTAGTCTTTTGCTTGCGATATTCGGCGTTTTTGAAGATATTTTAAAGAAAATAACTTATCATTCTCATAATTTAACCCATTATTGTCCCACTGCATCATCATCATCACTGGGACGCCTTACCCTCGGGCGCACATATATTGCGGCAATGTCAACATAAGGGCAGTGGGCAGGAAATTCGGGTCTCGAGGATACCCTCTTTGCCCGGGTAGATTCTCAGGTCACTGCAAAGGTCTCCTCTCAGATTGAGAAGGATTAGGCAATACTCTATCGAAAACCGTGTTTCACTTTCATTGCTTTTTCTATCCTATCTTCATCATCATCATCATCAACCCATTATTGTCCCTCTGTTGGGCACGGGTCTCCTCTCAGAACGAGAAGGATTAGGCCATAGTCACCGCGCTGGACAAGTGCATATTGGTAGACTTCACATACCTTTGAGATTTGTTTTTTTTTATAAATCTCTCAGGTATGCAGGTTTACTCACGATGTTTTCCTTCACCGTTTAAGCAAGTGATCATTAAATTCTAATACACACATAACTTTGAAAAATCAGAGGTGCCTGGGATTTGATCCTCGGACCCCTCGATCGAGAGGCCGAGTTTTTTAACCACTAGGCTACTGCTTTTTGCAGGCAAGTGATTATTAATTTTTAATATGCACAAAAATCTGACGTGCCTGGGATTCGAACCTCCGACCCCTCTATCGAGAACCGTGTTTAAACCTAGTTATCATTGCTTTTCTATCCTATCTATTCCTATCCAAGTCTATTTTAATTAGTTAGTTATATTTATTAGTTAGGTATATTTGCCCATAAGATGATCCAGACAGCTTTCACGGTATTCTATTACTAGCTTCAGTAACGATTGATGATAAAGACGTTATAGATATCGGAATCTCTAATGAAAGTGACATGAAAAACGACCGTAAAATATAATAGCGGTCGTTAAAACTGTCGGATGGACAAAGTTTCGTCTCTGTTTCCATTGTTACTGTCACCCGGTAAAACGATTTGTGGCTATTTTATAATATTTTTCTAAGACAACTGCTAATATTTTGAGATAATGAATATTTATGATTTCTCGTAAGCTCCTAGTTAAGTCAGATTAATACACTATTTGTATTAATGCTACAGTTGTAGACGCTGTGAATGTAGCCGAATTTTAAGTTATTCTATAAGGATATTCTACTCTTGTAGGAGCTACAGTCGTAGACGATATAAATGTAAAGTGTAAACGAAGTCGTATGGGTTTACGGCGTAGCAGCTCTACGTCATAGCGGCGTAGGCGACTAAGTAGCTTGTTGGTTCAATAACTTGTAGGATGCTTTGAAGGTGCTACAGATGTAGGCGCTACAGTATTAAGGTCTTTGACTACTAAATTAGTATTTGACTTTCTGGTTAGATATAATAAAATTATATATTTGTTTCAAGGTTTTTGGAAAATAAACTTGTAAGGAGATAAAATGGAGGTGAAATATTTCTATTATGTTATAGTTTACACCTAGTATTTTAAACTATTTATTATTAATGCATATTATTTTTCTTTTCATTAAAATGCCCTTCTGCCTCATAACAGTAGTGTTCAACGCTGCTGTGTTCTGGTTTGAAGGGTATGGTATAGAAGACATAGTTTTCCGAGATGTTCCAGCTTAGTGCTCAGGGGTACGGGCGCATCTGTAACCGACCTCAGGTTGGAATATCTAATCCTATTTGGTGTTGATTACAGATCCATGGGTGGCAGTATTCACTTACCATCAGATGGACTGCATGCTCGTTTGTTAGTCCTAAAAAAAAATATGGCTTTACAAATACCATGGAAACAGACTTTAATAGTTAAAGTTCAACAACTTCGGTGTGACTCAGATATGTTTTTTTAATATAACTATTTGCAGAAACTTCGGCTCAGTTGTGGAGTTTGTCTTCGTAATGTCTTGGTTTGTGTACCTTTGAGTTGGTTTGTTAACTTGTCGATGGAGTTTTGAGAAATTATATTCAGGAAATCCTCGCAACCATTACTGTCCCATTGCTGGCCACGGGTCTCCTCTCAGAGTGAGAGGGGTTTAAGAGGGTTTTGACGCTAGATTTGGGGGTCTAGCACGCTTGCCAAGTAAAGATTAGTAAATTTGACACACCCTAGAAACCTTTTTTAGGACAGACTAAGATCTGTAGCCTCTTTTGTCATTTTAAGAGGAGGCCCATGCCTAGTAGTGGGACAGTAATGTAATAATGATAATCGGTGCAATGTACATGTAAAAAGATTAGTACACAAGCATCTAGGAGCCAGGAATTTTAGTATATACTCGTAGTTTAGATGTTTGCATGTTTGGGAATCGAATCCGACCCTCTAGGATCAGACCCGTATGGTGACAGCAGTACAAAGAAAAATCTATTATTTCATAGCTCAACAGCAAGCTTCAAATATTTCCAGATCTATTTTGAAAACGGGTTCTGTATTGTTCTATGTTTTGGCAAATGTTTTATGGGATTTTTTGAAATTTTTCAGATAGATGGAGCACTATTTTTGAAAAATCCATTGATGTACCTTTATTTCGTTTGATGCAGTTTTTCGCGCTTTTAGTCTCTCTTTCCGAGTGTGCGGTTCAAAAAGAATTCTATAGGAATCAATTTGAATAAATCTCTGGCTTTAACCAACCAATGTACCGAAGAACGTTCGAATCAACAGTGCTACGAAAAAAAATTAAGTTTAATTAAAAAAATATCAGCAGTGATAGCCTAGTGGTTAAGAATCTCGGCCTCTCGATCGAGTGGTCCGAGGTTCAAATCCTAGGCACGCACCTCTGATTTTTCAAAGTTATGTGCGTATTTATCACTTGCTAAACGGTGAAGGGAAACATCGCGAGGAAACCTGCATACCTGAGAGAATTATAAAAAAAATAATCTCAAAGGTATGTGAAATCTACCAATACGCGCTTGGCCAGCACGGTGGACTATGGCCTAATCCTTCTCATTCTGAGAGGAGACCCGTGCCCAGCAGTAATGGGTTGTTGATGATTGATGAAAAAAATATCGTATTTGTTACTATAGCGGCTACCACTGCGTAAAACTGTCAAGTGTCTATCTATTACGGTTACTAGATAGAGCTCTGTGACAGACGGACAGACAGCGAAGGCTAAATAATAGGGTTCCGTTTTTAACCTTTGAGTACGTAACCCTAAAATACGCTTTCTAAACTTAAAGTCCCCATAGTGGTGGTACGGGAGACTTTTCGAGGGAGACCGAGGCATTCCACCTTAGTCATCTGGGGTAGCGGCGCATCTGTAGCCGACCTCAGGTAGGAATCTAATCTTATCTGGGGTTGGCCAATGGGCGGCCGTAGCCACTTACTATTGGGTGGACTGCATGGTTATCTGCTACTACTATACTCCTTATATATAACATTCTCGTGTCACAATGTTAGTTAACGTACTCCTCCGAAACGGATTTACCGATTTTCACCAAATTTTATATGCATATTCAGTAGGTCTGAGAATCGGCTACTATTTATTTTTCATACCACTAAGTGATAAGGGTCAGCTAATATTATAAAAAAATTATTGAGGAGGGTAATGATTTTCTAGTGCTCGCCATATAGCTTAAACGGCTTAATGAATTTTAACATATGAGGTGTCCGTAAAATAGTTTAAATAGTGGAAGTAAGAAGGTATATATTTAAATAGTTAGGTTTTTGTTTTCTTATAAAAAATAATTACATAATATAATAACATAATTAATTATTCAATTTAAACTGTATTACTTTCTTTATTAAGAAAAGCTTTTAAGAAATCTATTCTGTAGTTAATTTACCTAATTAATTATTAACGCTTTTAAATGTAATCTAAAGCCGTCTACATCAGTAATTGTATTATGTCTAGACAAAAATGTATTTACATTTATATATTCTATGTAGTCTTGTAGAAAATGTGATTAACATTACTGAAAACAGTATTATTTTGCCTCCAAGCTATAACAAATATGTAGGCTTAGCTATTTAATTATGAACTAGCAAATTGATTTAGACTATGTTTTAATAATGTATTTATTAACTTATTTTTTTGTAACTAAGGGTCGTAAACGTCGTGGTTCGACGGCACCACCGTCACACCTATTTCCGCTATAAGTATAGCAGCAGTCTGTGTTGGTTTGAAAGTTGTGGGTAGAAGGACATACTGATCCAAGGCGTTCCAATTTAGTCTTCAGGCATAGCAACGCATCCGTAGCCGAACTCAGATAGGACTCTTATCTGTGATTGATTAGAAATATCTACAGTTGAATACTATTGTCCATTGTCGACAGAAGCCACTTACCATTATGTGGACGCCATACTTTTGCTATTTTCATATAGTAAAAAATAATTTTCTACAGTATTATGACGTCACTAGACCAAAGCGAGTATTTCAATTGAACGCTACTCGTAACGTAACAAATGCGCTATATTCCGCTGACAGCCATAACGCATAACTCACCGCTTATGACGTGTGACGTATCGCCCCATCCGTCAGTATGGATGGCTGTGACGACAGGTGATGTCAGTTTATATTACTATCCTAATGTATTATGTGCTTAACTATTGTGTAGGGTGTACATTATTGAAAGTTTCAGTCGATTATATTGGCTGTGTTTCGATTTGAATGGCGTGATAAGGGAGATATATTTATAGCCGACGTATTCCAAATTACTTCTTAATTATTGCAATGCATCTTTGGACTACTTTGTAAGGCTCTAAACCGGAGGTTCTCAAACTTATTTTGTCTTCTGTGCACTTTTAGAATGAATATTTTTAGCGCCTTTCAAAGTTCAATTTCGGCATTGTTCTTAGTGCAAGTTTATCATAGAACAATCATTATTACGATACTATACGACATGACAAGTGACGTGATGTAACGCAACGCAACTCAACGCAACGCAACGCAACTCAACGCAACGCAACGCAACATAATTTATCGTATCGTATCATATCATAAATATCTATTTAAAAATATTTTTATCTGCAAAATTAGCAATATCTAGTAACGTATTCATATTCATATTTTTTTTTTTTCATATTCATATTCATTTATTTGCTTTTAAATGTGGTACAATGTGGGTTGGTAGGAGTATTACAATTTTTCTCACATTTAGCTTCAGGGAAGCATGCAAAATTTTAAAATTTCATTATAATTATATTATACATATTATAATATTTTTTCCAAACGTCTCAAAAAGTAGACAAAAATGTTTTTGAAGAAAATTAGTCTATACCAAAATATATTATCATATTTCTAGACAGTATTTCAATTGAACGCTACTCGTAAAGTAACAAATGCGCTATATTCCGCTGACAGCCATAACGCATAACTCACCGCTTATGACGTGTGACGTATCGCCCCATCCGTCAGTATGGATGGCTGTGACGACAGGTGATGTCAGTTTATATTACTATCCTAATGTATTATGTGCTTTACTATTGCGTAGGGTGTAAAGTATTGAAAGTTTCATTCAAGCGGGGTTGATTCTATTGACTGTGTTTCGTTTTGAATGGCGTAGTAAGAGAAATACATTTGTACCAGAAACCAAAATATATATTCACAATATTATGATGTCACTAGACCAAAGCGGGTATTTCAATCGAACGCCACTCGTAACGTTACAAATGCCCTATATTCCGCTGACAGCCATAACGCATAACTCACCGCTTATGACGTGTGACGTATCGCCCCATCCGTCAGTATGGATGGCTGTGACGACAGGTGATGTCAGTTTATATTACTATCCTAATGTATTATGTGCTTAACTATTGTGTAGGGTGTAGATTATTGAAAGTTTCAGTCGATTATATTGGATGTTTCGTTTTGAATGGCGTGGTAAGGGAGATACACTTTAGGATGCATTTCAGTCTTTAAGGGTTGCTACGCATCTTCGTACAACTTTGTAAGACTTTAATCCAGAGGTTCTGATACTTATTTAGTCTACCTAATACTTATAATCAATTATTTTCTGAAGCCATAAAATTGATTAGTTTTTTAACTAGTAAATTAGCCTCTATGGCCCCGTTAAACAGCTTCAATATCCCCCAATATTTTTGGAACCTTCCGCCTCTGTAGTTCTCCGGTACCCACAAAGAGGCCTTATCGTCTACTTTGGGACACACTGCTCTAATTCTATCCGGGGAATATTAGTTTATTTACAAACAAAGAGCGTTTCAGACACGTGCCGTGGCAGTCATAACAGTATTTTCCTATACATTGTGTATTAAGATTTTATACCATGTAACTGTGGGTCGGTCGGTTAAAAATATTATGTGTCTGTCTGCCACGGCCCGTGCCGGACACGTTTCATGTCTGTAGGTATAATTATCCATTTGTCCCTGTAGTTCCGGGACTAGAATAGGGCTCCCCTGGCTGTCGTAGGAGGCGACTAAAAGGGGGCTTCCGGGGTTGCGGACGGCAAGAGTGGGAGCTCGAACCGTCCAACAAGCGACCCCGGGAAGGACGGCGGTATGTGTGGTCGCATACCGTCGTAAAAACTACATGGCGTGGGAGGAGCGAAAACTGCTCCCCCAGGGTAGAGCCCGTTGGGCATCGCGCTTGGACGGCTCCGGTTGTGTTCCGTTGGAGATCCCGGAGTTCTCCAACAAGCGTTGAGGACGGCCACCGGGGGGGTTTTAGGGGGTTTTACGGTAAAAATCCCACATAACCCGGCGTCGCTCCCACGTTGTCGGGTACCTTTTGAAGGTTTACCCCTCGAGAAAAAAAAATAAAAAAAAAGGTATAATTATCCCTTATCGATGTCCATGGGCAGTTGTTACTTACCACCAGACGGACTACATGGTCGTTTGTACTATAATATAAAAATCCAAACATTGCAGAAACAGTACAATAATTTGCATAATATAAAACAGCTACAAAGTTGTGTACCAATGCGAGCCAAGCTCGGACATACATTAAAACATAAAATTAAAACAAACAGACCCACGACTGGTAGAATCCATGCAGAAATATGCTGTAGTGCTGTCATAGTCGAAACACCCCTACTATGGGAACTCTAATGGTTTCATTCGAGATGTGTGTGAGTTATAATTTTTACACAATGTTCAATTTTTGTATACGAGTATTCTTGTACATATTTTATATTGAAGTTTCCACCGAAACAATTAAACTAATTAAAATATAAATAATTATGTCGTGCCACACGGTTTTAATTTTTTATGGTAAAGTATTATTTTGATTGTAATCTCACTGGAGCATATTGGATGGTGTGGCACTAAGTAAAGAGCTAATTTTAATCAGGAGAATCAATTGTAAAAATTGGTTAAGTCTGACATGAGGCATTCCAGCTAAATTTCCTGCAAAAAAATCGGTTCACTAACGGCGGAGTAATTCGTGTACATACTCGTACATAAAAAAAGAAGATACCGGTCGAATTGATAACCATCTCCTTTTTGAAGTCGGTTAATAAAAGGAAGACAACTTAACACAAGTCTTGTGTATTTTACAGCCTTCTATTTTTATTCTATGTAACTCCTATAATTTACACAAATACAACGACTCCTCATATGCTAAAATCCGTCAAGTCTTTTGTGCTACAAGAGTGGTAAATAATGAAACATACCTACATGCATACGTTCGAAAAACATTACCCTCCGCAAACGGTGAATAAAAACGCAACATTTTGCTATCGAGATTCCCTCGACTTCGAGAACAAATAGTAACAAAGTTTCAGTGTAAACGGAAAGTTAGGAACAAACAAATTTTAAGCTATACTTTTGTTGGAAACTTGCGTCTCGTCTAAATTGACGGCGATATTTTATAGCACACGTTTTGTGAACCTGTTTATTTTGCCTAGATATATCTAGAAATGTTGTCTAGAATTGGGCTAGTTTAGGCTATGTCTAGATGCTTGGATAAGGATGCTTTTCAGTCATATAGTGTGAGGTAGCTAAATAATGGATGTGTGTGAAATCCACCAACAGGATTGCTTAATTTTCATTTATTTAACTTAGCCTAGCTCTAGTAGTTTAGCTCAAGTTTTTTGTATGGAGGGGTGTGAGCTAAGGGTTGCGACCATTGCAACTAGCTATTTTCAAATCACATCTTACTCACTTACCTTAGCTTTGCTACGTAGCTTCGTTTTGACCGTGTATACTATTAGTTATATCACACGTTTGATGGAAAGGCATCTTTAACTTTTATATTGCGAGGCTCGATCTGAACCGGAACTCTCATTTCATTATTTAGTTATTTGTATTATTAGGTATTGAACCTGGAACCATTAGCATGTCATTATGTCAATTAAAATTGAACTAGAACGTACACATTTATAACATCTCTTAGCCTGATGCATTACCTGAAAGAAAATTAGTACTAAGGATAATCAGGCTTGCTTTAAAGGTGATCGTTTCGTTACACTTTACTTCGCTCCAGTTTACTTCGCTTCGCTCCACTTCACTTCGCTTTGCCTCACTTTACTTCACTCCACTTTACTTTGCTTCGCTCCACTTCGCTATAAATCTCTCATATCATTTCATTTCACATATGAACGATTAGAAATAAAAGTATAAGTTCTCCACATTCTCCACACGATATACCATTAGTAAACTTCACGCTATCTCAAAATCTTGCAGTTGACGTAATTCTAAGTTACACGTAAAATCACGCTTTTAAGATTATTCCAACTCTTAAATAATGAGATGATGTCTGATATAACGCAAACTTTAAAAATTTTAGGGTCTTATATTAAAAAAGTGGGTTTAAAGAATTTATTTTTCTCATAAAGACTTACAGTCACTTACATGAGAACAATTATTTTATTCATAGCTAAATATATTAGTACTTTGTTTAATGAATCGGCAACTGCTACCTTCATTTAATGCCTCCCTCGTTCTGCATTGTTGGCTTAGTTGGCTGATCTAAGATAGTATTCCAATCTTATTTGGAATAAATTTTCGATCACCTGTAAAATCCACGTTTTATTTATTATTGTTATCATCGTTAATAAGAAGCTTGGATATTAACGATATCACATTTTTATAACGTTACATTAAAGTAATAAGTGACTCATTGGATACTACAGTTTAAAAACAGATGCGGGTAGGTGAAGTGGGGACGACACCTTGGCGGCGCTCGAATTAACAGAGAGTAGCGGTGGTCGATGGTTGAAGTTTTTTCCGTCAACGAAACGTCAACGTTAATTTCCGTTGGTCAACTAGTTGATCAACTAGTTAATTTCGTCAACGAGTTAACGTGTTACTAATTTCAACTTGCATCAATAATAAACGGGTTTTAACTATGCTGCAACGATTAACGCTTCTCTACTGAAGTGCGGTAAATGTTATTTTAGAAAAAAAATGACGTAGTGTGTGTTATTAAATATCAACATCAAGAATTGATATAAATATCAATTCTTGATATTTATAATTATAATTATTTATTAGGAAATAATTGGAGTTCAAATTATGCTATTATACCGACAATCAAGCTCATCTGCTACTCGTATATTATAAAAAAAATAACGTAAGTTTAATTCTAAACAAAATACAATTTTACGTTGAAAACAACGAAACGTTCTGTTTAAAATCGTTGACGTAACGTTGATTCGTTGAAAGTGAATCAATGGTTGATTTAACTTGTTCGTTGATTCAACGACCACCGTTACAAAATACAATTTACGTTGAAAATAACGAAACGTTCCGTTTAACGTCGTTGACGTAACGTTGATTCGTTGAACGGTTGATTTAACTTGTTCGTTAATTCAACGACCACCGTTACAAAATACAATTTACGTTGAAAATAACGAAACGTTCCGTTCAACGTCGTTGACGTATTTAAATAGTTAATTTCTATTGGGTTAACGTTGATTCGTTGAAAGTGAATCAACGGTTGATTTAACTAGTTCGTTGATTCAACGACCACCGACCAACGACCTAACAGAGAGCGACATTCTGGTCGGAGACTTCAGCAAGAACAGTCGAATAACGGACATACTTGTGTAGTTATAATACTTCTAATCACTAGTGTGAACTTACTTACGTATAGTTATTATATCGTTACTCTGTACCTTTTATGTTACTATAAGATTACACGCCTTCAAGACCTTCAAGATGAATATCATTAATATTATTTAATCAAAATATTAAGTTTATAGATATAATGGTTAGAAAATCAGCCTCTTAATCTGATTGTTTTCATCATCGTCAACCCATTACTGTCTTACTGCTGGGCACGGGTCTCCTTTCAGAGTGAGAAGGAATAGGCCATAGCCCACCGCGCTGACCAAGTGGGTATTGGTAGATTTCACATACCTTTAAAACATTTTTTTAAGTCTCAGATATGCAAGTTTCCTTGCGATATTTTCCTTAACCGTTAAAGCAAGTAATAGTTCATTTTTAATAAGCACTTGTAAAAAATCAAATGTTTGAGCCTGGGGTTTGAACTTCGGATTACCGATTGATAGGCAGAGATTTAACCACTAAGCCACTACTTGGTGATCAAAAATTAGTTATTATGAAAACGATGGCATCAAAGTTAGTTATATGTTACTACCATTATATAAATAATGTAAGGCTTGGGGTTTGAACTTTAGATTTCCGATTGAGACTTCGAGTTTCAACGACTAGGTGACTGCTTGGTGATAAAAATAAGTTATTATTCAAGCAATGATATCAAAGCTAGAACGCTACTTTGAAAGTGATATGTATATAATATTTCATCTGTAAATTTGAACGTCACAGCAGATATCAACTCCAGATCCCGGCGGGTGACATAATTCTGTTTAAGACACAAAATCACGACTTTACTCCGTTGAGGGTTACGCAAACGAAATAGGAGAAATAATAAACATATTATTTTATCATCTAATTGTATCAAAGTTATTGGAGGGTGGTAGAACCCTTTATGTGAGCCCCAGAGGCACCACCGCCACATCTATTTCTGCCTCATAACAGCAGTGCTAAGCGCTGCTGTGTTCTGGTTTGAAGGGTGTGTTCGGAGGCGTTCCAGCTTAGTCCTCAAGGGTAGCGGCGCATCTGTGGCCGACCTCAGGTAGGAATATCTAATCCTATTTGGGGTTGATTACAAATGTCCATGGGCGGCAGTAGCCACTTACCATCAGGTGGACTGAATGCTCGTCTGCTGCTCCTATATTATAAAAAAAAAGCAGTGTTAAGCGCTGCTGTGTTCTGGTTTGAAGTGTGGTAAGGGAGACATACTTATCCGAGGCGTCCCAGCTTAGTCAGCAGGGTACGGCATCTATGACCGACCTCAGATAGGAATATCTAATCCTATCTGGGGTTGATTACAGATGTCCATGGGCGGCAGTAGCCACTAACCATCAGGTGGACTGCATGCTCGTCTGCTACTTCTATATTATGTATAAAAGACACTAATTGTATGGAAAGTATAGCAAATAATTGTTTCATAACCCGTTCTACTATTACAGAATAGTGATGTGTCAATTAATTTATTATAAGGTGGTTCGACCGAGTAGGTACCACAGGCACACCTATTTGTATCGCGAAGCAGTTCTTGCTTCAGTGGAAGTGTTGATGTTTTACATGTGAGGTGAACATCTTTTTTTAATACAGATATAGAAGTAGCAAGCGACCATGCAGTTCACTTTTTTTTATAATATATATTTTTAGGAGACGAGCATGCAGTCCACCTGATGGCAAGTGGCTACTGCCGCCCATGGACATCTGTAATCAACCTCAGATAGGATTAGATGTTCCTACCTGAGGTCGGCCACAAATGCGCCGCTACCCCTGAGGACTAAGCTGGAATGCCTCGGAAAAGTCTGTCTCCCTTACCACACCCTTCAAACCGGAACACAGCAGATATGTAATTTAATAAACACTAGATAAGATTAGAGTCCTATTTGAGGTTGACCACAGATACGCCGATACCCCTGAGGACTAAGCTGGAAAAAGTATGTCTTTATGACCACGTCGTCCAAGCTAGTATTCGGTAGCTGTTAACACTGCTGTTATGTAGCGGTGGTGCTGCTGGAGGCGAACCCCGAAGGGTTCTACCACCTTCAAAAGTTATGTCCACGTGCAACTCATCTGTGATCGGCTTCAAATAGAACCAGTTCTATAAGAAGGTCGTTACAGATATGTATGGACGGCAGTAACCACTTACACTGGTGTATTGTATATTCGTTTCCTCCTTGTATTTTTAAAAAAAAAACTAAGTAAGAACGCCGAATAATCTCCGAACACACTTAAGTCAATGTTAGCACGTATAATACTTGTTTTATGAAAGGAATGAAATGAAATTGGGGCGTCGGGCGGAGATTCAAGATAAAATAAATGTTTTCTACACTCATAGCCCCAATAGTCTCTATGTGAGTATGAACGGAAACACAAAGAAAAATGTGAATCAAATACAGTGTAAGTAATTTTAAGGTGTTAGAACCCTTCTTGGTTTGATTCCAGATTAACCACCGCCACACCTTATAACAGCAATGTCAAACGCTGCTGTGTTCTGGTTTGAAGGGTGTGGTAAAGGAAAAACACTTAAATAAGGCGTTTCAATTTAGTCCTCAACAGCAGCAGTGCACCTGCGGTCGTCCTCAGGTAGGGCACCAATTCTTCTATATTATAAAAAATCTGAAATTATTATTCAATATTTTTAACTAGGTATTGACACTTATATGAGGCGTTCCCGTGTTCACAAGTGTAGCAACGCATATATGACCAATTTTTTATAATATACGAGTAAAGACGAGCATGTAGTTCACCTGATGGTAAGTGGCTACTGCCGTCCATGGACATCTGTAATTAACCCCAGATTAAAATTAGATTTCTGCTTGAAATCAGCCACAGATGCGCTGAAGATTAAGCTGAAAAGCCTCGGAAAAGTATGTCACCCTTCCCACACCCTTCAAACCGAAACACAGCAGCGCTTCACACTATTCTGATTAGGCAGAAATAGATGTGGCAGTGGCTCCGCCGGAGTCGAACCACAGAGAGTTCTACTACCTTTATAAAGACTTTTCTTCGTTTTACGCGTTTCAAAGATGCATTTTACAATCTTAATTATGTTACTTCTATAGAAACATCGAATCGACAATCAATTTTCCCAATTCTAGTCCTTATAAAGAATACAAAGGAAATTGTATACACTGTTTTCTGAGATATTTCGAGTACTATTGAAAGCCTGTAGGTCCGTTACGACCAATAATTACAACTGTACATGTTAGGAACACGACAGATATTCGATTATCGGATCCGATTTTTACCATAAATTACCGGATCTAAGGAAATCGGATTAAGTTTAAAAATCATCATCATTATAATATTGTTCCACGGACACGTTGTGGACACGATTCTCATTTTAGTATTGAATTTGTGAATTATATGATGGATTCGTATTTATAGATTCGTATTTAGGGGTGATATATCAATATGGCAGTGATAGCCTAGTGGTTAAGAAACTCGGCCTCTCGATCGAGGGGTCCGAGGTTCAAATCCCAGGCACGCCTGATTGTTCAAAGTTATGTACGTATTAGAAATTAGTCATAACAAAATATCAACGGTGAAGGGAAACATCGTGAGGAAACCTGCATACCTGAGAGATTTATAAAAAAAATCTCAAAGGTATGTGAAGTCTACCAATACGCACTTGGCCAATGCGCGGTAATGACTATGTATGACCTAATCCTTCTCATTCTGGTAGGAGACCCGTGCCCAGCAGTGGGGTAGTAATGGGTTGTTGATGATGATGATGATCTATGGTCAACAGTTAGCACTTACCATCAGGTGGACTGCGTGAAAAAGAGTATATAAAATAAAACCTAACATTTTATCACAATACGACAGCTAATGAAATCCTTTTCTGACGTATACCGTACCGGTCATCGTATCATTTCCATAAGTCAACAGTGTGCCGGGTTCCTGATATTTTATTTTCGCTCCTATAATAAAGGACAATGTAGGTACAATTGGAGTTCATCCCGAATGGAAACCCACTGGACTGTGACCTCCTAATGAGAAAGCTCGATACAAAAATTTATATTAGTTCTCTTTGCAATCTGAAGAAGGTACGCAGGTTTGGTTTATTTGAAATGGATACAATGAATTGTTCTGTCTTAGTGCAAATATATAAATGATTGATAAGTGAGTAAATGTTGTCGCTCAGTTTGGGGTCCGAGGTTCGAATCCCAGGTATTTTTATTTATTTATATATTTATTGTTAAAGTAACACAAAGTTATATTACAACAGGGCAGACTTAATGCCTAATTGCATTCTCTACCAGTCAACCCTTGGTGATTGGAGAGAATTTGCGGCAGGTGTTAAATAAATAAAAATATAATACATTAAGGATAAATAAATAATATACATATTTTATACATACATACATAAATATGTTTAAAATATAATAAATAAATATACATATAAGTGATAAGAGAGAAAAAAAAGAAGCTTTATTTGTCAGATAAGGTGCTCAGATGCTCTCGGACAAGTTTTTTGAAAATAGCTTTGCTGGGAGCTTTTCGATGTGCACGGGCAGGGCGTTCCAGGCAGGTATGTATAATCTTAGGTCGGTTTAGGTAGGTAGGTCTCCCCTAGTTCTGGGGAACCACCAGAGTCCAAGTCCAAGTCCAAGTCCAGTGACATAAAACATTTTCACAATTTTGGCAAAGGGAGATCTCCCGTCGGGCTAGGTGATCATGCCCGGGGAGCGGCCGCGCTCCGACAGTCTCAGTTCGGAACTTGTATATATGCCAGATATTTAAAAATCTTCGATAGCGTGATTCAGAATACTCGTGGCGCCATCTCTTGACGAGTAGCGGGAGGTCGCCACACAATCATATAATTATGACAGACAAATAGTGATAGCTTAGTCGTAACTCGACTTCTATCGAGGGATCCGAGATTTGAATTCCCTGACCTCTGATTTTCTATGTTATGTGTGTATTAGAGTTGATAATCACTTGCATATACGGTAAAGGAAAACATCGCAAAAAAAGGTTTTTTTGCGATGTTTTCCTTTACCGTATATGCAAGCGTACAGGTGTACGCCTGAGTCTAAAAATGTATTTAAGCTTGTATGAAGTCTACCAATTCGCACGTGTCCAGCGTGGTGGATTATGGTTAAAACGCTCTTAATTTGAGAAGAGATCCATGCCCAGTTAGACTGTATAGTTTGACGACAAGAATACATAAAACGTTATAACAATATGTTTTATCTTTGTACGGCGACACAGATAAAAATGGAAAAGTCGCACATATTGAAGGTAGTACAACCCATTGTGGTTCGACTCCGACGGTACCACCGCCACACCTATTTCTGCTTAATAACGCCACTGTAAAGTGCTGCTGTTTTGGATTGAAGGGTGTGGTAAGGGAGACATACTTCTTTGAGGTATTCCACCTTAGTCTTCAGGGGAAGCGGGGTATACAGATGTCACCACAGGGCCGACCTGAGATAGGAAACTAATCTTATCTGGGGTTGATTACAGATGTCTATAGGCAGCAGTAGCCACCTACCATCAGATGCGATGCTCGTCTGCTTCTCCTATATTATAAACTCCTTAGCAAGCGTCATAAATAACAAAATATATTTTACCTGTACAGTGGCACAGATAAAAATGGGACACATGTAATCTGTCAGCCGGAAGTGGAGCACGGTAGCTCTGTAAATAGCTGACAGTATATAAATAGTGTTTGTTTAACAATCACTGGGTTTTCAACCAATAGCAATTAAATTGGAGGCCTGGAGGGCTGGCCTTTAAACACATATTGATTTTTAGTCAAAATATTGCGAAAATTGATGTAATGTTATACTTATTACACTAATATATTTATTTCTGTTTTACAACATTGTTGAACACTCCAGTGTTCATTTGGAGGGTGTGGTAAGGCACTTACATTTTGAAGGTAAGACACCACCGTCACACCTATTTCTGCCTCATAACAGCAGTGTTAAGCACTGTGTTCTGATTTGAATGGTGTGGTAAGGATATACTTTTCCGAGGCGTTCCAGCTTAGTCCTCAGGGGTAGCGGCGCATTTGTAGCCGAACTCAGGTAGGAATATCTAATACAGGTGTTGATTACAGATGTCCATGGGCGGCAGTAGCCACTTACCATCAGGTGGACTGCATGCTCGTCTACTACTCCTATATTATAAAAAATAAGGCATTCCAACTTAGTCTTCAAGGGTAACATCTGGGGCTGGTTTTAGTACTTCAATCCTTTTTGCGTTCAATCCTAGTTCGTCTCATGCGCAAAGGGTACCGGGTTCGATCCCCGGCCAGGTATACTTCAATATTCTTATGTAATTTTTTAGTGCTTTAATCCTATTTACGTTCAATCCTAGTTGGTGTGGTGTGCAAAGGTTTCCAGGTTCGATCCCCGGCCAGATCGATACACTTCAATACATTTGTAATGTGAACATGTTAGTAGTACGTGTTGTGACGTAATCGAGTGACCATTACAAGCTGGAACGTGGCATGTTCCGTGATGTATTGCTGCTACAAGCATTCTGTGGTAGAGACGGCCAAGACAGCGGTTCTCAAACTTTGACATGTCACTGTAGTAAAGAGATACAATATAGGGGTATAGAGCGGACATTGTCAAGATTGACACAAAATCTTTCATCCCGATACACAATGTCACTATCTCGAATTGATTGACGTATGACATGTTTCTAAGCAACCTTTTATAGTTCACGGAAACTGCTAGTCCGCTCTGAAGTTGTTGCGAGCAGGTGTAGTTATACAATTTGCTATGGCAACGCAATTCATTTCTATATTCAGAGCGGACTAGCAGTTTTACGCGGACTATACGAATTTTCTTTGACACTTCTATGATACTAGTCTTATTGAAGGTGGTAGAAGCCTTTATAGTTCGACTTCAGCGGCATATCCGTCACACCTATTTCCGTCTAATAACAGTAGTGTTAAGAAATCACGTATTCTGATTATAAGGGTATGTAGACACTTACATAATGAGTTTTAAATTAGTCCTCAGAGGCGGTAATGCATTGCCAACCTCAGGTAGGACCTAATCCTATCTGGGGTTGATTACAGATGTCCATTCGGCAATAGCCACATACCATCAGGTGGTGCATGGTCGTCTGCTACTCCTATATTAAAAAAAGTATTAAGCGCTGCTGTATTTCGATTTTAAGAGGGTGGTAAGGGAAACACTTAAATAGGGCATTCTAACTTAATTTTATGTGTCAACCTCGAGTAGGTCAGGCATGTCTTGTGTACGGCGGTGACCATTATCAATATCAATTTTATATGAGAGTAGAGAAGTAACTGCTACATGCTTAAGATTGGGAACCGCTGTCCGATGTTAGAGGCTGCCATGTTCTAGGTATGTAAATCGTCTTACTGTTTCACCTGCAGTACTATAGACTATTTTGGAAATGGTTTTGGTACTCTGACCTAAAAACTAAACTAAAAAAAAACGCTTTCTACATTCACAGCCCCACACTAGGATTCCCTGTATCGTGAGTACTATGGACACACACAGAGACAAATACACAGACACCTAGACCCAGAAACAGAAATCTAAATTCATCATTTAGAAATCTGTCTGGCCGGGGATCGAACCCGGGACCCTCTGAGCGTCAGACCGGCATGGTGGCCGCTCCGCCACGCGGGTCGTCAAACCTAAAAACTGACCTTTTTATAAAAATAATGATTATAGGTGTTACAGGGTAAGTAATCCAATAAGGATATCGTATGATGTATATAGTTCGAGCCGGAAGGTACCAACGCCACACCTATTTCTGCCTAGCTAGGGTGACATGTTATGAAGGTGGTAGAGCCCTATGTGGTTCGACTCTGACGGCACCACCGCCACACACCTATTTCAGCTATAACAGCAGCGTTAAACGCTGCTGTGTTCTGGTTTGAAGGGTGAGGTACGGGATACATACTTTTAAGAGACATTCCAGCTTAGTCCTCAGGGGTAGCGGTGTGCCTGTAGCCAACCTCAGGTAGGAATTAATCCTATCTGGGCTTAATTACAAATATCAATGGACGGTAGTATTATCACTTTCTCACTTCAACTAATAGTGATTCTAGTAATAACTTCCAGACTTAGTTAGGCACGGACAATTCAGGATGATCTTAGCAATGTTATCCTCTATTACACATAATATATGACGCAGACATCTAAGCTGGAGACGGCGAATGCAAATGTAACGACTGCTTTAGAACTAAGTGCATTAGCAGTGCATAGAAACTGTAATGTGTTAAGTTCTGTTAGGATTAGCTAAGTTTAGAATAGTGCTAGAAAAGGTAGAATAATAATAAAAGTAATTGGGTGCAAAGTGTAGAGTAGTTTATATTTTTTACTATATAGGAGTAGCAGACGAACATGCAGTCCACCTGATGGTAAGTAGCTACTGCCGCCCATGGATATCTGTAATCAAACTCAGACAGGATTAGATATTCCTACCTGAGGTCGGCCACAGATGCGCCGCTACCCCTGAGAACTAAGCTGGAACGCCTCGGAAAAGTATGTCTCCCTTACCACACCCTTCTAACCGGAACACAGCGGCGCTTAATACTGCTGTTACTAGCCAGGGACTCAAACCACAAATGATTCTACACTACAACCTTTGACACTTCTGTTATACTAGTATTATTAAATTCTCACTTTAGACTAATAGTGATTGTAGTAATAATTTCAGACTTAGTGAAGCACAGACAATTCAGGATGATCTTAGCAATGTTATCCTCTTTTACACATAATATATGACGCAGAAATCTAAGCTGAAGACGGCGAATGCAAATGTAACGACTGCTTTAGAACTAAGTGCATTAGCAGTGCATAGAAACTGTAATGTGTTAAGTTCTGTTAGGATTAGTTAAGTTTGTTTAGAATAGTGTAAAAAGAGGTGGAATAATAAAAGTAATTGGGTGCAAGGCGTAGAGTAGTTATAATTGAATTTTTAGATATAGAGCTCTTTTTAGATCGATTTCGGTGGTAACACAGCGCACTTTTGTATAATATTGTACTGGCTGCTAAAGCTAACACACTAGCTAACACAGTAGTGTTTGGTAACACTAGGCTTTCCAACTTTGTCCCTGGAATACCGGGATCAGAATAGGGCTACGGTATCCCCTGCCTGTCGTAGGAGGCGACTAAAAGGGGGCTTCGGGGGTTGCGGGCGGCAAAAGTGGGACCTCGAACCGTCCAGCAAGCGACCCCGGGAAGGACGGCGGTATGTGTGGTCGCATACCATTGTAAACACCAGACGGTTTGTGCTCTTGGCAACGCCGAGGACGGCCACCGGGGGTTTTTTGAAGGATTGAAGCGGTCTACGCCTACGCCGCTACCCCTGAAGACTAAGCTGAACTCGGAAAAGTATATCTCCCTTACCAGAACCTTCAAACCAGAACACAACAGCGCTTAACACTGCTGTTATTAGGCAAGAAATAGGTACAGCGGTGGTACGTCTCAGGTAAAGTCCAACCACAGAGGTTTCTACCACCTACACATTACACAATAGTTTTTAAATTAGAAGCGCCGTCTAGAATTCGTTAAATACAGACGAAGTCGCGAGGATATGCTAGTTACTATATAAATCCATGTCTATTATAATGAAGCCGCACTATATTGGAGTATGGCCGACGCATCTCTGACGTCACGTACGCTTAATTACCTTTTAATCCAGTGCGAGACTGCCTCCATAATTCAATTAAATGGTCTACTTTGATAGCTTAATTATTACTTGAGCTATGATATATAAAAACTGAAAAATTGATAGTAAAAATAAAATTATTTTTACAATCAATTTATATTTAATAGTCCCGCTAAAAATACAACTAAAATAGATAGATAGGTTATATATAATTATGTTACTTAATTAAAAAATTACTAAAACGTCAAAGTTCTTTTTCTTTTTTATGCAAACTCATACAATCGTACCGGCCAGTGACTATATAAATGATAACTTATTATTGTATAAAAAAATATGTATTACTGCTGCTACACCAGCTATTACACTATTATAAAAAATCTGCATAAAATAAATCTCATCACAAATACATTGCGTCACCTGACGACTAATTTGGAATGCCTCGTGTAACACACGATATTCTACACTGCTGGTATAATAACTACTGTACTACTATAAAAATCGTATAAAATAAAGTTCATCACAAATATATTGCCTCCCCTGAAGACTAAGTCTGAACGCCTCGTGTAACACAGTAACGCTACACTACAGTAGTGATGCACAATGCTCCCGAAGATCCCGAGGAATGTTATAAGTCCCGATACAGCCTACGAGGTGATAAATGTTATTGACAATAACTTGGTAGCACGTAACTCTGGGACAGGAATGGCGTGGAGTCGACGTTTTGTGTTATTTATTATACATGTTCCATGTAAAACGTTCCATGTAAAATTGCGTAATAAATTGTAACTTATTTTTCTGATATGTACGATAAGCCTTAGATAAATAGAAAAGTGTCTTGAAGATATTTTCATTTATTTACTTATTTAGTCAATTAGTGCGGATCACTCCAATTATACCAATGAACAATAATAGATAAAAATTAGAATAGGAATAATTACATTTAAATAATAATAAAAACAAATAGTGAAATTGAAAACCAAGATATAATAAAACAATAATGTGCATGAATAAAAACCTAAGAAAGAAAAGGGTAAGTATAGGGTACAGTATAATAAATGAAAAATCGATAAATAATAATTTATTTAATTTCGGGAGTATAAGTATGCTGTATATTTATAAATATAATAATTCCATATGCCAATGCTTTAAAAATAGAAAAGCATTGACATATTATGGAAGTACCAGCTAGTGTAATATTGATTTTTTTAACTTCTAAGAATTGAAATCTTTTTAATAGACACTTTGAGATAGAGATTTTTTTTTTTGATTTTTTTATAGACACACCACTCTTACAAATTTAAATCTAAAGTAGAAAGGCATGGCATTGCAAAGGCAAGGCAAGAAATTTTATTTAAATGTGTGCAAACCAAATCAATTGCATTAAAGTGAAACAAATAACACAAATAGATAATTACTTTTACACTACGAAGGCTACTCTACACCACTCATGTCCTACTGGACGCCACGCGCCGGACGCCAATAAAACGGGCATTAGGCGCGCACCTGCCACCGCCCGACGCACGCGCACCGCGACGCTCTAGCCCGATACGTTGCGTAGCGACCGCGTAGCGATACGATAGCGGTGAAGCTTCACAATAAGACAGGCATTAGGTGCTTACTACCACTGCCCAACCCACGCGCACCGCGAAGCTATAGCCCGCTACGCTGCGTAGCGACCGCGTAGCGATACGATAGCGGTGAAGCTTCACAATTAAACGGGCATTAGGTGCGTACTACCACTGCCCTAGGTACGCGCACCGCGAGCTCTAGCCCGCTACGCCGCATAGCAACCACGTAGCTATACGATAGCGGTGAAGCTTCACAATAAGACAGGCATTAGGTGCACACTGCAACACTCTAGTCCGCTACGCTGCGTAGCGACCGCGTAGCGATACAATAGCGGTGAAGCTTCACAATAAAACGGGCATTAGGCAACTGATACGAACGAAATTATACGAATACATAAATATATCAAACAAGTACGCAGTCCACTGGCCGTTCAATAGCCACTGCTGACCTTGAATAACAATTAGCCCCAGATAGTTTGGGAGTACTAGAGGTTGACCATAGCGTCGCTACCGCTGAAGCTTAGGTTGAAACTCTTTGTATAAATCCTTTAACAATACTTTTCAGACCAGTACACAGCAGCTTTAACACTGCTGTTATAAGCAGAAATATAATTAAACATTATGGCTATTTAAACCAAATAACATACAAAATCGTTTTCGATTCGTAACGATAACGCCCGTGCTTGCGAAACTGTTGATAAATCAATCTTGTTACCTTTAAACCCATCCCTGAAAGGAAACTTCCACGCGTTGTATCCAAAATACGCATTTGTTAGTAAAATGGCGAAAAGTATCGTCGATTTCGATAAAATAGTCAATATTCAATAACTTTAAAAATAATATGTTTGGATTATAAGATTATCTTTGCTTAGCTTGTGACTGACAACTGACAGACAAAAACATAAACTTCCTGTACCCTCAGTATGAGGTTTTACTTTTTTTACAAAAAGCTGTTTTTGTATTTGTTTACGTATTTCCCATATATTTCCAATCAGTTCTGATACAGTCCGCTTGGGGCGCTGATTGGAAATGTATCGGCAAATACGTAAACAAATACAAAAACAGTCATTTTTGTAAAAACGTAAAAACTCATACTAAGGGTACTGAAAAGGATTAGTTCTGTTTCCTGTATCCCTTTTGTTTTTGAATACAGACGATTACGACTGTTACAGTTTTTAATTGATTAAATTCTAGTATTTCTTGTTGTGAAGAATTCGGTAAACATAATATTTTGGTTTAATTAAATTAAATTTATGGTTCGATTAATTTATAATTAAGAAAAATTACTTGAAGGATACCATCATTATCTTTATTACTGGCCCACTGCTGGGCTTGAACTCTCAGAATGAAAGGGTTTGTTTTCTGGTCAAGTGTGAATTGGTAGATTTTACACACTTTAGAATTTTATGATTAAAAATCAAAAAATGTTTTTCCAGATGTTTCCTTTACGGTTAAGGAAAGAAATATTTTATATTTAAGTAGCAATCGACTATGCAGTCCATCTGATAGTGAGTTATCATGTCACATAGACTTGTAATCAACTCCTAGTAGGATTAGAGTACTACTAGAGTTCTCCTACAGATGCATTTGTACTCCTAAAGATTTGAAGAAGAAGAAGGTTGGGACACATCGTGTGCTTGTTATATAGAATATATAAATCTAGCTGACCCGGCAAACGTTGAGTTGCCATATAAATAAAAAAAACGTTAAGGGTGAACAACCCTTATCACTTAGGCGTATGAAAAATAGATAGTAGCTGATGCTCAGACCTACTGAATATGCATATAAAATTTGGTGAAAATCGGTTAAACCTTTTCGGAAGAGTACGGTAACTAAAATTGTGACAGACAATTTTATATATAAGATTAAGTGTGTTAAGTACTACTAGTAATAATATTAATACTACAATTAATAATAAGTTGTTATATGGAATATAGAAATATATGTTTTACAATCAATAATATACTTCAAAAAGTTCCGACACCTTCAGAAAATACGTTGTGAAAAAAAAAACTAACACTAAATCTAACTAAAAGACTAAACTAAAAACCAGCTTAGATTCATCCATGAAACTCCCAAACTACAAAAACAAGATTCATTAACTAAACTAACAGGAGTCATGTAGAGACGCCAAAATCTGGTTTTATACTGGAAAAATCTGGTTAAATCCGCCCTAAGCCGGTCCCGACCGATCGAGCCCTAATATATTAGAGCGTGGATTGAGAAAAGAATTGGAGGCGACGATTTAATTAAATCAACTCTGTATTTCGGGATCTATAGGGAAAATCCTGGTTCGTTCGGGAATCTTGTAGCGTTAACGGGTTTCCTGTGGGACTATTGGGGAATCGCAAGTAAATAAATGCTTTCTACACTATAGACCTGCTAGAAACCTATGTAGGTGGTACATAGTAGTACCTAAATAGCATTGGGATGGTATAATACATGTATATAAGCACATAGTTCTAAAAGAAAATTTATAATCGTTTTATAGATCTTTGCCAATCCGGGAATTGAATTCGGAAGTTTTTATAATATAGTAGTAGCAGACGAGCATGCAGTCCACCTGATGGTAAGTGGCTACTGCCGTCCGTATTGTAATCAACCGCAGATAGGATTAGATATTCCTACCTGAGGTCGGCCACACATGCGCCGCTACCCTTGAGGACTAAGCTGGAACGCCTCGGAAAAGTATATCACCCTTACCACACCCTTCAAAACGGAACACAGCAGCGCCTAACACTGCTGTTATTAGGCAGAAATAGGTATGGCGGTGGTGCCGACGGAGTCGAACCACAAAGGGTTCTAAACACCTTAAAAAAATTATAATCGTTTTGTAGATAACAACAATGTATACACCTTATTTTACAAATAAAGATTTTTGTATTTGTATTTGTATATAGTAGTAGCAGATGAGCATGCAGTCCACCTGATGGTAAGTGGCTACTGCCGTCCGTACTGTAATCAACCGCAGATAGGATTAGATTCCTACGTGAGGTCGACCACAGACGTACCGCTAACCCTGAAGTAGTCCTCAGGTACCTGTGAAGTGTTAAGCGCCGCTGTTTCGGGTTGGAGTGTATGGTAAGGGAGACATACTTATCCAAGGCGTTCTAACTTAGTCCGCATGAGTAGCAATGCATCGGCCGATCTTAGGTCGGAATATTTAATCCTATCTGTACCCTTACCAGGAGTTTTTACGTTTCGACAAATATGACTGTTTTGGTATTTGTTTAGGTATTTGTCCATACAAATTCCAATCAGCGCCCCTAGCGGATTATGTCAGAACTAGGAAATCGCATGGGCCAATACGTAAACAAATACCAAAACAGTCATATTTGTCGAAACGTAAAAACTCCTGGTAAGGGTACTGGGGTGATAACAGATGTTCATGGGAGGTTGCCACTTACCATCAGGTGGAAAGCATGCTCATCTGCTACTCGAATATTATAAAAAGAAATACATTCACGTTGTTTCATTCCGCTATCACATAACCAAGCAAATGGACAAACAATCAACAAACAGGCAACCTCATATTTCGACATAAATACTCCCATTTAAAAAAATAACAAATGTAAGCTCATTATTCCTGAAATACTATTTTATATAATAAAAGATTCAATTACAACTCCATTATTTATTTTCTCTGACAATTCATTCCATGACATCTTATTCTATTCCAAAAAACATAATATCCTTCTTTCTTTTTATATAGTTTCCCGCTACATTACTGCTCTCTTAAATAGACTCTTATTAACATAAATTAACTAAAAAGTATTGTTATAAAAATATACCCTTACACAAAATAAATCAAAAAATAAAAAGAAAACGTCTTAACCCCAAAAATCCGCTTACCTCAGGTGACCATTAATAAAAAAGTATTTAATCTACCTAGTTGTATAGAGATCTATTCCCAATGGGACTTTAAAAGCATTTAAAAAGCCTTATCCAAATTTCTTACATCCTTACTCATAGTACCTACATGTCCTACTTAGTAAGTCTGATATCATAGGCTAATTTGTGTAATGGAGTTTCGCTAAATCTTACTGAATATAACAGATTATTACTACATTTTAGTAATAGCAAGCTGGTGAGCTGTTTAGGTCGTCAATTTACTGTCCCATGCTGGGCATGGATCTCCTCGCAGAGTGAGTGGTTAAGCCATAGTCCACCGCACTGGCCAAGTGCGAATTGGTAGACTTCACACTCCTTTGAAAACTTCTTTTAAAGATCTCTCAAGTTTCCACACCATTCTATGTTTTTATTTATCGTTATAGCAAGGAATAATAAAATTCTGTTTTTCTACTGTACGAAGAACTCTCTATGGCTATTCATTTTTTTTTTAGTTCTGCCCAGGCACGCTCCTCTGATTTTTCAAAGTTATGTGCGTATTAGAAATTAATTATTACTTGTTTAAAACGGTGAAGGCAAACATAGTGAGCGCGGTGGACTATGGCCTAATCCTTCTCATTCTCATTCTCTCTCCCGTGACCAGCAGTGGGACAGTAATGGGTTGATGACGTAATTCTGCATATTCTGTATTCTTACGTCTCTTTAAAGCTTTTTAAATTATTTAAATTTGGTACCTATACGAAGCAAAATAATGGTTTAATACTTTCGGTACCACTTTCAGTTTAAATCGTGTTAAAACATCAGTCCAAAACTAGCATTTTATATGCCTATAAGTCATATCTAAACATGTTCACGTCCTACAAATATGTATATGGTAACTTATTATATTACAGAATCCGACGGCACCACCGCCTCACCCATTTCTGCCTCATAACAGCAGTGTTATACGCTGCTGTCTTCTGGTTCGAATGGTGTGGTAGGGGAGGCATACTTTTCCGAGACGTTACAGCTCAATCTTCAGGAGCAGCGACGCATCTGTGGCCGACCTTAGGTATAAATATAGCTAGTCCATGGGCGGCTGTACCCACTTACCATCAGGTGCTCTGCATGCTCGTCTGCTACTCCTATATTGTAAAAAAAATCACGGTGTTTTATTTCGCTATCACATAGCCAAGCAAATGGACAAACAATCAACAAATAGGCAACCTCATAATTCGACATATAGACAACCAATTTAAAAAAGAACAATAAATCAAAAAAATAAAAAGAAAACGTCTTAGCCCCAAAAATCCGCTTAACGTATCCAATTTTCTTTAGAAAATGGTTCCCCGGAACCGTAAAATGCAATCTAAATCTATTTAACCGACACCCTATAAAATCACTCAGATTCAAATCGAAGTTTTGAATAAAACGATTTTTGTGTACCTTGCCTTAACACCTACTCTTCGAATTACTATATCTTGTACTTAGAATCATTTTACAATACATTGCGTTGCGTGTACCGTTCATACTAATTTTGTGTACAACATTATCAGCAATGTATGTTAAAACATTATTGATATCCGAAGATATTACCATGGTGCTTATAATACGCCATCGAAGTAAAAACACTGGTAAAATTCGAAATCCGCACATTTGACTAAAACCACTCCATGGCTTTGTAAAGCTTGGGTATTGTTCACGCGAAACTATAACTATTATTTTCATGCGATAAAATACATAATACTTTATAGAATCGTCTTAGTAAACAAGTATGTAACTAATGTAATGGTAGGACACACCATAAATAACTGTAATCGACCCTAAACAACATTGTTCCATAGACCATAGATATTAGATGATGATAGATTAGACCATAGTCCACCGCGCTGGCCAAGTGCGTATTGGTAGACTTCACATACCTTTGAAAACTTTTTTGAAGATTTCTCGGTTACGCAGGTTTTCTCACGATTATTTCCTTCACCGTTCAATCTAATTTTAATTCATTTGTAATACGCACATAACTTTAAATTCAGAGGTGTCTGGGATTTGAACCTCGGACGCCTCGATCAGGAGGCTGAGTTTCTTAACCACTAGACCTTTTTGTGCCACTGCTTTTTCTACTTTACAATATTATATCTTTACGTGGAAAACAAGCCTAAAGTATTGGTTTAATGTCATTATACAGGCCAGTGGCGTTCGTGATTTATTAGATTTGCAATATTGTGATTTATATTAAACTATTTTGTCCAAAATTTAAAGACGAACGACACAGTTTATATCGTAAATGGTCCTACATAACATGGACATAGTATAAGGGAACAATAAAAAATATAAGTTATACATTTTAAAAGTAATTGTCAGTCATAATAAGAATTTATTGTTTTATGGTTTTTTTTTAAGAAATGGCATATGAGATATTCCCACATTTCCGCCACAGATACGTCACTACTCCTGAGGACTAAGCTGGAACGCCTCGGAAATGTATCTCTCCCCTTACAGCAGCGTTTAGCACTGCTGTTATGGGACAGAAATAGGTGTAGCATGGACATATCATAAGTATAACGAAAGAAATAAATGTATTTGGTAATAAAATTTAAAAGTAGGTAATTGTCGAAAATTGTAAGACTTTAGTATTTTAGTGTTTTTTTTTAAGAAATATTAAATGAGCTTGCAGTTCATCTGATTGCAACTATATCTATAACGACCTCAGATGAAACTTCAATCTTATCTGGGATTGAAGTTTCATCTGAGGTCGTTATAGATGCTTTGCCTCCCCTTACCGCACACTTCAAACCACACAGAAGCGCTACACTGCAAGTAGCAAGCATGCAGTCCACCTGATGGTACGTGGCTACTGCCGCCTATGGACATCTTCAATCAACCTCAGAAAAGATTAGATTCCTACTTGAGGTCGGCCACAGATGTGCCGCTACCCCTGAGGACTAAGCTGGAATGCGTCGGAAAATTATGTCTCCCTTACCACACGTTTCCACGCGCTTAACACTGCTGTTATAAGGCAGAAAAAGGTGTGGCGGTGGTGCCGCTCGAGTCGAACAACAAAGAGTTATACCACCTTCAAAACTACTTTCTTCTTACAACTAAGATATTCGCCTCATGTAATTCAATACCATATCTAACTAATTCAACAGTAGGGAATACCAAAGTACCTATTATTACCAAGATTTAAACTCAGATAATTCTTAAAGCTAAATCTTTTTCGCAAAAAGAATTTCGAAGTCAATTTTTGGCGCCCACCCAAGCTATGCAGCCAAAAGGTAACTGTGGTAGGGAATTTCTTTGGACTCACAATAGATATTTATATAATATGATCGAATAATTTGTAGTGATAAAATGTATTTGATGTAATTGTGGAGGGTAATGTTTTTTCCATTTGTTTATAATATAGGAGTAGCAAATAAGTATGCTATTTGATGCTAAGGTTAAGCATTACCATTCTGAGAACTAAATCAAATCAAATCATTTTTTTTATTCATAATAGGTTCTTTACAGACCACTTTTTGAATGTCAATACAACTACCACCACTTCACAAGGTGTTTCGTTATGAAGAAGAAGCAGCGAAAGAAACTCCATAACAAACATCTTTATAAAAAAAAAAAATGTTGTGTACAATGGCAAACTTAACCTAATGGTACATGTGGAGCTGGAGCTACATCGAAAGTTTAGACCACACCGTTTTGTAACTCAAATAATCACTCAGCCTTATGCTTTTTTACATAGCGTTTGTTTAAGGATAAGTTTAAAGATTTTTCTGTGAGATTCAAGATGTGGCTGGGTATTTTATTGTAAGACTTACTGTAACTGATAGTCGCCTCGTATATAAGTTTTTTTTTGTAATATAGGAGTAGCAGACGAGCATGCAGTCCACCTGACGGTAAGCTACTGCCTCCCATGGACATCTGCAATCAACCCCAGATAGGATATAGATATTCCTAACGGAGGTCAGCCACAGATGCGCCGCTACTCCTTATGACTAAGCTGGAACGCCTCGGATAAGTATGTCTCCCTTACCACACCCTTCAAAACGGAACACAGCAGCGCCTAACACTGCTGTTATTAGGCAGAAATAGGTGTGGCGGTGGTGACGCTGGAGTCGAACCACAAGGGGTTCTAACTTCAAATAAGTGAGCCTATATCCACACCTTCCCATTTAACGCAGAACTGCTTCACCCTACTAATATGTAAGTGTAATATTGAAAACATATGATACAGGTTTAATAAAGAATTTCAGATTATCATCCGAAATGACAAAACAATACACATTTAATCAGGCAAACAATTAAGCTATCTGAATTGTTATCAAAATTACATCCAATTTGTTATATTAAATTATTTTGGGAAGTTAGGGTACGTTTACAATGGTTAATATGGAATCGTTAAGGTAGGTACAGACTGGGGATTTTTCCTGTAATGTAATAATTTAGATTTTATTGCATCTGTAATAAAATCAAATTTCGAAGCGTTCGCACTGTACATATCAATTAGAAAGTTTCGGATTCGATTCCAGACAAATTATAATGATGATTTATAATTTTGTTCTGGGTCTGGGCGTTTGGTACTTAGCTTTGTGTATGTTTAAGGTATCAAATGTATAAGTACAGTATGTCATTATTTTTGGATCAAAGTAAAGGTTCTCAGTAAAACATTTTCAAAGTTCGATAATACTAACATACTAAAAACAATGTGACTATTTGTACAGGTACTGGACTAATAAATTATATTTATTCGTACATTTATTCAATTTTTTTTTTCTTTAAACAATGTGACAAATTCAATTTTTTTTTTTAATATATTTATTCGTACATTTATTCAATTGGTTAGGTTAGGTTAGGGTTTTTTTTTATTTTATTTTAAAAGACTTATGAAATTGTTTTTAGTCTGGCAGTAATTAAATACATAACATTTTACCTAAGGTCGGCCACAAATGTGTTGCTACGCCCGAGAACTAAGCCGGAAAGCATCGAAAAAGTATGTCTCCCTTACCACACCCTTCAAACCAGAACACAGTGCTTAACACTGCTGTCATGATGCAGAAACCAGTGTGGTGGTGTTGTCACCGGAGTCGAACCACAGAGAGTTCTGCCACCTTCAAACTCATTACTTATTTCTATTGTAGTCCGCCTCTCTTTTTCAGCAATTCTTCACAAACGTTTAAATTTGTAAGTAAAGTACTAATTGTATGCCTCACAATACAACTCTTAATTTTCAAACTTTTCAACTTTTAGTTCGTGTGGTTACGTGTTTATTTTAGGTGTGTTGTGGAGCTGCTTTTAATATGTGAGTGGTACAAGTTACAAGAAATTGAGGTTTTTATGTGATACAACCACCGCTACAACACCTGTTTTTTATTACCAACATTGTTATCTTTTTATGAGATTCTTTAATTAAATCGAACATAAAAATATAAATTGTTGGAGGACGAAACATCCACTTTTAAGTAATTTGAAATGTTAGGGCACAAAAATTTGTTAATATGCTATATTTAAATGAATGAGTGGAGGGAAGTTAGCTGCCAACGTTTTATGAAAAAATAATAATAACGCTAATAACGCTTTCTACACTCACAGCCCCACACTAGGATTCCCTGTGTCGTGGGTGCCATGGACACACACATAGACAAATACACAAACACCCAGACCCAGAATCAGAAATCTAAATTCATCATTTAGAAATCTGTCTGGCCGGGGATCGAACCTGGGACCCTCTGCGCGTCAGACCGGTATGGTGACCGCTCCGCCACGCGGGTCGTCAAAAAGTGTAGTGTGTTCAAAAGTAGTCTTTTCCTTTAGTTTGTCCTTTATCTTTAGTTTTTTTTACTTCCTAGAATTTGATCTTTATAAGCGACACTATACGATAGTGGAATAATATAGGCTATATTTTAAATATACTCCTACGACTCTCGGCTAGCAAAATATATTTTTAAAATCTCGTGACGCAGTTTTAGTTTTTATCACATTCTGCCTCGTGGCTCTTTTCGGCTTTTTTCGCTAATCCTCATAATTTCGGATTTGGCCCTGAAGGCTGACTTGAAAAAATAATCCTGTATATTAAAAACGGGCTACATAAAATATTTCAACACGCCTCACCGTGCTTTATATAGTTCCCAAAAAAACCTAAATTTCATACCCTCACAATTCGTATATCTATTTTGGGTACCATATAAGCCACGTTGCTTTACAAGTAAGTCAACTGCGACATAAGCCGGTCCGGTAATTGACTGGCGCTTAGCCGCTTATCTGTGTAATGACAGCTTAGTGCTCAGTCAATACAATACGCAGTACTGTCTATTAATTAAACAGTACGTTTAATGAGAGTTAAGGACAACTAGGTTAACATAATATTGTTGTAGAATTTAATTACAAGACACGCTTATAGATTCTATTATTGTTTAAATAAATACTACAAAATGTTTGGAAAGGTTATGGTGTAAGTAATATTTTTTAGATATTTTAGTACATTTTTAAACGTGTAAGCTGAGAAAATAATACTTATTTTAAAGCTGCTTATCATAATACATATTAAGTCTTAAGCCAACTGACTTATTATAAGATTGTCGTCCGTTAGCATACTAAAGATCAATAAATGATATTGTCTAGTATAAAGGAATTATTAGAAGTCGATCTTTAATCGCCAAAACATTGGATAGTTTGATTATTAATAATGGGAATAAGTCAAGTCAGACATAAGCCGGCCATATAGTCGTAGTTTATCAGCCCGATTACAAATTGATCATAACTCACTATAAGACATTTTACATTAATTCATTCACATATTAATATGATTTACGTACCTTATAAGCCAAATGTGCAATAAGTCAACTGAGACATAAGCCGTCCGGTAATTGACTAGCGCTTAGCCGCTTATCTATGTAATGACTGCTTAGCGCAGTCAATGTTTGTACGCGGTCCAGTCTATTAAACTGCCTTTAAGGAATTAATAAGGGTTTTCAATTTGTCATTATATAACTTTAATTTGAATTTGAGTGATGAATTTAATGAATTAAGTATGAATCAATAATTTCTAATAATAATGATGCTGCTGTGTTTTGATTTGAAGTATGTCATAAGAAACTAAAATTTACGATAAGCGTTTCAATTTAGTCCTCAGAGGTAGAATCCCATCTGTATCTGAAAAAGTTTTTGACACAAGATTATTCGTAAGGTGATTTTGTGTTAATGTCACTATATAATAATGTATTGTCATCTAAATAGAATATTTTATGCAAAATTTCAGCTGCATGGATCGGACTACAAAATTTTGTTGCAAAATTTAATTCTTACTTACATATATGAACTAACAAAAGCAAGATAATTAAACAACAACAAATATTATTTATTTCATCATCAACATCAACGCATTACTGTCCCACTGCTGGGCACGGGTCTCCTCTCAGAATGAGAAGGATTAGGCCATAGTCCACCGCGTTCACTAATACGCAAGTGCGTATTAGTGAACTTCGCATACCATTGAGATTTTTGTTTTTATAAATCTCTTAGGTATGCAGGTTTCCTCGCGATGTTTTCCATCACCGTTTAAGCAAGTGATAATTAACATACTAACATAATTAACTTAATAACAACACATATTTTGAAAAATCAGAGGTGCGTGCGTGGGATTTGAACTTCGGACGCCTCGATCGAAAAACAACTAGCTGACCCGGCAAACGTTGTGTTGCCATATAAATAAAAAATGTTAAGGGTGAACAGCCCTTACCACTTAGGGGTATGAAAAATAGATAGTAGCCGATTCTCAGACCTACTGAATTTACATATAAAATTTGTTGAAAATCGGTAAAGCCGTTTCGGAGGAGTACGGTAACTAACATTGTGACACGAGAATTTTATATATAAGATATATAATAAAATATACAAATATGCGGTATTATCGCTTACAAGCGATTTCATACATATTATTTTAAAAAAAAAAAAACCAAAGGGTGAATGAATAAATAAATAAGTAAATAGCTTTTCCATGTTTCACTTTTCACTAATGAGATCAGCATTCGCAATATTTTCCATTGAAATTAAACTCCAACCAATTAAAACTGTTACCCCGTAATCTCTATACTGAAATAGACATGTGCGCTAGGTACATGAATCATAACATGATAGAGGCTGTAGTAAGCTGAGATTGATTAATTGCTTCGGACACGCTGTATTATGGGTCTATTTGATTTGAACACATCGTTAGTATAATACTAGTGTGTAGTGTATATTTCTATGCTGTGCAATCCCATTGATTTTTCGAAGTTATATGCGCCTTACAAATACTTAATAATAAATAATTAAAAAGCAATAATATTTATTACTTTTTACGCAAAAACAAAATTGCGGAACCTTTGAGTTTGGGAGTGTAAAACTAGAGAATTTTAATAAAAAAAAGCCCGATTGCTTGTGTGTATATTTAGCTTATGTTACTGTTTTACTCTCATAACTATGTACTACATATTTTAGTGTGGTAAGAGAGACATACTTATCCGAGGGGTCCCGAATTAGTCCTCGGGGATCTCAGTGTCCTTAGGTGTCCCGCATCTGTTTGGCAACAGAATGCCATCGGTGGCTCAGTGTCCTCCGAGGTCATGTGTTGCCAACATGCAAGAATCTCAATTTTATCTGGGGTTGATTATAGATGTTAAAGAGCGGCAGTACCCATGTACCATCAGGTGTACTGCATGCTCGTTTGCTACTCCAATATTATAAAAAAACATAAACTAACCTCATTTACTAAATCCATAAAGCCTTTTGGGCTGTAAGGTCTACCGTACGCTTAAGAATCATTACCAACCACAGTCGAGTAAAAAATGACTAGAGGTTCGCTTAAGGGTTATTACCGCTCGCGTCTATAACTTGGACCACACACAATTGTTACCAAAGTGCGCAATAAACGTGACACAAACGAATTATAATAATTGTAACGCAAGTTATTAATGAAATATCGTGTAATAACAATTTAATTGTTCTCGGCTGTGTTTCACTCGATTATGTATAATGAATTTGTGAACGAACGGGGGAGTTATAAGGATTTGAAAGGTGCGATTTTATAATATATGTATGTCTTCTTCTTCTTCGATAACGATTTACTGACTTACTTAACATCACTCCTTATCAAACAAACCCTCTCTTATTAATTCTTAAAACTTAAGAACGACTTGAGTCTTCAACTTAATTTTTTCGTTATTGCCAAATTAATCTATCAAGACGCCGTCCGTTTTCAAACAGCCCCTAAGTGCTATTAATCATTGATGACGAGATTTCTTTGTTTCGTCCTAAAAATTGAGTCTAAACAGCTGTTCATCATCATCATCGTCAGCAACCCATTACTGTCTCACTACTGGGCACGAGTCTCCTCTCAGAATGAGAAGGATTAGCACAATAGTCCAGCACGCTAGCCAAGTGCATATCGGATTGGTAGACTTCTCATAGCGTTGAGACTTTTTCAAAAATATCTTAGGCATACAGGTTTCCTCACAATGTTTTCCTTTACCTCAAAGAAAGTGATAATCAATTTCTAATATGCATATAACTTTGAAAAACCAGAGGTGCGTGCCTTGCTGCTGTGCGTGCTGGATTCGAACCTCCGACCCCTCGATCGAGATCATAAAAACGAGGTAGCCTAATGGCTATCTCAGTTTTTAGGACCTTTTTTAAAGATTTCGTTTTTCTGACCTTTACCGTCAGAAACCACTAAGCCATCACTCCTTATCAAACAAACCCTATCTCATAAATCCTTAAAACTCAAGACTTCAACTTAATTTTTTCGTAATTGCCAAGTTAATCTATCAAGACGTCGCCGTCCGTTCTCAAACAGCCCCTAAGGAGCGCTATTTATCATTGATGATGAGATTTCTTTGTTTTGTTCTAAATTTTGGGTCTAAACAGATTTTAGTTATTGTAAATAAAATATTTTTTTATGCAAATGACCCCTATTCTTTATGGCGTATACTTATAAGAGCGAAGGGGTTAGGAAGTCGGGAACCCGCCCTTAACATAGGCAACAAAATAGTAGTAGTTTTCAAATAGAAGGATCTGTTTCCGAGTGCGGGAGGGAAATGCTTTTCCACGTATGTCTCATTTTTGGCACGCCCTGCAGTCCAAACGGTATCGTTGAGTTCGTCTAAAGTGTGGGACAATAATAATAATAATAAGTGCGCGCGCGCGCGTGTGTGTGTGTGTGTGTGTGTGGTTTACATGATTTACATACTACCCAAAATACCGTCAACCTGTTCATAATCTAGATCATTGAGCCAGGTAATTATAACTTTTTTAAATTGGATTAGACTATATTTTTAACCGACTTCAAAAAGGAGGTGGTTATCAATTCGGCCGGTATCTTTTTTTTTTATGTATGTACACGAATTACTCCGCCGTTAGTGGACCGATTTTAATAATTCTTTTTTTATTATGTAGGGATGAGCTGGAAATTGGTCCCATTTAAATATGGTTAGGATCCATCGATGGGTTCTGGAGAAAATGAGGGGAACTCCTCCACCCATGTAAATATAACAGCCATAACTTCGCCGTTTATGAACTTATTTTAATGCCTTTAATTTCGTGTGTGGACAATTGCTACATTTAAATATGATGAGGATCAGAGTGGGTTCTGGAGACAAAATATGTAACTCCTCAACCGATGGGTATAATTCAGTTTTGTTTGAAGATATTTGGTGTAGGTTCTAATGAAATTGCAAAACCAGTTTATCATTGACTATTTAAGAGTCTGATAATGTGGCTCGGAGACAAAATAAGTAACTCCTCAACCGATGGGAATAATTGAGTTGTTTTTGAAGATATATAACGTGTGTCCCGTTACTGCTTCAATCCTTAGCTTAAGACCTAAACATGCTTGCTTTCGTCTTTTGCAGTATGAAAAGCAATTTTAGTAATTTTGATAAGGTAGTTGGTAGTTAGAATTAGGTATGTTGGTACATTTGCATTAGTATGCCTATGCATGCATGCTAACTGAACATATAAAAAAGGCTCCTTTAAAAGAAATTTATGAATATAAAAGGCAGAATGTAATTAACTTTCGAATTTCGGCCGAAATCTTAAAAAAATTAAACCACAACTTTCAAAGAGATTTTCGTCGGCAGAATGCATTTCAAGCGAAGCGCTGTTTATGTTAATACGACGGGAATTTCAAATTCGGAATTTCATTTTTAAAATATTATTTTAAAGCAAGAACACTCGTCGACGGCGGATTTGTAATTCGAACGAACGGATTTCATCGTCGTTTTTCGTGAAATTCATTAATTTATTATTTGAATTCATTATGGAATGAATAACAATAGAATATCGATTTAAATTTAAGGATTTATTAAATACAGAATTTATTTTATTATTTAATTTGAATTTAAAATATGTCAGTTTAATAATAATTATTATTATGATATATTGTGTTTTGGGTTATTTGAATATTGAAAAGTATTGTTCAAAATATAATTTTCAATTAATAAAATTTTATAAAAGTATTGTTTTTCAGAATCATATTCTTTATTTAAATAAATGTTTTATTCTGCAGATGATAACATTATGAAGTCAATTTGTTAAATAATACAAGTATTTTGAGTTATTAATAATATTTATTATGTGGAAGTTATTTTGTGTAAGAGGAAAGAAGATATTGAAACTACATCGCAATAACTGGTTAAAAATGAGTAAAATATGATAAAAACCACACCGTAATCAGTAACCAGTCAAGAATATTATCGTTCATAACGCATTTCAACAGAACCACTGTTTATATTTATACCGGCAACTATGAGTTCGGAATATCATTTTTAAATTGCACGACTCATGATGCGAAGCATCAGAGAGTGCTTTACGATCGAAAAAATTTTTTCGCTTCATTTTGGCGGCTATTTTTATTATTATAGCCTTGATAGTTCACGGAATCAAGATATTTTGCATACTATTGTCGAGATAATTTAATGGAGATTAATTCCATACTTTTTAAAAATTGATTTACTGCAATAGAATTGGAAAAAAACACCAAAATAGGTCAAAAAAAATTCCTGTCCGTCATGTTTGAAACCTGAAAACACTGTAACTTGTGAAAAAATCCATCATTTGAGTTAATTTTTTTTTTTAAATTCTAATCGACGATTGTAGGTCACTGAATGCGAATGATTAATTAATTCAGTGTCGTTTAATTGCAATTAATAAAAAACGAAAACTACAAGACTGTATATCTATAGATATTATGTACATTTATTCCACCAGGGGCGCTTGTGCAGTACCTTCTTCCTACTACAGCTGTTTTTTCGGCAATTAATTTTGAACGACTTAAGTTTTTTTTTTTTTTTTTTTTTTTTATATTTCATAATTAAATGAGCATTATGAGTCGTGCACTTTTGGATTTTTTACATTTACAACAAGAACACTCGTCGCCTGTTTGTAATTCGAATGCTTTTTGTCCATTTACAATTCGTAACTTTCCTTTATATCAAACTTCATAAACTTTTGTTTGTTTTATTTAAAGTTAGAAGGTTTTATATTACAATATTTTATAATAAGAATTTACTATAAATCAGTTAGCTGTGCGAAATTGTATTAAAAAATCTTAGTTTACTTTTACAGTTGCGTTTTAAAAAATTATTTATTATATGCTTTAACTGTAAGGAAGACATCGTGGGGAGACTTACATGCTTAGAGTTCAGTAAAAAAGTTTTACAATAATATGGCCTAAACTAGAGGTTCTCAAACTTATATCTCGTCCTTTTTGAATCATTTATTTTCTAGCGCCCCACAAGTCTAAAATAAGGATTTTCGATATTAATAATGTGTATCTGAAATAAGTTAACAGCCTCAATTTATTTGGACCTTACACCATTCCTCTGTAGACACTTTGAGAAAAACTGGCCTGAAGTCGTCTTACTCTGAAAGGAGGTATAGTCCGCGCCAAACTGCTAGTCCGCTCTGAAGTTGCTGCGAGCAGGTGTAGTCGTACAATTTGCTATGGCGTCGCGATTCATTTCTATATTCAGAGCGCACTAGCAGTTTTACGCGGACTATACCCAGCAGTGGGATAGAAATGCATTGATAATGCAATAATAATCAACATAATGTGTGTATCTTTGATAGATTTCAATCACACGGTACAAATGTAAGCAAAACCTTTGAAGGCATACGTTATTTAGACGGTGCGACCAGCTAACGAACTATATTGATTTCGTGTAGGGATGTTACGGATACGATATTTCGGATCTGGTTATGGATACGGATCTATAAAAATAAGGATAACTAATTATTTCAATTTAATCAATAGTTTCGGTTACGGATATAAGATTATTAAGGAATCGTAAGTGTTAGAAATATATTCAAATTATTATTTTTTTTTTTTATTTCACTAATATCTATTATCTATCTAAAACATTACTAGATATTATGTTTTATTTAAGTTGAACAACAATATAAATGTAAACAAACAACAATTTATCACTATTTAAAATAAAATAAATGAGCTAAATCGCTGCCCCGTGGAAGTGTACCCAAGATTTGGACTGAATGAATTGATAAACTAATAATCAATAATAAAAATTAATAATAACTAATAATAATAAACTAATAATTATAGTATTATTAAAATTATTTTTTTTGTGTTATTTTCATGGTGTGTTATTTTTATAATACCTAATAAGTGCCCATTTATATTGTCACTGGCTGGTACGATTGTACGAGTTAGCATAAAAAAAGAACGCTCTTGATGTTTCAATTAACAATTTTATTCTAGGCTGAGTCTATTAATACAGGTACTGTACGAACAATTTATAATTATTAATACGGTTACCGTACGAATAATTTATAATTAATAATACGGGTACTGTACAAACATTTTATTATTATCCGATTCGAATCGGTAGATTTTGAGAAATCTCAAAAAAACTACAAAATTTTTTTTTTTGAAATGTTTTTTTTTTAATAACTTTTAAACGGCTCTACCGATCGATTTTAGAAACTAAGCTCTTAACATCAAAAAATGACGTCGATCGCCATCAGCCCGTTCGAAATCAATTTAAAAAAAAAAACCTAACCTAACCTAACCAATTGAATAAATGTACGAATAAATATATTAAAAAAAAACTTTTTTTTTATTTATTTTTTTTAACCTAACCTAAACTAACCTAACCTAACCTAACCAATTGAATAAATGTACGAATAAATATAATTTATTAGTCCAGTACCTGTACAAATAGTCACATTGTTTATTCTATTACAAGAAAATACAAATATATAGGTAATGATTTGATTTTATTTTGTAAATTAGCTGAACAGCGTTAGCTTGATCAGGCGAAACCTTTTTATAATAGTGTCATTAACGCCCGTTATTATTAATTAATCTATCCAATGTTTTATCTACCAAAGACCTTTAAGAATACTTTGTAGGTCCTAGAAATGCCAAATATCGGAATTATCTTCCAAAGACATTTGACAATTACTTTGTCAAGTTTCGATCTTTGGAAGCCTAAATGTGTATAAATTGAGAATTAATAACGGGCAAGACTCCGCCCTAATCCGAAATTATTATATTGGATTCGGATCTTTTCGGATATCCGCTACTTTCGGTTACGGTTATGTAGCTCTAACATCCCTGAATTATTTACTACTACTACTATAAATTGCCAAATTTCGATCATTAGTAGCCAACATTTGGATAGATTGAGTAACGGGTGTAAGACTCTGAAATTATTATATTGGATTGGGATCTTTTCGGATACCTGTTACTTTCGGTAACGGTTACGTAGCTCTACATCACTGGCTTCGTGGAACGGAGCGCTCGTCACCATTTTAGCTGTTTAGCCGAAATGTGGAATTCTCGGAACAGATCCCGGTGCGTTCGTTGCACAAACAGTATTGAAATATGTAGCAAGGATATAAGATTATACGTTTTCGGCTAGAGGTGGAAATTTGGCTATAATCATTGTTAAAAATTTTAGGTCATTTTAAATAATAGCACTAAAGCTCGTTAGTAATAAATAAAAAAATAATATTGGTGGAAAAGCAAAAGAGGATTTCTTAAATAACATAGTTTGTAATAGAGTACTGTAGTAGACGAACATGCAGTCCACCTGATGGTAAGTGGCTACTGCCGCTCATGGACATCTGTAATCAACCCCAGATTAGATTCCTACCTGAGATCGGCCACAAATGCGCCGCTACCCTTCAGGACTAAGCTGCAATGCCTTGGATTAGTATATCTCCACACCTCCCCACACCCTTCAACCCAGAACACAGCAGTGTTTAAAACTGCTGTTATTAGGCAGAAATATGTGTGGTAGAAATGCCGCCGGAGTCAAACCACATAATGTTCTATAACCTTCAAAGTAAAAACAAAATTCTCATTATCCTGCTCAATCCACTCGTGAACAATGTAGATCAAAAACACGTGTAATCCTATCTAAGATTGATTATACGCAGGCTTATTACTGCTTCTATCTGTACACTCATTATCCTTAATAAAGCAAGGGTTAAACAAAGCAGCTGCGGCAAACGATAACGATTATTTCCATTCATAAACATAACTCACAGACATTTTCATAACTGACACCTGCTTTTTTCGAAATTGTGAACGCAACGTAAGGCTTTTGTCCGACTTCATAGAGGTTTTCATTACAAGTTTGTGTTAGATGTTTTCATGTTTTTTTATAATATAGGAGTAGCAGACGAGCATGCAGTCCTCCTGATGGTAAGTGGCTTCTGTCGCCCATGGACACCTGCAATCACCTCCAGATAGGATTAGGTATTCCTAGCTGAGGTCGCCCGCATACCCGGCGCTACCCCATAGGACCTAGCTGGAATGCCTTGTATAAGTATGTCTTCCTTACCACACCCTTCAACCAGAGCACAGTAACACTCAACACTGCTGTTATGAGGCAGAAATAGGTGTGCTGCCGGAGTCGAACCACAGAGGGTTCTGCTTGTGAACAATGTAGAACAAAAACACGTGTAATCCTATCTAAGATTGATTATACGCAGGCTTATTACTACTTCTATCTGTACACTCATTATCCTTAATAAAGCAAGGGTTAAACAAAGCAGCTGCGGCAAACGATAACGATTATTTCCATTCATAACCATAACTCACAGACATTTTCATAACTGACACCTGCTTTTTTCGAAATTGTAAACGCAACGTAAGGCTTTTATCCGACTTCATAGAGGTTTTCATTTCAAGTTTGTATTAGATGTTTTCGTGTCGCTTATGAAAGAAGTGACGTTTGAATTAAATCTAATGAGATTGAAGTAGTAAAGCATGATTGAAGTAGTAAGTAGTTATTTGACGACCCGGGTTCGATCCCCGGCCAGACAGATATTTGTTTGATGAATTTAGATATTAGTTCTGGGTCTGGGTGTTTGTGTATTCGTCTTTGTGTGTGTCCATGGCACCCATGATACAGGGAATCCTAGTGTGTGTGACTGTGAGTTTAGAAAGCGTTTATTTATATATTTTTATTTTATACAATCTACGTATAACGGTAATATCCTTTTGTGTTTTGACTCCGTTGGCACCACCGCCACCACCTTGCGTATGCGTTTGCCCTTCAGGACAACGATGGAGAGCCTCCTGTAAGTATCCTTCTTTTATCACAAGCTTCAAACGTAGTACATAGTGTTTAAAATGTTTTATAAGCCAAAAATAAGTGTGGCGTTGGTGCCTCTGGAGTGGAACCACGAAAAGATTCACCACTCTTATATTTATCAAACAAAGAAAAATCTTTTACTATCTTTTTGTTACCGTAATGGCACAGTATAGATAAAAATGCTGAAAATTACCATTTTTTTCATTAACACCTCCCTTTATTTTTAACTTTTATTTTTTTAGTATTTATTGTTAAGTGATCTTAATAATACAAAAGCTGTAAACATTTGAAGTGTGAGTGAGATCCCTGTGATAGACGGATAGACGGAGCGGGTCGCATTTTTACCCTTTGAGTACTGAACCCTAAAAAGAAACAAGACGAAAACATGATTTTACAAATGTATAAATGGATGTAATCCGTTACGCAAACGGAATTGCTTTCGAGATCGAGATGTCTATTCATGTATGACGGGAGTTAACTTGACCTCTGTAATTTCACGTCTAAGCTTGAGATGTGACCGCCCGAATTGTACCTCGTAAAAACCCGCGAAATAACCCCGCACATGTCAAATTCGGACCGGACTGTGCGCGTTTCCATTGTATTTTTAATAAACGTCTTTAATATGTAGAATATTAAAGGCGTAGTCCGTAAAATGTAAATCCGTAATTGGCTAATTAGTTTAACATACAAAATATTATATATATCATTTAAGTAGCTGTGGATTTTGTTGAATAAATAAATAAATATATTTCAAGTAAAAGTAGTAGGTACAAGTATAGTAAGAAGACAGACGGTCTTGTCAAGGTGGCAATGATCGGAGAACTCCGACGGATCGTTGTAACTAGATATAGGCATCTTATTATGCTGTTTTCGTTTTCATTAATTGAAGTCCACTGTGAATTTGTGATGGTATAAATGTAATGTAGAATATTTAGTGACGCTTAACATTTGATACGCTGATCTCTTACATCGTCCTATCTACGATCTTATTGTTTGAAGCAAGCAAAGATATGTGGCCATCTGCCGACAAACATATATATTTTTAATAAGACTATTAAATAGACAATAAAAGCTAAGCAAGAATGGGCAGATGTGATAACTTATCAACAAATTACCACGAACCTCAGATGGATTAAAAGCTTTCCTGCTTAAAGACGGTGCTGTATAAGAAGTAAATAAAATAAGCAACGAAATGGACAATGCAAATGCTACACAAGAGACTTGAAAACAAACAAGTTAGTTCAAATTGTCGTACCGTACCCAACAATGGACTCAAACACCCCCAGATCGCACGTCCGTTGGAAATAAAAAGGGGCAGCACACGCGTAGTTTTATGTAAGTTTTACTGAACGCATTATCCACCGCTGAATAATACGGCTGACTATCTGAGCCACGCAGCTGTGGGTTGCCACTGAGAGAGATTGCGCCTTTAGATTACTTCTTAATTGAGTACGTTTTTTTTAAATATATTCCAGGCTTCAAGGTAAGAGAATAGGTGTCATAAGTATTGTAACTTTAACAAATATTGTATTAGCAAACAAGTATGCAGCCTATCTGACAGTAATTTATTGACGCCCATGGCTATGCAGAACCAACTTCGAATAAAACAGGGGCTCTACCTCAACCTGATCACAGATGCGTATTCCTGAAGACTAAGATATATGAGTTCCTGCTCTCTACAGGGTGTGCCCTTCTTCCGAAGCACAAGGACTTGTGGCGGTGGCACCTCCCCGGCCGAAACTTATTTTACTTTAACTCGCTTGAAAACCCACGATAGTAGCCGCATTTTTTAGGTGGTACACGTGAAGTTTAGTGGTACACGTTTAGTGGAGCACGGTAGCTCTGTAAATAGCTGACAATATATAAATAGTGTTTTTTTAACAATCACTGGCTTTGCAACCAATTGCAATTAATTTAGAGGCCTGGAGGGCTGGCCTTTAAACACATATTGATTTTTAGTCAAAATATTGCGAAAAATGAATTTATGTTTTATTACACTAATATATTTAAAGGTAATTCAAGGTGTTAGAATCCTTTGTGGTTCGACTCCGGCGGCACCACCGCCACACCTATTTCTACCTAATAACAGCAGTGCCCAACGCTGCTGTGTTTCGGTTTGAAGGGTGTGGTAAAGGAGACAGACTTTTCCGAGGTATTCCAGCTTAGTCCTCAGGGGTAGCGGCGCATCTGTGGCCGACCTCATGTAGAAATATCTAATCCTATCTGGGGTTGATTACACTGGACTACAGTGGACTGCATGCTCGTCTGCTACTCTTATATTATAAAAAAAAAATATATCACAACGGTAATTATTATCTTTTTAGTAAATTGCGTCATATAAAAAACGCTACAGCGTATATAATCACCATACCTCAAACCCTTTGTAGTTCCCAAACTCAGGCGATTCGAGGTGTTTTCTTTGTCTGACATTCTGTAGACAACAGCTTAATAATGTTCCACGTGACATTGCGAAACGGAATGTACACTAACGAGGTCCGTTTCAGTCTGGCTAGATGTTGCGAATGGTATTTTCAGATAAACTGGTAATTGGCTAGGTTTTAGCGAAAATGTTTTTAGACTCTACTACTGTGTAAAGAAAATGGCGGTCTATTTATCAATTGGTCTATTAAGAATTTATTGTTAGGCTCCAATAAAATGTAATAAATTACGATGGATCTCTAATATATTTGAAAGTGTGACTAATTACATATTTAATATTAATCCAACAACCTCTTTGAAATTAGAGGTTTCTTCATAATAATAGCAGTGTAAAGCGCTATTTTGTTCTGGATTTTTAGAATTTCAGGTTCATACTTAGGTTCTAACTTAGGTCGTCAGTGATGACAGATACGACAAGGGCCTCTCAGATAAATTTTAATTCGTAATGAAAAAATAAATACCCAAAAACTTGTCCTAAATAATAAAAAGAATGGTTACATCTTTATTTTATTTCTCTTCGCAACAGTTCCATTGAAAAGTACACTGGAGTGATATTCATACGCCATATTTTATCATAAATTAGTACTTCGCAATTGTTTACATCATAAATTCAAGAATAACTAATTTTAATAATAAAGGGAAAAGTTTGTAACGAATTTTAATATTAAAAACGCCATTTGCAAATGGATGACGAAAACCGTTCGTTCGAATTACAAATCCGCCGCCGACGAGTGTTCTTGTTGTAAAAATAATGTTTTAAAAATGAAATTCCGAATTTGAATTCCCGTCATTTTAACATAAACAGCGCGTTGAAATGCATTCTGTTGGATGAAACCAGTGAATTCAGTTTTTTAATTGTTACTGACAGGGCTGTAGGTAATTCTATTGTGCCTATAATTTTAAAATGATTATTGTAAAACCTTTGCCTTTTTATCTTCTCTTTACAGATGTATTAGTCTTAGAGTATTAGTCAGAAGTACATAAATGTATTAAATTGTATTTTTTGCTTGGTAAGGTACATCATATTATACAATAAGCAATTTATAAAAAATCATAAAGTCTATGGTATATATTATACATATAAGAGAAAATAAGAGTCAATAAATATGAACAAATACCGGTAAAAAATAATTTCATTTACTTTAAAAAAGAAAACAGAAATATATACTTATTGGCAGTCGAATTCTATACAAATAAAATATATTTTAGTGACAAATAACTGGATTGTCATCGTTAATTAGAGGGCGTTGGCATTATAATTCTATTTTAAGGTTTCTTAATCAAGAGGTAAATTTATCTTGTAGCTATTTATAACGACACTGTTATTTTAAGAGTTGTTTTGTAGTTATTTATAACGACATTCTTGATGAAACACAAAATAAATAAGGAGCGTTTAAAAGGGTCTTGTATTTAAATAACGGACTTCAAATTGCTAGGACATTAGAGCATCAATTTTTCAACGGCGCGAAAAATGACCGTATTATTTACCGTTTTTCGCAGAATAGGAGATAATTAAGCCCGTTTAAATCATCGGTTGACTAACATACATAATTTTGAATGTTATGAAGGTTTATATTAGTCCTGTGTCAAGTTTTAGGGCCAATAAAAGAAAGGTAAAATTAGTCAAGTCAAGTAATTGAAAATATTTTTCAAAACAATTATAAATAAATTAAAATTGTTATTTTATTTCATATATTTGTAATTTTTTAATTTATTATAATCACAAATCATAATTCATTTCTATTCATAATTTTTTTTCAAACTTTATTTTCACTTTTTATTAAATTGATCTCAACAAAGAAATTTTTTTTACAATTTTATTAAGCAGATGCTTAATAGATTTGTATCTAGTTTATAAGCAAACTAATTTTACAACATTTAAAATTTACATTACATTTCTATTATTCATTTGTTGTTTCTCGAATCCTTTTGGTAACAGTTACAACAACAAACAACAAAAAGAAGCGCCGCTGTTTCAATTCTGTCGCGGCAGTTGTTGACGAACGACGCAGTCACTGCTGCGTGTAATGCAGTAAATCTTCTTCACTGCAGAACAACGGAAATATTGTTACTGAAAAGTGTTGGTAGAAACGTTTTTCTTGACGATAAATGTATTTTTGAGCAAGAAATTAACCGACTCTCGAATTTTATTTAAATATTATATATTATACATTATTTTTCAGAACTTATTGTGCATTGAATAATTCGTATAAATTCAATATCATCATCATCATCATCAACAACCCATTACTGTCCAACTGCTGGGCACGGGTCTTCTCTCAGAATGGGAAGGATTAGGCCATAGTCCACCGCGCTGGCCCAGTGTGTATTGGTAGACGTATTCGCAGACATATTGGTAAATATATTGGTAAATTCAATATAAAAGTGGTAAAACTCTATGTGGCTTGGACTCCACAGGCATCACCGCTACACCTATAAGCTCTTGTTAAGGGAGTAGTAAGGGAGAGTACACCAATACTTTTAAATACAGTCTTTTTTTAATGTTTAATATTGGAGTAGCCGACGAGCATGCAGTCCACCTAATGGTAAATGGCTACTGCCGCTTATGTCTCATATCTGTAATCAACCCCAGATAGGGTCTGTGGCCGATCTCAGGTAGGAATTTCGACTTATCTGGAGTTGATTACAGATATGTATGATCGCCACCTACCACCTACCCACCTACTAACTTACCCACTTACCACCAAAAATACATACTCGTTTGCTATCTTTACATTACAAAAAAAAAAACCAAAAAGCGTGTCCACAAGTGTAAAATAAAAAGAAAGTCAAAAATATTGATGAAAAAAATAAGTATTAACAGCTTCTACAAGAATTCTTATACTCTCCAAAGGAATTATTTCTAAGCTTTAATAAGCGCTACCAATTTCCCCATTCCCATATTAGTGACTATTTACCGTATAACGATATAGCATTACCTTGGCAAAATGAAACGAAGCAATTATATTAGAAAAGCGCACATGAACGATCCCAAAATCGGCTTATGTGGCACAAATAGTTTGTGTTAGACTAAGCTTGTAAACACACGGATGTGATGTCCGGTACTAAACGCCGCGTTTTACTATGCTTTTATTTTTATTAACGATACTCAAATGAAGGTGCTGACCAATGTGCTAAGTTCTCCTCGCCCGTGGACATCGATAATTAAACCCTGAAAACCCTAAATACTAATCCTGTACTTAAGAGTACTGCTGAAGGCCATCAACATTTGTGATGTTATCTCTGAAGACTAAGGTCTCGTGTCTTCTCCATACTACTATTCAAACCAGATCACATGGGCGTATAATACAGTTGCTGCTAGGCAGAAATATGTGTGACAATGGTGCCTCTTCGAGACATCTGAGGGGCTAATAATTTTTGCCTTGGATTTTTAAAGATTATAGAAATAGGTTTTGGGGGAATACTGGCTGTTTCACGTAGGAGGACTCGTCAAGAGTAGCGACGCGCTTGTGATGGGCTTCAAGAAAAACTCCTGTTCTTTATGGAGTTAATTACAGATATCGTTAATAATCGTTTGATCGATAATGATCGTTTACCATCAGGTGATATACTTATTTGCTACAGCCACGTTATAAAAAAATTATTGCTATAATTTATTACTAAAATCGCAGCAGTCCCTTCCAAAACACGCACCCGTATATCCCCAAAGCCAATGACGAATACGTAGTCCGCAACCCGTAAATTCGGGCAGCGCCTCGGCTGAATGAATTGTAACCGATAATTTAGTACCGCGGGTGTGGTCGCTTGATACATTGTTAGCATGTACATGTGTAGGGGCGAGCGGGGAAAAACTGCAGTGAAGTAACCCTGTTAACTACTGACGATTTACTCTAACATTTGAACTTAAAATATTGGTAGAACACTTTGTGGTTCGTCTCCGGTGGCACCACCTCCACACCTACTTCTGTCTCATAATAGCAGTGTTAAACGCTGTGTTCTGGATTAAAGGATGTGATAAGGAAGATATACTCTTCCCAGGCGTACCAGCTTATATCCAGGGGAAGTAGCGCATCTGTAGCGGACCTCATGTAGGAATATATAATCCTATCTGGGGTTGATTACAGATGTCCATGGGCGGCAGTAGCCACTTATCATCGTTTATTGTTTTATTTATTTAGGTACTTTTGTAATAAAAAATATCTTTAACTTGGATTAAAGATATTTTTTTATTATAAAAGTACCTAAATAAATAAAACAATAAACAAACAGTCAAAGTCAGTAGGTATGTCGATGTAAGGTTGGCCTTACATCGACATACCTACTGACTTATGCCATCCTGAATAGCAAATATATTGCCATGTCCTGTACACGTTATATAATAGATTCCGTCAGCTTCCTCACCTTTATATTTACGAATCAAAGGTTTTATCAGCGGTGATAAGTGAAAGATTATACGTGATTTTCTGTTGTATCTTATTCCGAAAATAAATGTGAAAAGTGCCTAAATAAACCAAGTTTTTTATAACATTGCAGTAGCAAAGGTAGTCCACCTGGTAGGCGCTGCTGTGTTCCGGTTTGAAGGGTGTGGTAAGGGAGACAGTATTTTCCGAGGCGTTCCAGCTTACTCCTCAGGGGTAGCGGCGCATCTGTGGCCGACCTCAGGTGGGAATGTCTAATCCTATCTGGGGTTGATTACAGATGTCCATGGGCGGCAGTAGCCACTTACCATCAGATGGACTGTATGCTCGTCTGCTACTCCGATATTGGTTGTGAGGACTGAGTACTAAGTTGGGACATCTCGGAAAAGTATGTCTCTTTTACCACACCGTGCGAACCAGAACACACACTGCTGTTATTAGAAGAAATAGGTGTGGCGATGGTGCCACCGGAGTCGAACCTCAATGGGTTCTACCATCATCAAGCCTACCATACGCTTTTGGAATTGGAGACCAGGTGCCAACAGAAGATAGATTAATAATGTCGATTATAATCGCTTGGTTATTGTAAAAATTCACTCTTATGATTTCCCGAATGCCCCAAAAGAATCATCTAAACACACCTTTACAATATTCTTATATACATACGTACAAAGAATTTTCCGTTATATAGCTCTCTTGACGACCCGCGTGGCGGAGCGGTCACCATACCTGTCTGACGCGCAAAGTCCCGGGTTCGATTCCCGGCCAGACAGATATCTAAATGACGAATTTAGCTTTCTGTTTCTGGGTCTGGGTGTTTGTGTATTTGTCTATGTGTGTGTCCATGGCACTCACGGCACAGGGAATCCTAGTGTGGGGCTGTGAGTGTAGAAAGCGTTTATTTATTATTATTTATTTATAGATTTTGCAAAAAAAAAAACAGTGATAGCCTAGTGGTTAAGAAACGCGGCCTCTCGATCGAGGGGTCCGAGGTTCAAATCCCGGCACGCACCTCTGATTTTCAAATTTATGTGCATATTAGAAATTAATTATCACTTGCTTAAACGGTGAAAAAAACATCGTGAGGAAACCTGCGTACCTGACAGATATATACAAAAAAAATCTTAAAGGTATGTGAAGTCTACCAATACGCACTTGGCCAGCGCGGTGGACTATGGCCTAATCCTTCTCGTTCTGAGAGGAGACCCGTGCCCAGCAGTGGGACAATAATGGGTTGATGATGATGATGATGATATAGCTTTTTACTGACATTCCTAGTACGGTCACAGTACGGTACGGTGTAAGAGCCTTCTCTTTAAACATAAACGCAAGAATGTAAAACCGCACGTAAAAGTCACTATAGTCAATTTTGTTTCTGAAAAATTCCACTTCCCCACTTGTCTGTCAGTCTGTACGTTTGAACGCAATAAATTAGGTTCCACTGGATTCAGTTCTATTTCACTGAAAACAAAAACTGGGTATAAATCTTCCAGTTAGCATTTTTAACATTGTTGCCTGTCTGTTTGTATGGGTTAATTGTGCATAGTGAAGTGGTTTTGATCGGACTGTCATGTAAAAATTACAGGAATTTTGTAGGTTATTTACACTGAAAAAGTTGTCAATAATTACCTATTTGATTGACTGAATGTCAAATTTTGAGATTTTGTAGCACTTTTCCGTTTTGTAGCAATTTTGTAGATTCATTGCACTCTCTCTGTTTTGTAGACCTTTTGCTTTTGCAGTCTTGTAGCATTCGCTGCGTTTTGTAGCACTCCCTGTGTTTTTAGCACATGTTTCCTTTTGTAGGTTTTTTTTACATTTTGTGTCACTTTTTCTGTATTGTAGCTATTTCTCCATTTTAATATTGTTTCTAAAAAATCCACTTCCCCACTTGTCTGTCAGTCTGTACGTTTGAACGCAATAAATTCCGTTCCACTGAATTCAGTTCTATTTCGCTGAAAACAAAAACTGGGTATAAATATTCCAGTTAGCCCTTTTTAACATTGTTGCCTGTCTGTTTGTATGGGTTAATTGTATATGGCAAATTGGTTTTAAGTGGAACCTACAGATGAATTGCCTTTTTTTAATTAATACATTAAAAAAGTGACTATAATCATCTATTTCATTCGACTGACTGTCAAATTTTGAGATTTTGTAGCATTTTTCCCGTTTTCTAGCACTTTTGTAGTTTCGGAGCACTCTCTCTGTTTTGTAGCACTTTTGCAGTTTTGTTGTCTCCCTCTATTTTGTAGCACATATACCTTTTTGTAGTACGTATTACATTTTGTACCATCAAAGCCCTATTATTATTATTATTATTATTGATTTTGATAGGGCTTTGTCAGTTTTCAAGGATACGCTGTTTTTCGAAAAATACACCAAAAAAACTGACGGATCAAAAAATTGTTGTTACCGAGAAAATTGCCAAATTTTGAACTTTTGTAGCACTTTCTTTATTTTGAATCATTTTTCTAGTATGTAGCATTCCTTCTGGTCTGTAGCACTTTCCGTTCCATAGCATTCGCTCTGTTTTGTAGCACTATCCCCGTTTTGGAGAATCTACACAATCGAGAATCTCGTTTGTCATTTTACTGTAGATTTTCATTTATAACACTTTACGTGTAACCTTTGTCAGTTTGATACATAGATTAGTAAAGATACTTCGCCGCCTTGAAATTGAATGAAGCCACAAACGGCTTATTTTAGTAAGTTATTTTTTTGAATCCTTGACAAATAAAAACATTTTTAGAGAAAATTTACGCATAAATAAGTAATTTACGTAATAATTAAGTAATTTACGTAATAAATAAATAATTATTTCAAATGTTTTAGGGACATTTTAGCACGGAGACGTGGCAAAACTTTTTTACGCAACTATTTCAATTCTCAAAACTGGGTACATTTTCTTGTTAGGAGTGAGTAATCTTTACTAATCTATGGTTTGATAACATTTTATTGTTTTGTAGTACTTTTATCTGGGACATTTCTGATCATAGAGCCGACGTGTAGACTTAAAATTCTATGATCAAATTTTTTATTTAATTTAAATCAAGCAGTGCATAAAATAAAATGAAGTAAAATAAAATGCTTGCTACTTTCATAGCAACACACTAGTACTTCCTGTGTCGTGTGTATGACTATGTGTGTGTACACACACACATAGGCAAATGATTTTAATTGAACCATCAAATGAAATCATGAAATGAATTTATTTGAACCCTAATGTTGTTACTTCTCATCATCAATACTTTTTTTTTTTTTTTTTTTTTTGTCGAGGGGGAAACCTTCAAAAGGTACCCGACAACGTGGGAGCGACGCCGAGTTATGTGGGATTTTTACCGCACTAAAACCCCCCCGGTGGCCGTCCTCTGCGCTGCGTTGAGGGCTCCGGGATCTCCAAAGGAACGCAACCGGAGTCCTCTTAGCGCGTTGCCCCGTCGGGCTCCGCCCAGGTGAGCTTGACGCTCGCCACACCATCTGGTGTATACGACGGTATGCGACCACACATACCGTCGTCCTTCCCGGGGCCGCTGGCCGGGCGGTTCGAGCTCCCACTCTTGCCGCCCGCAACCCCGGAAGCCCCCTTTTAGTCGCCTCTTACGACAGGCAGGAGATACCGTAGCCCTATTCTAGTCCCGGAACTACAGGGACAACTCATCATCAATACTAGGATATCTTCTAGATCAAGTTTGTTCAAGATTCAGAAGCAACACATTTATTTGAACCCTTTGTTGTTCGACTCTGGAGCCATCACCGCCACATCTATCGGCCTAATAACAGAAGTGTTATCATCGTCAACCCATTGCTGTTTCGCTGCTGGGCACGGGTCTCCTCTCATAATGAGAAGGATTAGGCCATAGTCCACCGCTCTGGCCAAGTGTATATTGGGTAGACTTCACATACATTTGAGATGAAATCTCTCAGGTATGCAGGTTTCCTCACGATGTTTTCCCTCACCGTTTAGCCAGCAATCATAAATCACATAGGCAAATACACAAACACCCAGAAACACACAGAAACAGAAATCTAAATTCATCATTCATCTGTCTGGCCGGGGATCGAATCCGGGTCAGACCGGTATGGTGACCGCTCCGCCGTGTGTCGTCATTAATCTTATAATTTAAAAATCTTAAAGTACGAACCGTTTCAATATGGCATTTACCCTAACATTTTGTACTTCAACCATAAATCCATATTTCTTTATCATAACACTTGTTGATAACATTGTTACGGGTCCGTTATGACCCACGCTTATGACCCATAAGTGGTGGAGATAAAAGAAAATCGTCACGTCATCACCAGAGGCACAATGGGTCGAAAATCCAAACAAAGGTCTATTAACTTGGTACATAAATAACTTAAGGTCCTAAGTTTTGATAATGGCCGCCTAAACAATAGCTGAAATCTGCTGAAAAGTGAACTTTACAGCCTGGGCATAGGGCGTTGGAGATGGCTGGAAATGACGGTATTAAAATGGAGTCGGAAATATGAAGGTCTTTGGCGGCTACCGATGTGAGAATGTTTTGGATATGGATGCGCCTTTAATTGTTTTTATTATACACTAGCTGACCCGGCAAACTTTGTACCGCCTCAAAATCTATTTATCAAATATATAGGTATTTTATCTATACTAATATTATAAAGAGGAAAGCTTTGTTTATTTATTTGATTGTAATGAATAGGCTCAAAAACTACTGGACCGATTTTAAAAATTCTTTCACCATTCCAACGCTACATTATCCACGAGTAACATAGGCTATATTCTATATGGTATATATTTGATAAATAGATTTTCAGGCGGTACAAAGTTTGCCGGGTCAGCTAATATAATAATATGATAATATTATTATAGTGTAGAAAAGTAACAGTCCAGCTGATGGTATGTGGCTACTGCCGCTAATGGTCATCTATAATCAACCCCAAATTAGAGTGGATCATTATATGAGGACGGCCAGAAATGTTTTGCTATTTCTGAGCTAATTCTATAACAGCAATTTAAAACGCTGCTATGTTCTGGTTTGAAGGGTGTGGTAAGCGAATCATACTTATTTGAGGCAAACTTAGTCCTCAGGGATAGAAACGCATGCTAAGGTAAGAATTTAATCTTATCGCGGATTGATAACATGTCCATGGGCGACAGTAGCCGTTTACCATCAGGTGTACAGCATGCTGGTTTTTTTTACTTTCATGTTATAAAAAACATCATTACCCCTCACGGCTGTCTGTATTGTCTACATAATAGAATTATTTAATCCTTACTAATATTATAAATCCGAAAGTAACTCTGTCCGTCTGTCTGGTTGTCTCTTCTTCACGCCTAAACTACTGAACCGATTTTAATGAAATTTTGTACAAAGATAGTCTGAGACCCGAGAAAGGACAAATGATAGTTTTTATCCCGGAAATCCCACGGGAACTAGGGATGGCGATCTAAGATCGATTAATCGGAGAATCGATCTTTTGGACCCAAAACATCGATTATTTTAATCGATATTAGTAAGGATTGAATCGTAAAGTATGCATTTAATCAAGTGATGATCTTTAGCAAAGTTGAAGGTACGAATTTTCAGTTTTACGTATGTTAGTATGTTATATTATTTCCTTTTAAACGCGGGCGAAGCCGCGGGCAAAAACTAGTCGAACACTATTATAAGCACAGACCTGTATTTGTATTGTTCCTTATAAGTCTTAAACGGAGCAGTGTGAAGTTCACCTGCCATCATGTCTAGTGGGACAGTAATGCCTCGGAACAAACATATCAGACAAATGAACAGTGATAGTGTTTACAAACGGACTAAACCGGACTAATTAGTCTAGTGGAGATAATATAATAATTAAAGCAGGCACGTTGGCTGCAGTCCAACTGTCGTCATTCACTAAGCGGTGATTATTAGGTAGTAAGGTATGTGTTTTATTGTGGGTGATAAGAGTATCTAAATATATATAACTCAAAGGCCATGACTGACATAGTGATCTATCAACGCACACCCCAAACCACCAGACGGATCGGGCTGAAATTTGGCATGCAGGTAGATGTTATGACGTAGGCATCCGCTAAGAAAGGATTTTGATCAAGTCTACCCCCAAGGGGATAAAATAGGGGTTGAAAATATTACTTCGTAACGCGAGCGAAGCCGCGGGCAAGAGCTCGTTGTAAATAAGGTAATTCAATTAATTTTTTGAAGTTTTTGAAGTGGTTCGACTCCGGCGGCATCACCGCCATGTCTGCCTAATAACAGCAGTGTTAAGCACGGCTGTGTTCTGGTTTGAAGGGTGTGGTAAGGGAGACATACCTTTCTGAGGCGTTCCAGCTTAGTCCTTAGAGGTAGCGGCGCATATGTATCCGATCTCTGGTAGGAATCTAATCGTATCAGGGGTATACCTATAAAGGTAAATCATAACTTAAAAATCCTGTATAGCTTTGACAACATATTAAAATTATTTTGCTGATTCAGTAACATCTTACACGTAAGAAAATGTCAAAGTGTAGCGTATCTTGCTGAACAAACTTCTTTTTTAGATAAATGTAAAGCAAGATACTGGAGCTAATGCTTTATTAATTATATGTAAAAATGATGGCATTAAAAAATATATACGGTCGAATTGAGAAACCTCCTCCTTTTTTGAAGTCGGTTAAAAAGAAGAGAATAATTATTATTAAAAAAAAAAAGACAAACCCACTGAGTTTCTTACCGGATCTTCTCAGTAGAGGACGCGTTCCGATCCGGTAGTAGTTTAAGAAAAAAATTGTACCTGACAATTTGTAAGTGCCGTCGTCGGCCTATACAAAATAAATAAATAAAAAAAATAAATAAATGTATCAGATAACAAAGAAAGAAGTTTAATACCACATCCATTTTTCTCTACTCCCAAAACTTATGAAATCAGATGTCGTCGGGCCAAGATGTATTAATCTTAAACGATGGCCGAATAATTTCGCATTGTTTCGGCTTTCCGACCTCCAATGACGAATTGTCGCGAATCCAGAATCGAATTTGGTTCTTGTTTTTAAATAGCAGTCTATTGTTTTAGTAACTCGGTGGTTCGGTAGTAGTATTCAAGTTATATATTTTCAAATCAAATTATTTTTAATCTTTTCTAATAGATTCTTTATAGAACCCTTTTTGAATGTCAATACACCTACCGCCACTTCGCTAGGTGTTTTATGGAGAAGAAGAAGAAGAGTTTTGTTGCATTACATATGATCAACCAATAATCTATCTGCCCTTATAACTCTTATAACCCTTATAACTCTCATAGGGTGTGTAAGGGACACTCATACGAGGCAAGGGTAGCAATGCGTATGTCGCCATCCTTAGGTAAGAAGCCACTTACCATCAGAAGAACTTTAATTTTATACAAAAACACCTGTATTCTACTAAACTGAGTAGCACTCTTTAAATAAACTATCATGTAACATTTTAAAATCTTTTGACAAATTTAAAACTACATATATTTCGTATACTAATGAAAAGGAGTTTTCTTTGACTTATTTGTTTTAATTACAGCGTGTAAGAAGCTCAAAGTCACATACACCTATTTTTGTTGTTGAAAGCTTTGGTAAGTAAAATAGAAAGACACATTACCGCCTTGAAATTGGATGAAGCCGCAAAAGGCTGTATTGTCAGTTATATTTTGAATTCTTGACAAATAAAACACATTTTTAGAGAAAATTTACGTATAAATAACTAATACAACGTAATTTAAGCAGTGATAGCCTAGTGGTCAAGAAACGAGGCCTCTCGATCGAGGGGTCCGAGGTTCAAATCTGCGTATTAGAAGTTAATTATCACTTGCTTAAACGGTGAAGGAAAATATTGTAAAGAAACCTGCATACCTGAGAATTCTTAAAAAAAGTTTTCAAAGGTATGTGAAGTCTACCAATACGCACTTGGCCAGCGCGGTTATTTTTTTTTTAAATATATTGGAGTAACAGACGAGCATGCAGTCCACCTGATGGTAAGTGACTACTGCCACCCATGGACATCTGTGATCAACCCTAGATAGTGTTAGATATTCCTACCTGAGGTGGGCCACAGATGCGTCGCTACCCCTGAGGACTAAGCTGGAACGCCTCGGAAAAGTATGTCTCCCTTACCACACCCTTCAAATCAGAACACATCAGCGCTTAACACTGCTGCTATTAGGCAGAAATAGGTGTGGCGGTGGTGCCGCCGGAGTCGAACCACAAAGGGTTCTACCACCTTCAAAACTACGGTGGACTAAGAACTAATCCTTCTCATTATGAGAGGAGACCTGTGCCCAGCAGTAGGACAGTAATGGGTTGATGATGATGACTACGTAATTTACGTAATAAATAAATAATTATTTCAAACTTGGTAAAACTTTATTTAAGCAAAAATTACGATTCACAAAACTGGTTACACTGTCTTGTTAAGAGTGATCTATCTATTTTACTTATCTAAGGTTGAAAGCGGAACTTTTAAGTTTTAAACTAAAAAGTCTCAATGTGAGCTTCGTATAGTACTTACTAGTATTACTACTACTACTAGTATTACTTTGCTTCGTGGTTAGTTGTATGATATATGATGTATGAAAGATATAGTACCTACTTCTTGTGTTTGGTCCAAAGGGTGTGGATTTATTTATAATATAAGAGTAACAGACGAACATGCAGTCCACCTGATTGTAAGTGGCTACTGTCGCCCATGGACATGTGTAATCAACCCCAGATACGATTAGATTTTTATCTACGGATGGCCACATATGCATTGCTACCCTTGGACATGGGCAACAACCCCAGATAAGATTAGATTTCTATCGGAGGTCGGCCACAGATGCGCCGCTACCTCTGAAAACTAAGTTGGAACGCCTGGGTTGCCTCCTTTACCACACCCCTCAAAAAAGAAGACAGGAGCGCTTAACTCTGCCGTACTGAAGGTCTTTTTTATAATATAAAAGTAACAGACTACCATATAGTTCATCTGATTATTAGTGGCTACTGCTACCCATGGACATCTGCAATTAATCCCAGATAAGACTAGATTCCAACCTGAGGTCATCCACAGATGCACCGCTACCCCTGAAACTCAGTTGGAATGCTTCGCAAAAGTATGTCTCCCTTACCACACCCTTCGAACCAGACACAGCAGCGCATAACACTGCTGTTATTAGGCAGAAATAGGTGTGGCGTAGATTTCTCCCCGATTGAACCATGGATGTGCCACCATCAAAACTTAGGTACTTAACACAAAACACATATAAAACTAAAAAACTTTAACTATGTTCAATTTAAGTTTGTGAAGCAATAAAAATGCCAACGTTAAGTATATGGGTGTTCAATTAAACTTGGGATTCGACTTGAACCGCCAATTTAGCGGAAACGAAGACTGTATAAAAATGTATATGTATAAATATATATATATTCAAAGATTTTTAACACTAGCATTGTATTAAATATACATTTAACTAGCTGACCCGGCAAACGTTGTGTTGCCATATAAATAAAAAAATGTGAAGGATGTGTTCACCTTTAACATTTTTAAGGGTTGTTACCCTTATCACTTAGGGGTATAAAAATATATAGTAGCCGGTCCTCAGACCTACTGAATATGCATATAAAATTTGGTGAAAATCGGTAAAGCCATTTCGGAGGAGTACGGTAACTAACTTTGTAACACGAAAATTTTATATATAAGATAAAGCGTAAGCTCAGTATTGTATGTTTTAATTTCTGTCGTTTACTAGTATCAGCAATGCATTCTTTCAGTTTCTCTCATGTCTATCAAGATTTTTTTTATAACATAGACTTGGCAAACGAGCATGCAGTCCACTTACCGCAGATAAGATTAGAATCCTACCTGAGCTTGGCCACAGACGCACTACTACCTCTGAGAACCATGTTAGAACGCCTCATAAATATGTCTCCGTTACCATTTGATGTGCATCTGGACATCAACAACAATTGTTTTCTACACTCACAGCCCCACACTAGGATTTCCTGTATCGTGGGTGCTATGGACACACACAGAGACAAATACACAAACACCCAGACCCAGAAACAGAAATCTAAATTCATCATTTAGAAATCTGTCTGGCCGGGGATCGAACCCGGGACCCTCTGCGCGTCAGACCAGCATGGTGACCGCTCCGCCATGCGGGTCGTCGATTGTATTATCTTAAACTATGAAAATTTAAGTGTATTATAAAATATTTTAGAACATAAGGGATACAGTCAGTTTAAATACAGTTCTATAATTTTAAACTAGTGAAGGGTTAACATTGTTAAAATACTGTTGTGGTGTTATTTTTTAAATAAAGACTATTTAGTATAATTCATAAATTTATTTGGTTAAATTCTATAATAAAACGATTGTTACGTTAGCATTTTAACTAGTGAAGGGTTAGCAATGAAAATATCTCAGGCAGTGCAATGCGAGTCAAGTTTGTGTTCAAACAGCGGTTCCCTGAAGCGGCTTTTCAATTAAACTTGTGAGTCGAACCGCCAATTTGGCGAACACGTAAGCCCGTCGAAAGATGTAATAAGAAGGAAAACGTTTATAAATGTTAATGCATTTTATGTATGCTTCCCTAAGATACCGTTAAGTAGTGTTATTTTTTTATTCTTAATAAAAAAAGATGATAATTATTTAAAATTGTTAATGATTGCGTGAATGATAATAACTGTAACAAATAAAGACGATAAAAAATTAAAATCGCTAATAATGGTTTTAATGTTTTTTGTCATTAAAAATATGTTCAGAATAATAAAATTATTGTAGTTAACCTGCATAATAAAACAATTATTGTTACATTGGTATTTTAGCTAGCAAAGGGTTAACAATTAAAATATCTCAGACAGTGCAGTGCGAGTCAAGTTTGTGTTCAAACAGCGGTTCCCTGAGAGCGGCTTTTCAATTAAACTTGTGAGTCGAACCGCCAATTTGGCGAACACGTAAGCCCGAAGAAAGATGTAGTAGGAAGAAAAACATTTATAAATGTTAATGCATTTTATTTATGCTTTCCTAAAATATTGTTAAGTAGTGTTAATTTTTATTCTACATTAAAATAAAGACTATAAAATTTTATTCTAAATTAATAAAAGTAATAAATAAAGATGTTAAAAAAATTAAATCTTTAATCATTGTGTGACTCATCATCATTGTTTTAATGATTTTTTGCCTTTTAAAATATTTTTAGTATAATTCACAGATTTGTGTTGTTAAACTGTATAAAACAATTGTTAAGTTGGCATTTTAGGTAGCAAAGGGTTAACAATTAAAATATCTCAGATAGTGCAGTGCGAGTCAAGTTTGTGTTCAAACAGCGGTTCCCTGAGAGCGGCTTTTCAATTAAACTTGTGAGTCGAACCGCCAATTTGGCGAATACGTAAGCCCGTCGAAAGATGTAGTAGGAAGAAAAACATTTATAAATGTTAATGCATTTTATTTATGCTTCCTTAAATACTGTTAGTGTTCTTTTATTCGAAATAACTGAAAAAAGAAAGAAATAAAGACTATTAAATTTTATTCTAAATTAAAAAAAGAAACAAATAAAGACGATAAAAAAATAAAATAGCTAATGGCTAATTGTGTGACTGATTCATCATCATTGTTTTAGTGTCTTATTTTGATTTGAAAAATGTTTTTAGTATAATTCATAGATTTGTTTGGATAAATTCTATAATAAAACAATTGTTAAGTTAGCATTTTAGATAGTGAAGAGTTAACAATGAAAATATCTCAGGCAGTGCAGTGTGAGTCAAGTTTGTGTTCGAACACGGCGGTTGCCTGAAGCGGCTTTTCAATTAAACTTGTGAGTCGAACCGCCAATTTGGCGAACAAGTAAGCCCGTCGAAAGATGTAGTAGGAAGAAAAACGTATATAAATGTTATTACATTTTATTTATGCTTCCCTAAAATACTGTTAAGTAGTGTTATTTTTTATTCTACATTAAAAATAAAGACTATACAATTTTATTCTAAATTAATAAAAGTAATTAATAAAGATGATAAAAAATTAAATCGTTAATCATTGTGTGACTGATTCATCATCATTGTTTTAAAGTTTTTTTTTCCTTTTAAAAGTATTTTCAGTACAATTCACAGATTTATGTTGTTAAACTGTATAAAACAATTGTTAAGTTGGCATTTTAGCTAGCAAAGGGTTAACAATTAAAATATCTCAGGCAGTGCAGTGTGAGTCAAGTTTGTGTTCAAACAGCGGTTCCCTGAAGCGGCTTTTCAATTAAACTTGTGAGTCGAACCGCCAATTTGGCGAACACGTAAGCCCGTCGAAAGATGCAGTTTGTTTTATGGGTATATTTTTGGTTAACTGTGTAAAACAGTGCATGTTTATGTGTCTATATAAAATGGATTAAGAATAGGAAGAAAACATTTATTTATTTATTAAGTAAATCATATTCACTAACATTATATGGATGATTATTTCGTTAGTATATGTAGTCAAATTCGTTAGTATTCATATAATTATATTTATAAATGTTAATGCATTTTATTTATGTTGGCTTAAATTTTTGTTTATAATATTTATTATTCTGAATTTAAAAAGACACTAAATTTTTTAAATCGCTAATCCGTTTTGAGAATTATCCCTCATAATTATTTTTATGTTTTTTCTTATAAAATTTTCTCAATATAATCGTATAAATTTGTATAGTTAAACTGTATTATAAAACAATTGTTATATTGGCATTTTGTGTTGAGTCCCAACAAAAGTTTTAACGATGTTTATATATTCGTTTAAATAACCTATAGTAATTTTAAATACTTGTCGCCTTTTACTAGCCACATGACTTCGATCAGAATAAAATAATTTAATTCGATTTAAGCGATAAATGAATAAAGCATTTATCTCTTAAATCTAATTCTAATACGCATGATTCAATACTACATTATTTATTATTTTTTTTTATTAAATTTCCTTATCGGTAAATCTAATTCTAATACGCATGATTCAATACGTCACCATCTATTACTATTTTTTATTTAATTTCGTTATCGGTAAATCTAATTCTAATACGCATGATTCAATACGTCATCATCTATTATTATTTTTTTATTAATTTCCGTTATAAATTCAAGCAATTGAACGCTTAAATCAATAATCCGTGTAGTTATTTATACATCGTGTTTACTACATTAATAATCCGGTTGTGTAGTTATTAATGCATCATGTTTACTTACCAATAGGGCACATAAAACATTTTAATTAAACATGTGAGTCAACTTGAGCCGGCAACTTGTTGAAAACTAATAGAGAATTCTGATTAAGTCTTGGAAGACTTGAAAAGATTGTTCATTTCGCGGTTTAAGGTGAAAACCCGTTGTGGTTTGACTAAGGAGGTACCACCACCATTTCGCTTTTTCATTTTTAAGGGTACAGTAAATTTATGAGTATGATCTTTAACACGAGTCTATAATAGCAAAATAATCTTTTTAGGGTTCCCTACCCAAAGAGTAAAAACGGAACCCTATTACTAAGCCTCTGCTGTTTGTCCGACTGTCCATTTGTCCGTTTGTCCGTCTGTCCGTTTGTCACAGGGCTCTATCTCCTGAACCGTAATAGAAAGACAGTTCCAATTTTCATTTTTGAATGTACTTCAATGATTGCTATAATAACAAACACTTACATTTACATTAAAATTTTGGTACGGAACCCTCCAGATGCGAGTTCAACTTTCACTTGGCTATTTTTTTTTTTTACGCTACAGTACATTTACATTTACTCTTTGAAACACATCCGACTTATCTTTATTTCCATAAAAAGATAAGATTTTATTTTCCCATTGAATAATTTATCTTTAAAGAAAATATATCTTTCAAAGAAAACTGTCTACATTTGTAGACATTAGACTGTTAATAACAAGGTTTATATACTACTGTTTGGTTTAACACTTAAATATACACTTTAAACATTTTATACATAATGAAAAAAGATAAAATAATTTATGTAAAATTGAAAAACCACACGGGTTAACTCTTAAAATGAAATCAATAACCCTCCAACCGCTCTCTTTATTTCCACAAAAAGATACGATTTTAATTACCATTTTTTATTTATCTTTAAAGAAAATATAGCTTTCGATGAAATCTGTACATGTACAATGCACATTACTTTATATACTTTAACATATATACTACTATTAATTTTAACACTTAATAATAAACTTTATCTAAACATATGAAAATACAAAAAAACATTGTAATATTTGTAATTGTATTTATTGTAAATTGTAACATTGAGAACCACACGGGTTAAACCATAAAATGAAATCAATAACCCTCCAACCGCTCTCTTTATTTCCATAAAAAGATAAGATTTCAGTCACATTTTTGTTATTTATTTTTAAAGAAAATATATCGATGAAACCATATACACTAGTATTTAATTTTAAAACTTAAAAATAAACTTTATCTAAACATTTTACATAATAATCAAAATACAAAAAAACGTTGTAATATTCGTAATTGTAATTATTGTAATATTGAGAATCCACACGGGTTAAACCATAAAATGAAATCAATAACCCTCCAACCGCTCTCTTTATTTCCATAAAAAGATAAGAACAGAACGGTCATGGGCGCTTCAGAAGATTTTATCTCGCAAAATGGATTCCAAATTTAGTTCCAAAGATTCCTTCAAAGATTCTTCAGGGCCTCTAAGTTTACAAACTTAATTTTAATATCGGATAGATAAGGTAGGAACTTTACACGAAATTTAATATTGAGCAATGATTTTTCGTAAAATATTGGGGATTACGAAGCATTTTTAGTACTTATTAGTAAAAATAAAACTTACATATTCAACACATATAAAGAAAGTAGTACTTCCGGGGAGGTACCACCGTCACATAAATTGTTTGAAAGGTGGTATAACCCTCGGTGGTTCTACTCTTAAGGAACCGCTAAACATTGGCGCTAAACTCAAAGGTGGTAGAACCCTGTGTGTTTCGAGTCCGCGGCACCACCGCTGCACTTATTTTTGCCCTAATAACAGCAGTGTAGCGCTGCTATCTGCTGGTTTTAAGGGCGTGATAAGGGAGTCATACATTACCGAGGCGTTTCCAACTTAGTCCTCAGGGGTATCAGCGCATCTTGGGCGACCTCAGGTAGGAAACTAATCTTATCTAGGGTTGATTGCAGATGTCCATGAGTGGCAGTAGACATTAAACATCAGGACGACTGCATCCTCGCTTGCGACATCTATATTACAAAAAAAAACATAAAAATACTTTAATCATACGAAAAATATATTTTTATCCTTATATTATTCAAAACCATGAAATATCATTTACTTGCGGATAACTGGACAGTAGAACTGAGGCTTAACGGAACAGCCTTTGTACGGCTATCCGGATTGATCCGGTTTTCAAACCGGTTGAACACATGCTTTGAGGCTCAAAATGTTTTTTTCTTTTTGAAGTCTACAAATTGAGTTATTGAATGAACTGTTATTTATTATATTTTATATTCGAATTCGTACTATATGACTGCTGTTACGTATATAATCACTGGTCATCATCAACAACCCCTACAACACAAAAAGGGGTAGAACCCTTGTGGTTCAACTCCGGCGGCACCACCGCCACCTATTTCTGTCTATTAACAGTGTGTCAAGCTGTGTGTTCTGGTTTGAAGGGTGTGGTAAGGAGACATACTTTTCCGAGGCGCTCCAGCTTAGTCCTCAGCGGTAGCGGCGTTTATGTGGCCGACCTCAGGTAGGAATTTCTAATCCTATCTGGGTTGATTACATACGTCCATGGGCGGCAGTAACCACTTACCATCAGGTGGACTGCATGCTCGTCTGCTACTCCTATATTATATATAAAAAAATGCTGTCCTATTGCTGGCACGGGTCTCCTCTCAGAGTTAGAAGGATTAGGCCATAGTCCACGGCGCTGGCCAAGTAATTGGTAGACTTGACATACCTTTGGCATACGGCAGTGAAAGCCTAGAGGGTGAATCTCGGCCTCTCGATCGAGGGGTCCGGGGTTCGAATCCTAGGCCCTTATACTTTTGTCCCTGTAGTCACGGGGCTAGAAAAGGGCTACGGTTCCGTAAGAGGCGAGTAATAGTGGGTTTCCGGGTTGCGAGAGGCAAGAGTCAAACCGTCCAGCAAGCAACCCCGGGAAGGACGCCGGTGTGTGTAGCCGCATACATAGTAAAACCAGGTTGCTTCCGCCCTCCCCCCAGGCACAGCCCGATAGGGGCATCGCGCTCGGAGAATTCCGGTTGTGTTCCATCGAGATCCCGGAGTTCTCTACCAAGCGTTGAGGCCGGCCACCGGGGGGCTTTAGTACGGTAAAATCCTACATACCCCGCGTCGCTCGCACGTCGTCGGGTACCTTTTAAACAAAAAAAGGCCTTTTCAACTTTGATCTTTCGAAATATGTGCGTATTACAAATTAATTATCAATTGTTTAAGCTGGCATGCTTCGGAAAATTCTCCTTACCACACGTCAAAGCACACAGGGTAATGTAATACAATATATTCACTATCCACATAATTTCGTATTCGAAATTTGATTTCAGACACAATAGCACGATTTAACAATCAACCCTATCCCTGCCTGGACTAATGAGTTTTCAACAATGAGATGAGCTCATAGAACAATGGACAATTATTGCAGTATAATACCTTGATTTATCGACACTCACCATTGTTCATTTTGTGTTTATTTGGCGTCTTTACCTGGGTTTAATTTAGATTGGGTAGACCTTTTCTTATGTATGGGAATATGGGATTCCTACTGAGGCATGAGAGAATTCAATCCCGGTTCTCTCCTCTAATCCCGGGATTCCAGGATTAATATTGTTTTATAATAAACGTCTAAGTACTATATAAAAGTCATTTATGTGCTTACTGAAACATATTTAATATTACTAAACATCACTCAAAAAGAGTACCTTTAACAATATTCATCAACAAAATTAATTCATCATATTATACCCATACAATTTCTAGAAGAAATATTTAAGTAAGTGTCGGCAGTAAAAGTAACATCAAAACTTGTACTTTTTTAAACACATATAACCGGAAGATATGTTAAATTTAATCCCAAGTATTCAATACCATGTACGCGG